>VWYH01010423.1:179494-452082 GCA_013399365.1 Pampusana beccarii | reverse complement strand
GCGGAGCGCCCAGCCGCGGGCGGCGGCGGGCGGCGGGAGCGGCGGCAGCGGCGGCGGCTCGGAGGAGGAGGAGCAGCGGGACGGCGGGTCGCTGTTCCTGGTGAACAAGAGCGGCTTCCCCATGGACGGGCAGACCTGGGAGCGGATGTGGGGGCACGTGGAGCGGGTGCACCCCGACGGCGGCGCCGTGGCCGCGGCCATCCGGAGCGCCGTGCGCCTGGCTCGGGTAAGGAGAAGCCCCCGTTCCCTCCAGCCCCCCTTAAAAAGAGAGGGGCTTCCGTAAAGCCCCGAGCCAGACGTCCTGCGGCTGCCGAGTTTTGTGGGTGTCGGGGACACAAGGGCTGGGCAGGAGGATGTCGCGCCTCAGCCATGAGGATGCTCTCGGCCCCTGCCCGCTGCGAGGGGCAGCAGGGGGAAAGCGGGAGCTCTAAAGCGCACGAAATGGGGTACGGGGGTGTGTGCCACGGGATGCTTAGGAGCTGGAGTTGGTGTCTTGGGAAACATGTGGGAAGAACAATTTTTTAATCTTGGGGAGGAAAAAGCAGGAAAATGAGAATTAAAAGAAATCTTCAGGGACTGAAGGAAGTGCTTTGTGCAATTTAAAGCACATTTTGCTCAGCTCTTTGGAAGATAGGCATTTCCAAAAACACAGCTTTGCTCCCGAAATCTAATACGAGATTAAAACTCAGACATTTCATTTCCCGTACATGGAAACATGCCAAATGCTTTTGTCTTGTATATTCCTTGGTACAAGCTCCGAACAGTTCTGCTTGACCCCAATCTTTTCTTTTTCCTCTAGCCAGCAAACAAAATGTTGTTGTCTGCTGATGTTCCAAGGCTTCTCAGCACCACGCTGCATTGCTGATCACAATGTCTTTAACGCTGTCGGCTTTAGCAGACTTTGAGCTTGACACGCTCCTCCCACCAAGCAGCGTTAATCTGAGCTGACCCCTGAAGTTGGTGTTGATTCATACCCCTCTGCATGCTGGTTGGGCTGGCATTGTCGCGGTCCAGGTTGTCAGTGATACGTATCCGTGTTCTTTACATGGACTAGCAAGGAAAAATTCTGTGCACAGAGAATTTGAAAATATGTTGAGTAGGGCTGTTTTATGAAGGTGATTGTTAAATATGACACCAGTGGAAAAGGCCTTTCATCTATCTTCTGCAATGTTTAGTTCAGTGTAAGTGCAAAAGGGGCAATGTCTGTTCTCTCTGTTCCTCCGCTTCCCTCATGCTGGCACCAGCCTTTGTTTGGAAGGGGGAACAGGTTCTGCTAAAGAATAATCTGGTTTTGCTGGGTCTGTTTGTGGTTCCCTAGTGTAGTTCATCTCATACTTGCACAAACGCTTGAGGTAGAAATGAAGGGGCAGGGAGAGGACAAAACTTCTGATTTCAGCAGCATGACCAGTTTACACTAGCCTAAACAGCCTGCAGATCTGCTTGGTATTACAGGATGGCAAAACTCATGCTGGACTCAATTTCCTTCTCCCAGCTCTAAAGCATGTGATTTTCCTGGTGATACCCATAGTTGCTGATGACGCATCTGGTGAGAGACATGCCAGTGGCTCCAACACACCGGCATGCTGCCTGCCGGAGTGCTCTGGAGAATATCAACCATAGTTTCTTCCTCAGTGTTGAAGCACAAGGTTGACTCTCCATTGCATGTACTGAAGCTGGATAGGAGGAAAAATATTTTGAAATCTCCTTGGGTAAATCATTTACTGTTAGCTACTGGTTCCTGATCGGTGGAGAATGCTGTAAAAGAGTTGTACTGAGTTCCTCTGGCACTGTCCACCAGCAGACTCCCTGTTGCAGTGATTAACTTCTTCAAGGGCAGAAGGGCCTGGTGTCCCCTGGGATTAATTAGCTCTTGCTGGCTAAGCCTGGCACCTCTGGGGTCAGAGCATAGTTTGAGGGCCACCTGGTCCATGTTAATGCAAATAGAACTCAGGTGAGCAAATGAAGGGTAGAAGCAGGTTTGTTTGCTACAAAACGGTGGTGGGTTGCTAAAATTGTGATGGTAATTTCTGAGTCAGAGTAGGAATGTGAGGTGAGAGTTGTTCCTTAAATAATGGTACACCTTTTTTATTTAGCTTGTGCTGCTGGGTATGCGGCACCCTGCAAAAGACCAGGTAGTGTTGATCTGGAGCTATGAGAGAAACTTGTGCCTGTGAGAGGATGGCTTGTAATCCACTTGTATTAGTAGTTGGTAGAGGCTGAGCAAGTAGTGTGTGCAACTGCTCCATTTTTGCATCTGATCTGTTCTTAATCCCTGGTGATGGGAGAGAGTTTTCATCCCCTTCCCAAGAAGCTGCACTTGATTGCTCTAATCATCTTGGTATTAGCCTCAGTGATCATATGCACAGGGCGGTAAGTAGCTTCTTACTGTATCAGCAAGGCTGTCCTTACTGGAACAAATGCAAACTGCAGGGGTGCATCTCTCCTGAGAGAAAGAGGCCTCACAAAAAGCTGGCTTGTCTGCAAGGGAGGCGATTTTGCAACCTGAGGGGGGTCCCTTCGTTGCGCTCCCCACCTCTGACTTTTATCTTGAGCTCTGAGGAGGGTGCAGGCTCCTGGTTTGGAAGGGCTGTGCAGTCCTTTATGTGGCCTGTGATCTTGGAGATACTTGCAGATCTTAAAGAATTAAACCTCTCACCAGCTTTGAGGGCCTTAGCCTGCCATCTTTATCCACCCTAAGTAACAGTTTAGGGTGAGCTAGCAGAAAATAGCTTTCTGGTCATTAAATGAGACACAGTGGAGTCAGGCGAGTTTCACACAGGATGTCTGTGGTTAATTGAAACTACAGTGTTTCCAGCCACAGGACGATGGTCTCCAGCTCTGCCACAGGGTCTTGCACTGCAGCGGCTCTGGAAATAGAGTCTCTGGAGCTGCAGCTGCTTGGAAATACTGATACTGGGTCAAGGCCCTTTCATCTGCCTGGTCTCTGAATTTCACTCGCTTTATAAATTCCTGGTCTGTAGTGCTGTGTCTGCATTTTTCTCTCAGAGGCTCTGGCATCCTGCTACAAACCCTTGCCGGCTGCTGCGCTGGGATGTGCAGTGGTCGCTGGAGGGCTGCAGCCCCAACTGCAACAACATCGCACTTTACTCTGTGTGTGGTATTGTGCATCCCTGCCTTCTGCTCCGTGCTGGCTGGGTGCCCACGACTGGTGCTCCTCTAGGCAGGGCAGGAATTTTCGGGCAGAAAAGGGGTTTTGTTTGGAGGGGGTGGGAGCGGTGGGTGGCTCTCCGCTGCCTGGTGCCCTGGTGCAGTGTACTGCCTGCCCAGCGCTGGGCACAGGACAGCAGGGCACTCTCCTGCCTGGGAAAGACCGATGGCTGCTTCTCCCTTGTTGCCCGAGATCTGGAGGGGCTTGGGCCTCCTGGCTTGGCAGGCTTGCCAAGGTCACTTTAAAAGACAGGTTTTGGGATCCGGGTCAGCCGTTGGGAAAACCCCGCTTCTCTTTCCTGGAGCGTTTCCTGATGGCTGACACAATCATCCTCCACCTTGGCAATGGTGAAGCACCTTGCCTGGAAATCCAAACCTGACCCCCATGACGAGGATGACCACTGTGGGTTACAGCAAGGGCTGCATCCCTTACATTGTTGCAGTCCCTATGGGATGCTGGGTGAGGGCAGTGGCCTCCATTTTATAGAGGGCTGGGAAAGGGGTGCTGTCCCATCAGCTGCTCTGCAGCAGCCAGGCCTCTTGCTGGCTGGGACTGCCATTGCCTTGGCATGGCGTGTTGTGTATGTGCTGTGCAGGCACCTAGAGTTTCTTCCTAGTGTTTATGTCAAAGCAGGAATTACTGCAGCTGGAAGGGTTTGACCGGCCTGCCTTAATTCCCTCTTTCAGCTGCTTGCTGCTCCTGAAACTCCAGCCCCGTCTGTTATGTTGAGTCCAGGAGGGATGGGTGAATAACTCCTACAGACCAAAGGGGCTGGGGGCGGAAGGAACTTGTGAAACCGAAAAATTGCCTCTAATGAAGAGGCTAGGTGTGGAAATTGTGATTAAGAAGCGTTAATGAACCTTGCTCGTAACTCTGACTTGTTCAGAGAGACAACCCATCTGCATGCAGTTGTCTCCTGTGTGGTGGTGGGGATGGCGGCAGCGTGCTGGAGGCATGGCCATCTGTCTCCTTGCCACTTAAAATACATTTCTGTGTGCCAGTAACGTAGGAGTCTCTGTTTTGGGTTTTTTCCATTCTCTGAGGCGTATTTACTTTTTTACTGTAGTAACTAGCTACACACGGTGCTTGTTCTCTGAAAGCAAACATGGGATTCCTCCGTCGTAGTGGAGGTTGGAACTGGAGAGGGAAGTCAGTGGGGCAGAGATGGCCCTTACCACCTCAACTTGCTTTTCTTATCTGTAATTGCTGACTTGAAGTGTCTTTAGAGCAGTCAGTTTTTACTTTATAATCTTCAAACTATTCTAACAATGTCGTGGGCCCACAGGTGCTGCGCACTTTCCTCTGCGCCTTTCATCATGGCCGCTGGTTCCTGAATTGGGTTCTGCATTAATACTTAAATAAACGGTTTCCTCAATTATGTTTGTGAGAACCGTACTAACTTTTTTGGTCACACTGCCTGTTTTAACACATGCTGACCCTGTATTTTGCAGTCACACCCCTAAAATAAGGGGACCTGGGACAAGGCTCTGCCCCTTTCCTGCGTGGTTACAGGCTCAAGAGCCACGTAGCTGTGGGGATTAAATATGGATTGAGGGCCCAGCTTCTTAAAGTGCTTAGACACAAGCAGATGCCTTATGAGATTTTGGAAAAATCCCATTACGGTGCCAGTCTATATCTTTAAGTTTCTTAATATCATTAAATATCTGGGTCCCAGGTGGTTTTCCGGGTATCACTTGCTCCTTACCCAGCAAGTGTGCTGCTGGTATGCAGCAGACGGGAAATTACACAGCCTGGGATCCCTGTCTCCTTTTATCTTTCTCTCATGGTAGAGGAAACCGAAAATTAGCCTTGAAATGGCTTTTTGAGGGAGGGAGGACAGCAGAGCTGGTGCTGGGACTCTCCTCGTCCAAACTGCCCTGTGCTAGAGGGGAAAAATGGGGAGCATTTGCCTTCTGCACTGGACTGCCTGCTCACACAGGGCAGTGTTTGGGGGATGGCGGTGGCTGGGATGAGCAGGCTGCCATGGCGGGGGCCTGCCCTGGCCTCCCAGCACTGGCAGGGACGGGCTGGCTCTGGTGCTTGGGCAGCCCCTGTTTTGGGCGGGATGACTTTGCCCGGCGCTTGAGTTCACGTGGGGTTTGAGCCATCTGTGCTGCCGCTTTGTGTTGCGCTAAGCGCATGCTGCTGCCGAAGTAAATCACTTATCCGCTCTGCAGGGAGCGGTAACTGTCTAACCTCTTTATCTTTTTCGTGTGTCCAGCCCTCAGTGCCACCGGTGCCAAACTACAAGCTCTCCATGTCGATCCCGGAATGGCTCCAGGCAATACAGACCTACATGAAGATGCTGCAGTATCCTTCTCCAGCATGTGGTCTCCAGAGAGAAGGCTGGCTTGTGGCCAGCGTGAATTAACTGGGGGTTTACTGAGACACTAGCTGGTCGCAAGGGCTTGGGATCATTCGGGGGTGAAAGGACGCCTCTGAGGACTTGTGATAGAATCTGCAGCACTGAGCTTGTCACAGCAATCCTCTGAGAGGTGTAATTAACGTTAAATGATACTGAAGAATTTAACTGAAGTGACGTAGGTGGGAGTAGAATTGCTTATTTTGAGGTTGGTTTATGAGGATATTGTGATCAGGTCACGATGCCTGGAGACATAATGAGGTATCTCATCCTGAAGTGACTCAGGGAGAGCCGGTGTTGTGGCAAACCCTTTCTCGCTCTGCTCTGGCAGCCCCTGTGGGCTCCCTGAGGACTGCCTATGTGCTCAGCTTATGGGGGTACTTGTCATTAAGGTGAGGGGCACAAGCAGCTGTCCTGACCCTGAGGTGGGCAGACTGTGCCCGTGGCACAGACACTGACCAAAGGAATCCCCCCTTCCGGATGTCCCACCTCGCTTGGGCGTTCGTCAGAGATGTACACATCTATCCAGCCTCCCCATCCCTTCCCCATGTGTAATACCTGACCATTTCCATTGCTGACAGATGTCAGAGGAGACAGTTGCTGGCCCAGATGCTGCTCTTCTCTCTGTTTTCCTTTTTTCTAAAATCGCCCTTTTTGTGTGTGCGAAGGGAAGTGGCAGGGATGAGGAATGAATGCAGAGGCCTGGTAAGGATTAAGAAAGGATATGGGTGGCAGCTGGAAGAGCATCCAAAAATAGTAGGCGCGGTTAGCCTGTTGGGGAGCAGGGGCTGGGATCAAGGCAGCAGCGGGGGTTTGAGCAGCAGCAGCTGCCGTGGGGAGGGAGGCTGGGGCCAGGCCGCTCTGCAGGGGGATGGCGCGTTTCTCTGCCGTGTGTCGGCCACTTGGCTAGCACGAGGGGCTCGCTCCTCAGTGGGTTTGTGTTGGAGAGGAGGCCATGTCACGCAGAGCTCCAAAAATCATATTATTTTCCCCCTCCACCTCCGGAGTTCTTGAAATACTGCGCACTACTGTGTAGCAGGAGCAGGCCTGAGGCACAGGATTTGGGTCTGTGTTCAGAAAAGCTTCAAAGTGTGTTGGGGAGCAGGATCTGGACTTCCTCAGAGGCTGTATGCTTTGTTGGGGGCACCCTGAAAGGGCCTCATGAATTAGGTTTTGAAGGCGGGAGGGAAGCAAAGCTTCGTTTCTGGAGAACTCTGAACTATAATTGAAGTCAGTTCAGAGCATCCTGGTGCGAGCTTGAGTTTTTATTTAGACCGTGGTTATACAGCCAGCAGCTGTGCTATTTATGCCTCACAAGGTGCCCTTTGCCTCCATGGGGTCACCCCCACAATTTTGCTGGTGTGAATGTTCTTGTGGCTGGGGGAACAGATTCAGCTAGAAAAATAACCTAGCAAAAGTAAGCGGGTGGGGTGATATCTTTTGTTGTTGTTGTTGGGATTTTTTTGTTTGTTTTTACTAGACAGATCGGTTTCCTGGACTGATATACTGCATTACTGCTTGAACAGCTGCACTCAAGCAGCAGGAAAGAGGCTGCTTTTAGTGATGCTGCTGCTGCATGGTCGCTTGCACTCCTAGGCCAGTGCTGCTGAGGTTTGGTTGGTGGGTGACTTGTCTGCTGGCATCCTTGGTGATGAACTTTTCTCCTATGCTCATAGAGTTAACTGATGTTCTTGCATTGCACTTAGCTGGTTATTTCCATTCCAAGTGCATTGCATTTTTTAGAGAATGGTTTATATTCCCTTGATGTAAATGGATGCACCTGCTGAGCTTTTGGTGTACAGGTCATGTGTGACCTATGTGGCTGAGTTAAAAACTTACAAAGGAAACAACTTATTTGAAACCGTGAATGATGTTGATTGGTTTGGGTGGACTATGAAAGTGTTCTCTTGCCCAAATGGGAGACTTTTTTTTTGAACTTGTAACCTAATAGTGATTGTGACCTGGAGGAAAAGAGAATTAAGAACCCTCAAATGCGAAGTTCAAGTGTTATTTTAGACAACTAGCCTCTTTGCTTGAGTCTCCACTTAATGCTGCTTAATGTCGTATAAAAAGACAAGTGAAAAAATTGCTTTATTTCATATGCCAGGGTTTCACCTCTGAGAGTTAGTGTTTCTACTACTTGTTTTGTGTTTAAACAGGGAAATCAGAACTGAAATTCACCTTTTAAGCATTGTTATTTTGTTGTTTGACTGTTCATGCTACTTTCCTTCACCAGACGAATTTCAGATACAATCACACAGGAACACAGTTCTTCGAGATTAGAAAAACCAGACCTCTAAGTGGGTAAGTGTGTCTGGAAGCGGTCTAGCGCCCTCCTCCCACAGAAATGCCCAAGGTGGTCAGCTGGCACGAAGCGCTGTGGCACCACGGCATGGGATGGCTGTCTCCCCTGTGCCACGGCTGCTCCAGCAAGGTCAAAACTCCTTTGCAAGGAGGGTCCCAGCTTGATGTCAGGTGGCATCAAGGGCCAGCAAGTGGAAGGACTGGTCTTGCTCAGCAGCCTGTGTAGCTGCAGGCCAAAGCTGAATGCACAGGCTTGGGAAAACTCTCGTTTCTCACTTGTTGGCGTTGGGAGGGCTGGGCTGTTTTTATGGAAACTGTAGAAGTCCTGATATTCTGGTTGCGCTGTAATGCCCTTTGATGGTAGGAAGAGATCAACTGTGGAAAATGTTGCAGGAATTTTGATGTTCTCTCAGGCGCAGTCCTTTCCCCTGGTGGAGCATCACAATGGACCATTTAAGTCATGGCCTTGTTTCTCCCATTGCCGCTTATCTTGCCATTCCTTCCATGTGGTGAACTTGTGCTGGTTGGCAATGAGTTGTGCAATACAAGTACAGATGTATGCTCAGGGAGCCTGGCAACAGAGAGCTGGGATCCCTTGCATGTAAGAACTGCATCATACTTAGGGGCGGCTCTTTAACTGGATCCAGTAAATTAGCAAATTAGGGTGGGAAGTGGTGTTGGTAACATTATGCTTTTATTTTAGGATGAAATTTAAATAAGCAGAATATAATTACTCCTGTAGACAGGCCTGTCTCTAGCTCTCCCTAGCTGTCTGTCATTAATCTAATGGTCTATCAGTGTAAATTCCAGCTCCCATCCCAGCTTGGTGCTTCAGGTTTTCATCTTGCTGACAGCAATTTTTCCCACTTCCTTCCTCTGTGTCATGTTCACTACACTAGTGGAACTAGTTTAGAAGAAGTCTTGTGCCTCGAATGGTAGATGGGTTTACAGAAGCTTGAACCAATTTTCAGGCTGGTCACTCATTTTTAAATTTGTCCCATTACTTTTTTTTCTGAGGAAGTAGAGGATGAAAATGAATTGTGCTCAGCGCTCACCACTTGAAAGGTCGGTGTCCTCCGGGGCTGGATGAAAGCCTGGCTTATGAGGACAATACTCCTTCCTGGAAGGGAACCAATATATTGCTCACAGCTGGAGATGCATACATGGCTTTGGATCCTCTCCAAAGTGGTGCTGTTTCCTCTATTCACTCTGCCTTATTGTTTGCTCGTGGACTCATGTCTGACTTCTCTCCTTGTTCTGTTGCTCTTAGGACTCCTGTAAGTGACATGGTATGTGGTGGCAGGACTTCTGCAGGGTTAAGGAGAGTGCCCCTGGGAATGGTCCAACCTCCTGGGGCAGCTGCGGCCAGCTTGCCAGGCACAGTTACCTGCACCTGGTGTTTGCTGGACTTGCACAGTCCTAAGACCCGTGCTGCTTTGTTTCTTGACCTGATGGACAGGAGTGCTAGGAGTAGTAAGCTGTCAGGAGCATGCTTAACCACCCAGATCCTGTCTTACTGCAGCAAGGCTTGAGTACTCGCCCTGTCTTGGTTTCTCCAGTTTTGAGAAAGGGAACAATGTGTTGATTGCCCTGTAATGTTGAGGTATCCCTAAAGGCTTTCCTTTTTTTCGTCTGGGGTGCATGGCTGTTCATACCAGCTGAGGTTATCTTCTCTTGCAGTTGTCCATGGCGATTCGTTCTTCTGCTTCTGGGCCAGTTTTCATTAGAGCTGAAAAATCACCCACACCTGCAAGTTTCATACTGGGAGGTGTGTTCTACTTTGAAAGAAACCTGCTTCTGGCATGATGACAACAGGTGTCTTGTGCTGAGGCGACAAGTGCTGCTCTGAGCAAGTTTCTGTGGTGTGAATGGCCTCGCTTGCTGAGAGACGAAGTTTCTATTTGCAAGTTGATCAGGCAAGATGCTGAGCACCTCCAGTTGCCACTGGCTCTTGGAAATTGGGGCTGTCCCCAGAGCTGTGATTTACCGATATTAAACATAAAATGATGGCTCTAAGCTAATGAAAGTATTATGAGAACTTTGGCAGGCTCTCTTCAAAAGAGCAGTGGCTGGACACAAAGAAGCTGAGCGCTTGATGGAAATTGAATATTCATAAATTCATGTGGAAGTGTCCCAAAGCAGCTGGGGCATATTAATGAGTTTTTCTACTACAGAGGAAAGACTAGATATTATAGAGATTTACTGTCAGCATCGGTGTGATGCATGAGAAAATAAAAATGCTTAGCTGTGCTTAAGAAGAAGCCTAAATTATCTGTAGGAACTCATAACATTAAGGGACGCAGGCTTGCTATAATTCAGGATTTACAATCTCTCTTAAGAAAAGACGACTGTTAGCTATCAACTTGCTTCTAGACTGCCAGACACCCTGTGGATTTGTCTAGACTGCAGCTAACACTTTTGAAAATGTTAGATTTCTGTTGTAGCTGTGTGATTCGGGTGGGAGAGATGTGATCCTGCAAATTGTGCCTGGTGTTCCTGTTGTACTGGCAAACCATGTCTGAAAATTCATCTTACCTTGCTGGGGTTTGTTGTACTCGCACAAAATCCAGATTTACAGGTGTGGCTACATCCACTGTAGGAGTGCTTTGCTAGTAGAATATGCAGGTATCCTCAAGCAGGGCATTGTCCTTCACACAGGCTTCGTCACATACCCTTTTGTACTGGGCATCTATAGGGCATCCTATGGAGTACAGCTCCACTGATCCGTAGTACAGGTGTGATGCGAGTATGCACAAGATACGAGTGTTTCAGACACCGATATGGCTGGTTTTCCTTCTCCCATGCAGCAGTATGCTGGCAAAACCTATCTTAACAGCTTTTGTCAGTACAACTGGTCTGATTAAAAAAATGGTACCTTTAGCTGAAATACCCATTCTTCTAAACTTGCAAGCTTAGATCACGTAAGAGCTTTAGAACAAAAACGGATTTCTGGATATCTAGTAATATCTGTAAGTGTGACTTCAATGCCAACAAACTTTTATTACTGGCTTTACAAGGAGCCATAAGCTCTCTGCAAGCTTCTATTCTAGGATGCAGATGTGAGCCACAATGAGGAACAGACATCTTTGTCCCCCACAGAGCATCCGGAGAGGTTGTAGATAGGTGGGATATTGTGCTCTTTCCTCCAGTTCAGTGACAGCTGATCAGTGGGACCTATGACTGAAGCAAAACCTGATGTTTGGGTTGGTCCTGGGGGCTTTGAGAAATTACAGCTCAGAAGCTGCTCTGTGAAGGTGGAGAGACATTTGGTGACTGCAGATATAATGGGTAATCAATGGCAATAAAAGAGCGTGATAGAAGCAGTCACGTGGGAACGGTGCAACCAAATAACAGCGAAAGGAGGGGATGGAAAATAATACTGTTTCAACACACCATGTTATTAAGGAACCGTGATGGGGCTGTAAAGAAAAATGGGCTTATACCATTTCCAGACAATAGACTGAATGCAAAATGCATTTGAACATCTGCTTCTCTCTTGCACAAAGGGAGAATGTTACAGATATGGTGCTCTGTTCAGCATGTGGTGTAAGTGCTTTTGGCATTGAAACAAACTGGTTTTGAGAAGATTCATGAGAGCAGTAGCTGCTCTGCTGTTTTATCTCCTTTTAGTCCTGTTGATGCCTTTCACTTTTCTTTTGGCTTCATTTGGAAACTGTCAGAAGCCTTAGAAAAACTTGGGAAAAGGAGATTTTGTGGACCTCTTGCAAGTACAGGGGCCTGGGAAAGGAAAACTTTGTGGAAAACGTGCTGGAGAATCTCACTCATACAAATTTTACTGAAGTCTATAGGAGTCTTTCTGGTAATGGGCAACCTCTTCTCCTAAGCATGGTCGTCTCTGAAGTGACTCCAGCATGATGGGTACCAGCTGGTGAAATCTTCCAGTTTTGGGCATGCTGAAAGTTTGAAGCTTTTCCTAACCTGTGTTTGAGATTGGGTGTCTTGGAGAAAAATCTGGGAGCAAAAGGAATTCGTGTTTCCCCTGAGATGACTGCAGTCACTGCCATGTTAAACAGAAATCATCTAAAAGATGCAAACCCATCTCCTCTGTGGGCCTTCTTTTAGTGCAGAAAGCGAGGGGGATAATCCAGGTGGGATTCTGAAAACATTGAAAGAAACTCGTGTCAACTTACAAGGAAATATCACTATTTATCAAGGACTAGGTCTCAAGGAAGGAGCATGCAGCCTGTTTGTTAGAGGCAGAAATGTTCCCTGTGGTCTGGAATAGAGCCCTGCCTGGCAGACAGTGCTATAAGTGCCACAAAGAGGGAAGCTGCAGGATGCTTGTTTTTGTCTCCCTCACGTTACTGGAAGAGTTGGGCAGCCCCCATGCTCACTGGGGTCTGTGGAGAGAGTGGCTTTGGGCTAGTTCCCAGCTAACTGTGAGATGGGATGGGAAAGTACTGCTTTAAGAGTATATATGATACTGTGGGGTCTGTTCTGATAACTGGAAAAATTTAAAGAAAAACCTGGGAACAAACCCTGCTTGGTGCTGTTTTCTAATCCTTTCCCCCCTTCCTTAAACATTCATTCATAAGTTTAGTGGTGCAGCATCTGTGGTCACAATTAACATCTGAGACGGCATGGTAAGAATTCCAGAATGAAAGAACAAGGGACAAGTCAGAGAGGACTTGTAATGAGTTGTTTTCGAAAGAGCTGGATGCTCTCTTTGAGAACTGACAACTAACCTGCGAACCATTAGAGGATATGGGGAGGATGGGTGCTCTTGTTGGAAGCTGGGGAAAGTAAAGACAACAGTCCCCAAAAAGACCCCAAACTCTAGGAATGCCTTGAGTTTACTTGCAGTTTCAGGAAAAATGCTGGGGCAAATAATCAAGTGTCTGGAACATAAATAACAAGGTGGCAAGTGAAAGGCAATGTGAATTCAGCTTGGCGTGGTTTGTTTATGAGAATTATCAGAGTGTAAGAGCTTTTGTCAATCAGGGAGCAGTTGTGGTTGTGAGAGTTCTTTGCTTTAGTGTGGCTTTTGGTAACCTCTAGGTAAGGCAGGGACCTCTAGTCTGAATGCAACTATTTTGACAAAAGGACCCAACCAGGTGAAAAGCAGCACTTAGAAAGTGGGAATTAGCCAATAGCTTGCTCTTGCCTAGCAGCGTTTGTCAGCTGAGGTGTGCAATCTCTGTCCCAGGTCAATGTTTTTTCGTTAAGGGCATGGATTAAGACTAATTTTTTGCATCTGGTCAAGGTGGCAAGGCTTTGCAAGGTGGAATTGGGATTCGGAGTGATCTCAAAGGTTAAGAGAGACCTGGGCTGAGACAAACAAGAGGTATATGAGTGAAGTCAAATAAAGAGAAGGGATTTGGGAATACCCAGCTGTGGGAATACACAATGGAGAACGAAAGGCTAGTTTGCACAAACAGAGCTGATCTTAAAAAAACAAAACTGAAGCAACATAGGTATTCACTGTGGGTCAGCAGGGAAAAACCCAACAGCACACTAGGTTGGTTGCAAAAATACACTGAAAATTGGATGCAGAAGAAAATCGTTCTGTTTGAATTGGTGTGGTGGTTGCAGCTGAAGGACAGTGAGATGTGAGTCAGTTGAAGAAAGTCCGGAAAGAAAGCGACAAACATTGCCCAAGGTCTAGAAAACATGACCAAAAGGAAAGTTTGGGATGAGAAAAAGAGGGGGATTAAAAAGAAGAAAACAAACCAATGAAACTGTGTCTGCTTTTTCATGTTTACGGAGGAGAGGGTAGATCACAGCCTGTCGCATATACAAATGTCTGTTGCAAGAGAAAACGCAACACGTGGTCTCCATGCCCACTGTGGACAGCAGAAGTTGCTTCTGATTTGAATTGCCAAAAGGGAAAGATTTAGTTTAAACAGTAGGGGACCTTCTTAGATGCAAGGTTAAGTGTAAGATTAACTTGTGGGCTCCTGAGCCTTTGAGAAACCAGTGAAAATTAGGTTGAAGAATAATCTGTGAGGAGTGATTTAGATTTGGTTTATGCTGCCTTGGGTAGAGTGGTGGCTTGGGGATTCTCCAGAGGCTCTGCTTCCAAGATAAAGAAATACAGGGTTTGAGGCCATGCTTTGTCTCAGGCTTCTTAAAAAGCAGAAAGACTCTCTCAGTGGTTACTGAACTGGGTCACCCACATAAACCCTGTGGTCTGTGTTGCAAGCGCAGAGGAAAAAGCAGAGTATTCCCCATGACGCTGGGGTGGATGCGTGCGAGGGCACGATGTGCCCTGTGGGTGCAGGTGGGTGCCCGTTCGCTGGTCGCTGGTGGTGCCTCCTGACCAGCGCTCCCCTGGCACAGATCCCCATTGCCCTCTCGGTCCGCAGGCTGTAGCCATCTCTGAGTTGACAGGTCCCGGGTGGCCACTGCGCAGCTGCTGCAGCTCCTGGAGCCGGGTGCTTTGAGCAGGAGGTGGGACAGGAGCCCTTCCCAGCCTGGCTATCCAGTGATGCCGTGGAAGGGGAACAGAGGGCTCCTGCCAGCCTCAGAAGGGACAGCTCTGGTACCTGTGCGCTAGCAGGCAGTGTGTTCTTAAGCAAGGAAAACGTCTTTCCTGTTCAATTTAAATCTGTCTTAATAACCATATAGCGTTCTGGAGAGCTGTGCTTCAGAACCAGCGCCTATGTGCCTTGCAAACAGAGTGCGTGTTAAAGACCACTTGATATTTAAGTAGTGTGAGTGTTGCTGTGACAGATAAGTCAGTAGTAATTTGACTGCTCTTTTGGGCCAATTACTCTGAAGACTCCCTCCCTGGCTGTGGAGCCATTAATGTTATCTCCATGCTGACACCACCTTGAAATCGTGACAGCAGTGAGCTTATAAACGCGGGTGTGAGGAGCCCTGATGCTGCGTGCAGGGACAAGGCGGCTCCAGCGCAGTTACTGTGTTTGCCTGCTGGCAGCAGGGTCAGCGTAGGTGTAGACATGGGGAGGAGATGCTGACCCCGTTCCTTGGACCATGTTCCGGTCATATACCGCACTAAATGGCTTGAAGCTAAATAGCTTTACAACTTGAGCTTTTTCTTGCCTCTGAGACACATTCATAATCACCCATAACGTGTTTTTGTTTGTTTGTTTTTTTTCCCTATCTTCTGTGGAGTTAAAATGTAGGAAATTCAGTGGATCATCTTGTTCATGAAAACCTCCCGTGTTTGTAATACTTCTCTGGATGGAGATGGGGCTTCACAGCAGCTACTGCTGTGACCAGCACTGGGGAGCCGCTGGGGGGATGAAGGGGCCCCATTGTGTGCCCTCGCCAGAGCTGCTCCCTGCGTCCAGCAGTGGGGTTTCTGTGCCTGCTTGTGAGCGTGGAGGAGGCAGCGAACTCTTAATTTGTCTTCTGTACTGCAGGCAGAGTGTAAAGAGCAGTTGTTTACAAATGAAAAGATAATTTCTTACTTGGATAAATGGGACATGGAATGGCTGTGACAGGCTGTAATAGCGGTGGAAGCTGTGTTGCCATTTGCAGTCTATACAAGGTTTAAAATGCATGAAGTGGGTGAATTAGTGGGAAAAACAGGCTCTAATGGATTCAAATGTATATTGTCATCATCTTCTCTAATACAAATATTTGTATCATTTAGTGTCCTGTTGCCTGAGAGTAGGGTTCTGTTTACAAAGCTTTTCTCAGGGAAGGGTTACACATAGAAAAGACTTAAAAGCAGAAGTCATCCTTTGGGTTGGCTTTTAGCCAAACAAAAAAACAACTCTCCAGGATTTCAGGCTCTGCTTGTGGAAGGGGATAGGACCCCTGGTTGGTTGATGGTGTGGTGTCAGTCTGGCATGGCAGCTTTCTCAGCTGAGCTAAGATTAGCTTCCTTGTTTCTCGTGTGTTGTTCCTGTCAGATAACTCTACTCCAAAGATGAGGGCCCAGATTGTAACTAAACTTTGGGCACTTGCAAGATCCTGGGCATGTGCAGTCTCCTGCACCCCTGCAGGAAATACCGTGGTTTTTTAACCACTTTCCCATTCCACAGGAGGTGGGGAGCAGCAGCAAGACGATAGCTCAGCTTGCAGTGGTGTGTCTGTGTTGGTAGAGCTTTCTGCAGAGCAGACATCAGTAAAAATGCGTTAAATTCTTGTCTGCATCTACAGCTATAGGCTCACAGAGGCATTTGTAGCCTTCATGGGGCCATCGCGTCACCATCCTCTCCTGTGTTTTTCCAGAGGAGAGCTAGGGTTGTTTTGAAAATAAGCTAAACTTGGTCCTGATGTGGGACCTTGCATGATTGCCAGGTTTTGCAGCTCAGCAGGGCTTTGTGTTACATTCAGAAGTGATGCTCATAGAGTTGCTGGGAGAGGCAGAGAGGACTGCATTCCTCCAACCCATCTTCAGAAGCTGGAAGGCACTGGGATGCCAAGCACTTCTTTTTTTTATTTTATTTTTTTTCTTTTTTTTTTTTTTTCTTTCCAGTCGTCCTCCAAAAGTCAACAGGGCTCTGGCAAATCGCTGAAGAGGAGAATCGAGTTCACCTGTGCTTGCTGAGATAAGAACTGAAGGCACCTGTCTCTTGCTGTATGAGAGGACACTTTGATTCCTGTCAACTGCTCCAACTGAACATCTTTTTCTTTCTGTCCTAGGTTAATGGAGACAGCAAAAGAAATGACCAGGGAGTCCTTACCTATCAAATGCCTTGAAGCAGTTATCCTGGGGATGTATCCTTTCGTGTGCCTGTGGCTTTCTCCACTGTAGCACTTTTTAATATATTGTCCCTCCCAGATGGTGTCTGAGATGGTCACAGCCAAAGGTGAGTGCCAGCAGCTCGGGGAACTGCCGTGGTATTGATCCACAAGTTGCCAAATTGCATAGGTTTGTCAGTAGGAGCTTGGATGCTGTGTGCCCAGTTCAAAAGTGCTGCATTCTGGCCATGTTGACTTGGCCTCCTGCCCTGGTAATCTGCTTAGTGTCAGGACCTGACCCAAAGTGCCCAGATAAGTATCTGTCTACACAGTCCCTGTTTTCTTCATTAGTATTTCTCTGATGGTTATTGTCGGAGCTTGGTGACACGTGAGGAATGCAGGTTCTGCCCTATACTTGTCTAATGTTTATATGGGGAAGTCATGTTAGATTTTGTCTCTCAGCCCACAGCTGTGCTTTGTGCAGAAACATTTGTGTATTATGGTTACACATTTAAGCTTTACCTTAAGATAATTCTTGTTTTCTCTTCAGTCTCAGCAAAAAAACCCAAGAATATTTTAATTGAGAGACTGACTTGCTTCTTGACCCTCTTGTGCTGTCACTGATAAATCAACCTGCACCATCCTAAAACACTACAGGAGGTCAAGGCAGGGTTACAGGAACAATTGTATGCCTGATACATCTTACCATAACTGATCAAGTTTGATCTAAAACAAAACCAAACCCCAACCCAAAATAAACCCAGAAGCAAACCAGCTTCTGGCGCGTATCTGCTGCGTTTTGCTTGCCGCTGCTGCCACCTCTCGTGGGAGAAGGAGCTGGCAGAGCGCAGCGGGTAGTGCCTGGTGCTGGCTCGTGAGGAGGGGTGGCTGCTGCGGGGTGGGAAGGGGATGTGGGCTGAGCGAGTGTGTGGTGTGCGGGGCTGGATGCTGGGCACGGTCCCCGCTGTGCCAGGAGCTCTGCGGTGCGCACCGGGTGCTGCTCACGGCTGCGCTCGGCTCTCTGTGCACCAGCGACGGGCTTCAGGTCTGAGTGTGAAGGGTGGCTCTGGCTGATGGGGCTTCCCCTGGAAATGCTGGCAGGGTCTGCGTGTAGCTGGAGGGATGGGGGTCCTAGGGGCTTTCTGTCAGCAAGGGACTCAAACCGATGCCCTCCCAGAAACAGAAGTTATGTCAGTGCATCTGTTATGCTTGCACGTGTGTCAAGGTTGTGTCCCAAACTACTTAGGAATGAAAGGGATGGGGGAGATAATCCCCAGGTGGAGTTGATGCTGCTCTGCAGTGTCAGTGTGGCTTCCAGGGCCATATTTCTAGCACTGAGCTGATTATTCCACATACCACGCGAGCAGAGGTGTGATGTACAGATGACAAAGATAACCTGCAAGTATTCATGCTGATGTAAAAGTTTGGGCTGTTTTATTTTCATTTGGAAAAAGGTTTGGGGTTTTTTTCTGCTTGCCTCAAACCTGACTTCTGTTTTGGTTTTTTTGTTTTGTTTTGGTTTTGGTTTTGTTTTTTTTTTTTTGAACCAGAGGGGAAGCAAAATAGTTGAAAGCTATGGTTTATACTGTTTGGTGTCATCTGAAGTTTCTTTGGACTTTTAAGGTTTGGATAAATCTTTCTGTCTTTAGATGCTACTTTAAAAAAAAAGTTTATGGAAAACCGTTTTTTAAAATTGAGATTACCTTGTGCGAAGGCCTCGGCAGGGGAGGGTAGGAGACAGGCCTGTCTTCCTACAGCTTCTGCTTGCTCTCTTGGAAGTCTCCTGTGTGAAAACGGGCTGCCTGCTGGGGTGGTGGTCCAGGGACAGAAGCATCCAATATAAAACCTCAGTATTTTCCCCAGGTGTAGTTACACCAAGACTGTAGTGGTGGTGAGCGGATGGGCCATCTGAATACGTGCGCTTTGAAAGTGGCCTCTATGAAGCCTGCGTCTGGGCAGAACCTTGTGGGGCTGTGCTGTGTGCGCACCATGCGGGTTTTGGGAGGTGTATTTGTAACAGCACAGGGGGAAGTTTGCAGTTTTGGTGTGTGTGGTGTTGGTGGTTTTTTGTTTGTTTGTCTTCTTCTTCTTCTGTCAGCTGTGAGGTTTTGATCTTGAGCGTTGCCCTCTGGGTGGGGCCATGGCGAGGCCAGCAGCTGTGACTTGCTTCCCAAGGTCAGGCGGTTACCAGATAAGAGACGCGGTTACCAGAGATGCGCTTACCCTCCCGGTCAAAATAATGTCTTCATGTACGCCTGAGCTGAGCATCCCTGCGTGTGTGTGTGCGTTAACCTCTGCTTCCCCGCTCTGTCTCTGCAAATAAGGTACTGCTTGTAATTTGTGCGCTGGCGGGCCTTGCTGTGTTGCCTGGTTACCGAAAAGAGCACCCGCAGCCCACTGCAGCGCACCCTCGCCGTGAACCTCCATTGAGAGGCCGAGTTGTGCAGAGCAGCTTAGCAAGATGTCGTTTTAATTGAGCTGCTTGCTGGCTCGTGCAATTGCCTTTCACCATGCGACTTCCTATGTAAATGGTTCTGTAATCCCTCTCGGTGCAGAATTAAGTTTTGCATAATTGCCTTCGCACTGGATCTTGAAGCGTTTTTATAGGGCAGTGAGTTAAAATACTGAGCTACCCTGTCTGTACACGCTGAGGGAGCAGCTGCTGTGAGATGACTGAAAGCTCGTGCAGATCTTCCAATATTAATTTGCAGCAATCTGCACGGCTCCTCTTGGTTGCGTAGCTGTCTGAACAGGCTTTGTATCTCTCTGCTGACATGGTCTGCCTATCCAGAGGCATTCCTCCTCCTGTCTTCCCCAGGGCTTTTCTCTGTTCAGTTGTGAATCAGCTGGGTAATGGGGCCTTCAGCCCATTCTTTCTGAGCAAGGATGGAAATGATTTATTCTCAATAAAGGGCATAATAAATCAAAAAGTGCCAAGGGAATTTTATCTGTGCTGTATTCACTTGATTAAAATGAGGAGAGCAAAATATTGGAGGGGGAGAGGGAAGCGGCACAGCGCATCCGTCCTCAGGGAGTCTTGCAGAGCGTGTCTGTGTTGAATGAACATCGCTCCTGTTGCCTTCAGTGTGCCTCTCCCAGTTCATGTGAGGTGACGGTCAGACCCGTGCACTGTATTAGACCTCCCCCTGTCCAATAATATCATTAAATGAGGAAGCGGATAGCACAAGTGCCTCAGGAGGGGGAAATGATTTAACAGCTTCTGCGCTATGCCTTCTGTGCATTTAATCAGTGGATGATGTTTATGGCATCTGGAGACCTGGGCCCGTCCTGCTTATCCTGCCTCGCAGAGGCTTCCCTGGGCTGGGAGTGTTTTCAGTAAGGGGGAAGAGTTTCTTCCCACAGCCATTGCAGGATATTGATGTCCCTGCAGTGCCTTTCTTTACCTCCTGCATGCATGTCCACAGCTTGACCCAGTCACCAACTGAAATATGGACAAAGGGGGTCCTGCTGAAATCTACAGCCTTTTTGGTAGCTGCAAAGAGCTGGGAGACAGCTTTTAATTGCTTCTGTTGTCATGATCTAATCTTAAGGTAGTAATCTCAGACTACAGCTGGGCACTGGAGAACAAATTGAGTGATGCTGACCTGGCAGTCCCACTTTGGGATGCTGAGCCAGCTGGTCGAGACATTCCTTTGTGGGCACTGGAGCTGCCAGGGGGAACTTGGGCTCTCTGTGCAGATGGCATCCAGATGTGGGCTCGGTAGTACTCAGCCTCCCAGTGAGCAGTCCCAGACCCGGGATCTGGGCACTCCTGGAGCCTGTGGAAAATGCCATCTGACTCCAGACTGTGGCTGGAAACTTCTCCCGGTGTTTACTGCTGGTGGTCAGAGGTACCAGACATTGCGAGCAGTTGCTTGGTTGCTCAGAAAAATACCTCTTCTGTTTTTACTGAAGCCTTATCTGATGGTTTTGAAGCATGAGGTTTGTTTTCCTCCTGCTCTACTCCTCACTCCGAGATAGCGGCTTCAGCCTTGCTATTGTAGATAAAGCTGCCTCCTCTCTCCTCCCCTCCAGCGTGCTCATGCCCTGGGGCACAGCCTGTCACCATGGCTGGGGTGCCTGCTCATGCTTCCCCAGCCTTGCGACCAGCAGGAGAGGAGGGGGCCAGTCACCCAGTGACTTTCCGTGCTCGTATTGACTGGACTTAGCAAAAAAACCACCCTTCCTGGGCTCTAAGACATGAAGTGCTGCAACATCTTCTTATCTGAGTTTAATAAGGGAGAATTTCAAACTAATAAATAACAAATTGATTAGCACAAGTGGTGCGATGGGCACTCATTTGTTCAATATCGGGTTCATCTGGCTTTCCCTTTTTTGTCTTTGGTTTGTAACGCAGAGCGGGACTTGCAGTGGAGACACCAGAAGGTGTCAGGTGTGGTGCTGGGTCTTCCTGCAGCTGGAGGAAAAGCACTTGTGAGTCTGGGCACTGGGACAGCCGGATGCTTAGACCTGCTTGGCCATCAGTGTTGGCGGGCTGGTCTGGTCAAACAACTGATTCTGGCACTTGTCACTGAAACCTGAGGGTGTCTTGGTTTGTCTCAAGCTGCTGTGGGCTCTGCTGGGCCTCGATGCACTGACTTAGGTTTGGGCTTTTCCTTGGGGCTCTGAGGAGGAGGGAGAGTCTCCCCCACATGCCCTGCCCTGGGGTCTCTGTGGGTCTGGGTCCCTGTTGGTGCTGCAGGAAGGGGGCGTGGGGCAGGGACACACTTGTCCCCACACCTGCTGCTAACACACCCCGGTGCAGTTGCTGCCTGTCAGCTTGGCAAAGGCACCTTGGGTTCAGATGCAAGTGGGCTGAGGCCCTTGCAGCCTGTCCCCTCGGCTCCTGTACAGGTGACTGTGGTTCCTTGTGGTGGTGAGAAAACTGCTGGTGGCAAATAGCCCGAGCTCAGCTAGGCACGGGGAGCCAGCTGCTCTCTGGTGTGTGCTATCAGCTGCAAAGACCTATTTTCTGAAATATTTGGAGACCGGAGCCACAGTGCTGGCACATGGAAAGATCCTGCTCTGTTTATTAATAATTTAAAAAAAAAAAAAAGAGGCAAGTGAGAACATTTTTTCTAAAAGTTGCTGCTGGCAAATAAGGTGAAGGGCTTCAGGTCTCTCTTTTTTCTGAGAACTGCTCTGTGCTCTGCAGTGGGGGCACCTGCATAGAGAAGGGTCTGCACTGGGAGGAAAGATGCTGGAACTTCTCTGTGGGACTTATTTGATGTTAGAGTTCACCAGGAAGTGGAAAACAAAACAAAAACACAAGCATAAAATGGCATTGTTTAAGTCATTGCGTGAGTGTGCAGATTTAAAGAAAACCCATCCAGGCGCTTTCTGCTCCAGAGTTTTAAAACTAAGGTGTTGACTCAGCTAACACCTTAACTAATTCTCCCTGTTTTGTTTGAACTAAGGCTGCTGCTCCTCGTTTGCCCCACTGCCCAGGAAGGTCCAGGTGGTGGCCAGAGAGCAGGTTTTGTGTCCCGAGTGTTGCTTGTGTTTGAGTCTGGGATCCGAATGTCTCCCAGGTACCCGTGCTAGGTTGTGCATGAGCCTGGGTTGTGGGGGCAATGGGACTGTGGGAAGCACAACAACCTGTGGTTCAGGGGATGGTGTGTTTGTGTCGACTTGCAGATCTGTAGGAGCTGCGTGCTGGCGTGGGAAATCTGGCCCTTTCTACAGGCTGCTAGCAGTCCTGGTACGCTCAAGAAAGCTCACTTGTTAATTGAGCCGGAGTGGTTTACTCCAATGGCTTGTCACCCTCAAAGCGTGTTATATATTTTGGGCCTAGTTCTTCTTGTCTCTCTCCTTTGACCCAAACCTATCTCTTTCAAAATCAACCTCCTGGGGTACAAGAGCAGAACTCGTTAGTTGCCTAATACGCGCAGCCCTGGCTGGCGTTAGTGTCTCTGTGGGGTGGATGACATTGAGTTTGAAGGACTAGGGTAAGGCTGCAGAAGAGATGAGTCAGGGTGGGCAGGGTTTGGGAATCTCAGAGGGACGGGGACTTGCTGTACCAAGCCATTCCTTTGAGACCCTGGTGGACCTCCAGGTATTGTCCTTGTGCATTTCCTGGGTGTGGGGGAGGAAGAAGGATATTGGGGCAAGAGGTGGCCAGCCAGATTAGAATCACAGAATCAGTTTGGTTGGAAAAGACCTTTAAGATCCTGGAGTCCAACCACTAAGCAAACACTGTCACTAAAAGAAGTCCCTAAGAACCTCATCTATGCACCTTTTAAATGCCTCTAGGGATGGTGAATCAATCACTTCCCTGGGCAGCCTGTTCCAATGCCTGGCAACCCTTTCCATGAAGAAATTTTTTCCTAATATCCGATCTAAACTTTCTTCCCTGGTACAACTTGAGGCCATTTCCTCTTGTCCTGTCACTTGGGAGAAGAGCCCAACCCCCTCCATGCTACACCCTCCTTTCAGGCAGTTGCAGACAGCGATCAGGTCTCCCCTCAGCCTCCTTTTCTCCAGGCTGAACAGCCCCAGTTCCCTCAGCCGCTCCTCATCAGACTTGTGCTCCAGACTGCATCCATCTCATGTGATCTCCAAGGAGATCAGCATCCCTCAGTACCGTTTTTCTGCTGCTTTGATTTACACGAAGACCTGGGATCGGGAAGCCACCGAGCTTTCGTTACAGCTGCTTCTGCCCTCTCCTGCTCTGTGCTGCTTCTGTATTGTGGCACGTAATTTACTCCCTGACTCTACATCCTGCAGTTACAGTCCCAGCTCAGAAGTGTGATTACAGCTGTGGCATTGCTGTGTCATTGCCTTTTGTTTGCCACAATACAGCTCTCCTTGGGCAGAGCAAAAGGAAAAGAAATAATAATGATGCATGGACAGAGGGGAAGATCTGATGTGCCTTTCCAGCCCGTTTGCTGTGTATTTCATCTCGAGTGGAGTGTCTCATTAATGAGTCACTCAGCAGAAGCAACCTGTATCTAAAGGTTAATTTCCGCAGCAGTTGTTGCTGGGTTGTTTGATGGTGGGTAATTTTGTCCTCAAAAGATTCTTTTACTCCTGCCTAGTGTTTAATGAGATTAAATTGCAACTTCTCTGAGACCTCCTGGCAGAAGTGTGTATGTGTGGCAGGTGGCCACCAAACCTTTGTGTGGACTTAATAGGAAGGCACTCAGGGAGCAGAGAGAAAACCCTTTCATAATGAGGGGGAAAAATAGTGGCAATGTTTGAAAGCTTCGTAGGTGTTAATAAAAGATCCTGCTTTTCAGTTATACAGAGTGATAAATACAATGGGCTTCTGCGAGAATCTATCTCTAGGTCACAAATCATTGTAACATCACTTCGATGTACATAGGATGCTCCTTTTAAGGCCTGGAGCAAAGTGACCTTTTAAATGAGGTGACCGTGGGCTGAGTTTTCCAGTTGATATAACAGCACTGGGCCCCATTCTGACTTTGCAGTGTATTTATAATCTTTAATTCTGCCAATGGTGCAGGTTTTGTCTTGGTTCAGCTAGTCCTAATGCAACAGTGATCCAGCAAGACGGCCGCAGACAAGAGGGCTGTTTCTGTTCCGTGTCGGTGTAGCTGATGTCAGGGTGAGCTTTGACGGTTGCTGCAGGGGGTTTGTGTTTGGTGGGGGGGGGGCAGAGGTGGGTGTGCGCAGCCTGGGCTGGGCGAGGGGTTTTGTGTGTGGCGGGGAGGTCTTCCCTCTGCTTTGCGTGCTCGTCCAGACTCACTGTTGTGCTGATACTGAAGTGCAGCGGGAGCTGGGCCTATGGTGTTGTCCGTTCCTATACCCTGTGATACATTTTCTCCAGGCTGCTAAAGCGGATGACATCTAGTCCTGAACACAAGTAAATATGTTTGACGTTGAACTGAAAAGCTTCCCTGTGGCTGTTCTGAAAGATTTTTACCAGTGTGTTTTTCTTTCTTGCATTTTTTTGTGCAGAGGTTTAACTCCGTACAGAGGTTTAACTCCTTGCTGTCGACCTCAGATTCTGGGCAGGTCCCACTTCGCTTACTAGTGAGTTCGCCTGTTTGCTTGGAGGGCAAAACTCTGAAAATATGAAATTCAATGAGTGTCAAGTGGGTGAAATATCCTCTTGAGAAAATGCTTTAGAGACAGATGAGAGCTGCTGGATGCTTTACACGCATCCCTGTAGGGAGAAGAGGTGAAATGCAGAGCGCAGGCCGGGGGTCAACACCCCAGGGAGGTGCACTGGTGGTGAGGTGGGGTGTCAGACTGGGCAGAACCAGAACAGAGCTTGAATTGTGTTTTACTGTATAGGTACAAAGGCTTTTTGTGTTCTCAGTTTCCCAGCAGCTGTTGGGCAGCCGTGCTACGCAGACAGGGGAGGAAGGCCAGCCATGGTAGCATCCCTGGGCATCTCAGCTATGCGGTGGCTCTTGTTTCGCTGCTATTCAAGACCTCCTTTTTGGGCGTGCGGTGGGGGGAGAAGGGGATTCTGGAGGTTCCCAGAGCAGGACCCTGGTCTGAGCCGATCCCCGCAGCTCCCGTGGGGACTGACCCTGCTCTTCCATTCTTCGATCTGCCCTGATGCTGCCCTGGCAGTGCTGTCCCTCGGGCCGGTGTATGTTGTGGTCACAGCGCCCTGACCAGCCGCCTTGACCGTGTCTGCCTCTGGGGGTGGCTCTGGGGTTACAGCAGGTGCCTCTGGCTGCAGCAACCCCAGGTTGGAGCATCTCGCTGCAGCCTTTTCTGGTCACCCCTCGTGCATTCCCCGGGAGCGGGTGGGGGTCACAGCTGCAGAGCGAAAGGGGAGGCCTCGGGGCAGGTGTCAGCACCCGGAGCCAGGCTGGCCCTCAGCTGTCTGGGGATTAGCAGCAGGGAACCACGTGCAACGTAGGCGCTGACGCAAACCCACTGGCGTGAGGGAATCTCAGTCTCTTCTGCCAGCAGCCGCCCGAGGAGACAACCTGGGCCCGCGCATAGTTCTCCGCTGAGGTTACCTACTATGCTGCTATGGAGCTTGGCCCCGGCCTCTGCACGTGGTGTGTTTGAAATGGCCAGCCAGTGATTCAGAGGACACCTTTTGCTTTTTAAAGCCGTTTGTTCCTGACCATGTCTCTGTGCTTATCTACTTAATTATCCACCTGGGAGCTTTACTTTGTTCATCTCAGCAATGCATTACAAGGGTAACGTGCAAAAACTTTATTGTCTGAGGAGTGGCCATGCTGAGGGCTGGTTTACAAGTGGAAAGACAGACTGTCACCCCAGACAGGAATAAATTAGATTTTTTTTGTAGTGTTTTGAAGATGTGGGAAAATGAGGATCAATAACTTGAGTTCTACAAAGCTCCAGCATTAAATGGAGGAAAACCCTGTTCCCTTTTAGGAACACGGGAATTTGATGTTGGTATCAAATGGGAGAATTCCCATAGATTTGGGGTTAGTGGTCTCTCTCCTGGCATACTGACTTGAACACTATTGTGTTTTTTTTTCCTTCTCCCCAAGCATAGTTAAGCGTCAGGCCCTCCCCTGCCTGACCCACTCCTTCTTATTCTCCAAGCAGTGAAATGGGCTTTGGCAGCATTGACTATTTCTGGGGCGCTGGAAGAATCAGTTTGTGTTTGCCAGAAAACACCTGTCCTGGCAGTTAGAAAAACTTGCTAAAGATGACTTACATGTGTAATTGTGCGTGCTCCTTTCCCAGTGCTGTTGTTGCCTTGATGCAGTGCACACCAGATACTTAACGAACGGGCAGCCCTCCGTGGAACGATTCCCCATCAGCTTTAAAACCCACTTCTCAGGGAACTATTTTCATCACGTGGTGCTCGGGATTTACTGCAATGGCCGCTACGGCTCACTGGGCATGAGCAGACGATCAGATCTGATGGACAAACCTTTAACTTACCGAACTCTGAGCGACCTCATCTTTGAATTTGAAGACTCCTATAAGAAGTACTTGCATTCAGTCAAAAAAGTAAAAATCGGATTATATGTCCCGCACGAGCCACACAGCTTTCAGCCCATTGAGTGGAAACAGCTGGTCCTCAATGTATCCAAAATGATGCGCACAGAAGTCAGGAAGGAGCTGGAGAAGTTTGCCAGGGACATGAGGATGAAGGTAAGTCCATGCACTGGTGAACTCCGAGGCAGGTTTGCCTTGTCCCGTCCTGCAGAGATTGGTCTTGCTCTGTGTCGGCAGACTGACCCCAGCCTGAGATTAAAGTGGTGTTGGGTGGGCTGGGGGTGTGCTTACATCTGTCTCGGTTGTTCTCCCTTAGGGATTTCGTGTGTTTTCAAGCCCTTGTAGCTATTTTTTTAGTTCAAAGATCTGCCCTTCAGCCAGGGAAACACTTGAACCTGTACTCATCCCTGGTCATCGAGGAGATGTTGACCAGTTTGCTTTTCTCACCGGTGACGGAAGGTGGCTGGGAAGAACCAGTGCACCTGGGGCTGCAGCTGGTGGGGTGGGTGCCCTGGTTGCAGTAGGTGTCTCTGCTCTTTGCGCCTGAGCTGCAAGGGGTGACATGGGACAGCTGTGCCAGCAGTTGCTTGCTCTGTGCCACCGGATGCCCACCATCCTCAGGTAAATCAGAAAGTGGGTTACATAGGAAGGGTGAGGAGAGCTAATCCCTGACAGGCTGGTGCTTCCCGGCTGGCTGGTTGGACTGGAGAGCCCAGGGGGAAATGATGGGCAGACAGGGCAGGCTGCCAGGGGGCTGGAGGGTTTGGCTGCCTTTGGGGATGAGGGGTGTCCCTGACCGTGCCTCGGGGGCTGGCGTGGGCGAGGAGCTGCTTGTGGTCACGGTGGAAGGAGATTTGGTGCCTTTCCAGCCTGCTGCTGGCAGCAGGAGCAGAGCAGGTGTGTTGCTAAGTATGGGGCTGGCTCTCGTGGAGAGGCATGCGGCATCGTGTCCAAGTTATTCTGGGTTCCCAGCCCCTGCCCTGCTGAGGAATGGCTCCTACGTAGCAACCACGTGCCTTTTTGGCTGAGGCACCTGCCCCTTCACCCTGACCTTGAGGCGAGTGTCACCAGTGGCATTGTAGCCCCTATGTCCTGCTGCCACCTCACCTGCCCTGCCAAGGAGTTTTGAGGGCCAGCTTGTACCATATGGTCCTCTTGAGCACATGTGCTTGATTAAAGATGTAGTGAAGCTTTTTTCCCCGTCTTCTCTATTTGTGCACTTTTAATGCCATCTAGAGAAGGAACAGCTGAAGCAGGCTCTAGTTGAAGAAGTCCATATGGTGGGTGGATGACTTACTCAACTTAGTACTTGCTTTTGGTAGAGGGACCAGCTCTGTGTGTGTGCTGAGCTGTGACATTGGGTCTAGTCCTTGTAAGTGCCTCAAGGCCAGGAGCACAGCCCTGAACCCTGGAAGGCTGAAGGCCTCACATCTGGCTGTGCCCTTGAGTTGATTCAGAATTTGAGCCACTTAGTTCACACTGTTGTGAGGGGGCTGACTTTGGAGGATCGGGTCTTAAAGACAGCCAAGAGTGTGAGCGTTGTGCCGATGGACTTCTGAGGTTGGAGGGCCGGCAAGAGGCGGGCAAGTGTGCAAATGGGCAGGAGACCTACTGAAAAGTCCCACTGTCACACAGGCAGCCTGGGAGGCGATCACCGCTGTTTGCAGAGAAGAAAGCTGGAGAGAGTGATTTGGCTGCGTGAGTTTCCTTCAGCTGAGGCTCAAAGCTGTTTTTCTTATCCCTTGCTGTTGCCAGCTCTGAAGAAGGCTGTGGATGAGATGTTTTTTTCATTATTTAGCTGGGAACTGAATTAGAGACACCAATTAATTTTTGCAGGGGGCCCCTGAACAGCTATCACATGATAACAGCTTTGGGTTCTTGTTAACCTGGGCAGGGTTTGAATAAGCCCTGAGGGACTGAAGGCTCTTTGTGTGCCATCCCCGCTGCTGCGTGAGGCCCTTTAGTTTTATTTGTTTATTTTCAGTGAATCATTGCCTTTATTGAACGCCTTCTCTTTCCCTCCCCCATCTTTCACAGATTCTGAAACCCTCAAGTGCCCATTCTCCGATGAAAGAGAGATCACGGGGTAAGTCATTGTCCCCTCGCCGGAGGCAAGCCAGCCCTCAGAGACGTGCGTGCAAAAGAGACAAATCGTGAGTATTCCTGCTGCCATCACTGGCCGGTCAGAAGTTGAGGGTGACGATGTATTATTTTGCTGTACAAAACTTCTATATGTGCATCTATATTAACAGAAGAACTGCACCAGGTATCTTGGTTGCCGAGAGGCTCCAGAAGCCACCCGTATTGCTGATGTTCTGGTGTTGCTGTGTTTACTGCTGCCCGGTGGCAGCTCCATGCAGGGTCCTTAGCGGCCGTGATGGCCTTTGCTTGGCTTATTTCTATGGGGTGTTGGGTGACTGTGAAAGTGGGAGCCTGGGTTTAGCTTTTTCTCAGTCTTTATACAGTCCATTTTCTGGAGAAATGAACCTAGCCTAGGGGGAGGGGACCTGTGCGGGAGGAAAAGTGGTTTGCTCACCTTTAAGGATGTTCAAACACAGGTATCAAAAACGGGATGATGTATCTGCCTGTAGCGGTGGGGTGCCCTGCTGAGACAGAAATTGGATTCTCTGTGATGAGCCTTTGTATGGAGCTGTTCTGATGGAGTGGTTTTTGCTGAGGATTGTCCAACTTACAAGGATGGCGAAAAAGTGAACCTTTTCTCTTCTTGCCGAAGAGGAAACATCACTTGCATCGTATACTTTGATTTTTAATCAGCTTAAAAAAAAAACCCCAGACCACTTCCCTTGTGTGTCATAGCTAATAGTTTAACTGCATGGGGAGGGATGGACTATTTGCATGCAATACCTCTAAATGGATAAAACTGAGCTCCAAGTGGCCTTTTACAGCCACTGGCAATTCAGACTCCCATACCTTAGATGTGGAAGAGTTGAGTTTTAGCTGTACGGCTTCATGCCAGGAAGCTGACAACTGTGAAAGCCTATACGTAACCCAGATTAGTCACATATTTATGATCATCACTTTTTAAATAGGCTCCCAGACTACTGTCTCAGCACTTATTTATTTATTTTAAAGCAGCTAACAAAGACGTTAGACTGACCTTCTAAAGATAACTTGAAGGTACTTTAGCAGCAGATGATTTCACAGCAGGCTTTTATTTTTACACGTGAATTCACACTCAGTCCACGATGCTGCACTTTAGGCGTCATCACTGAGAGCTCCTTGTTTAGTGCGAGGATAATTATAGTTTTAATGGGCTGGGCTACTCCAGGCTTCTTCACCTCCTAGATTCACTTTGAGGGCATGGTTTCATCTTTGGGTTTCTCATAGTGCTTCTGCAGTTGCTGGAGTGGACCACGTATGTCTGGAGAGAAGAGTGGGCTCGGAAACTCAGCAGTTGGGCTGGTTTCCTGAGGGAGCTGCTGGGCACCTGGCTGCTCTGCAGGGGCTGGTTCCTCCTTGGCAGCTTTGCTTTTCCACGACAGAAAAACAAGTGAAGTACTGGTGGCCTTGCAGTGGCTTTAGTACCTGTTACCTGCTCGGTGGTCCTGCTGTGTTGCTCCGTGTCTAGATCAAATTATGTGTTATTCTAAAATAAACTCTGGGTCACTGTGATACAAGATCCAGGACCCAGCTATGGCACGATGTGGAGAACAGGAGACCGCAAGCAGACTCCACACCTCAGGCCTTCATCTCTGCGTTGGCAGAAGGTGTTGAAGTGTCTCAGAGCGGGTGCGAGCTCTTGCAGCACGTGCTTTGTGGCTGCGTGACAGCCCGGCGGGTCCTGCGGAGTCCTCACAGCCCAGCCGGTACCCTTGGAAGGAAGAGGGGACTGAAGGGGCTTTTGGCAGGTCCAGGGCCCTTGAGCAGACCCAAGAGGCTGCTCTCGGTTAGAAAAGTGACGCCAGGGGGAAGAACTGGGTTCCTGATGTTAAAGTGATGCTTCTGTGCAGTGGCACCGTTGGCTCGAAGGCCGACTGTGCCTTCTGCCCCGGCTGGAGTGATGCTGCAGAGGAGTGTGCTGCTGCAGGGAGCTCCCTGCAGGTGATAAAACCCTTTCGTTTCCAAAATCGAGATCTGCTGGTTTCTGCAATGGGAGGTCCCTGAGATCTGAAGAGGGAATGGCATCCCCTCATCAGGGATGAGCTGAATGACACATAACCAGCATGTACAGCGGTTGACATGGAGTGAGAAATACAAGAGGCGAAATTTGGTATTTTTTTTTCCACATTTTGATGGATCTCTGAGAACCCAGTTGCAGTGAGAGGCCTTTGTGTTACACACAGAAGAGGAAAAACTTTCAGGCTTGCTAGGCTTCAGCCTGAAATCCTGGCTAAAGAATGGCTGTTCTTATCAACAGAGTGTTTTGTTTCTTTGTGGATCTTACTCACATGCTGTAATTACAGCTTTTTAGAGCTTGCAGGGGAGGGGGAGAGAAGTGTTTTGCTGTAGTGTGAGCTGGCAGGGGCTGAATAACACATCCATTTGAGAGGCTTCACCTGCTGATGACAAGCTGTTATTACAGCCTGGTTTTTGTCAACAATAAAATTATATGGGCCTGCTGGGAGAAATCTCCCAGTGAAAAATATGTGAACTGGAATGGTGAACAGGAATGTCTTTGCTGATTGTTTCTGAAAGACAAAGGCTGAAGTGGTGCTTAAGGACGGAAGTGGATTTTACAGCTTCAACCCTTTAACTTCTCATCCTGGTTCCTTACTATTAATAGTTTGTTAGGTAAATGCCGGTGGTGGCCACTAGCAAGCCCACAATAACATTTTAGCCTGGAAATACAGCCGCGAGACAGACCGGGTACATTGCAGGACACGGGTGGCAATGCAATAAGCCGTAGGTGCCTGTTTAGGAGACTGGTGTGCTGTCAATGGCAGCTCATTAACTTAGCTGTGTAACAGTCCCTGTGCTGGTGTGATCTGAGAAGGGTGGCCAGCTGACAGGATGAATAAAGAGGATGTAGGGCGGTGTGAATCTGTAAGTCTAAAGCTTTCCTGTGCCTACATGTCTGTCCTCTGAAGTCCCAAACCAGGAGGGTACTGAAAATTGCAAGCTGCAGCACTGAACAGGCAGCGCAGTGCTTCATCTGCAGCAGAAGTGCCTGGAGACAGAGGGGTTCGGGAGAGTTGATGCGAGTTCGGAAGGGAGCGTCATGCGGCAGCCTGAAGCAATCTCTGCTCCTAAATGTCAGTTCACCAGATCTATTTCTTTATAATTTCATAGTGAGGTTTAACACACGGATGCTGTGAGTGCCACAGCAACATTGGCCTTGTGTGCTTCTGGCCTGATTTAGCTGTTGAGAGGGAAATTCTGTTAGTCCATTATATAAGGTGTGCAAGGGGGCAGGATTATATTAGGGTTATATTATAATAGGATGTGCAAAATCAGGCAGATCCAGTGCAGACAACTCATGAATACTGTGTACCCAGCAGCTATCCACAGTTTATTCATGTGCTCCTCATCAGGGCACTCCAGACAGGAGATCACAGAATCATTTTGGTTGGAAGAGACCCTCAGGATCATTGAGTCTGACCATAACCTAACTCTAGCACTAAACCATGTCACTACGAACCTCATCTAAATGCCTTTTAAACACCTCTAGGGATGGTGACTCCACCACTGCCCTGGGTAGCCTGTTCCAGTGCCTGACAACCCTTTCTGTGAATAAATGTTTCCTAATATCCAATCTAAACCTCCCCTGGATGTGATCCGATGGGCCAGTCCAGCAGAGGTCCTTTGCTTCAGAGGAGGTGTTTGATGTAGAGTCATTTGCCATCCAAGCAGAATAGGAGCTGCGGTGCCTCTGCTCCAACAAATCCGTGCCTTTTCCTAAAATGCTGAAGAGTGGTATTATGGAGGACAGTCTGTAGCTACAAGCTAGAGAATTGTCATGGAGTGGAAATGGGCATGTTGCCATTGATGTGCAGTGACTCTCCATCTATTTGGATAATCAGAGAAGGTACAACCATCTAGGTGTGCTTTAATTAAATTCTGGCTTTAGTTAAAAGAAGGAAGAGAAGAACGGGGGAAGGAAACAGGATCCCTAAATTGGAAGGAGAAAGAAGGAAGGACACTCTGGAACATACAGTGCATCTCTTGCTGGTCTCTGACTCAGAGGGATGCAGCTCGTAACTTGTTTTCTGGCTGGTTGAATCCCATCTGCTCTGAAGGAATAAAGTGAGAGAAATCCAAAGTATGTCACAATGACTTGTTCAGGTACGACCCCTTCCTGCAAGAGAGCACTGAAGACTCCTTCACTTTAGTTGAAGTACTTACAAACCGACACAAACACGAGGCAGGGTGCAGGGCAGTATTGCAAAGAGGATGATGGGGTTATTAATAGAGGTGCTTGGATAAGTGGCAAAAAACCAGGTTGCATTCAACATGTGACTAGCCAGAAGGGCATCAGTTGTCCATACCCATTGAATACTTATTGAATAAAAGAATTCAGAAATATTTCTGAGGCTCTGCCACACACGTGTATGTGTGTATATTGTGTCAGCTATACATCCCCACCTCTTAGGGCTGCAGGGTACAGCTCTGGGATGGGTGTGTGCCCCCAGCAGCGGGCTGCCCAGAGCAGCTTCCGCAGAAATGCAACAAGGAGGTCTGTCTCACATCTGCTGCCCAGTGAGTGAAGAGTAAGTGCAAGAGCTGGAAAGCAGGTCTGGGGAGCTATAGGAAAGCGCTGGAGCCGTTGCCAGCTTCACATTGTACTGCTCAGGCTTCAGCTGAACTTTTGCAGGGAAGCAGACATGCCGTTGCGTCTGCTAAGAGAAAGGTGTGTGTTAGACAATGTTTTTATTCAGAAAAGCAAACATGGCTTAATGTGCAAATAGCTAAGAATCTGGAATGAGCTCTCAGATTAGACACTGCCATAGACTATAAATCACTGGGATTGTTTCAGTTTGACAGCTTTGCTGCAGGAGCTTTTCCATTGCTGGCTAAATAGGGAAAGACTGATTGCTCATCCTCAAGGTTTCATTTGATTCAGGTTGTTGATATACTTAAATGACCTGACAGCATATGTGTATGTGTGATTATTTGGGGCAACACCGGGTATCAATGCAGGCTGGGGGATGGAGGGATTGAGAGCAGCCCTGCTGAGAAAGACTGGGGGGCACTGTGGGGATGAAAGATTGGACATGACCCAGCAATGTGCGCTTACAGCCCAGAAGGCCAGTTGTATCTTGGGCTGCATCAAAAGCAGCGTGGCCAGCAGGTCGAGGGAGGTGATTCTGCCTCTCTGCTCCACTCTGGTGAGACCTCACCTGGAGTTCTGGATCCAGCTCTGGGACCCTCNTATTGTGCCTTTCAGTACTTAAAGGAACCTGTAAGAAAGATGGGGACAGATGTTTTAGCAGGGCACGTTTCAACAGGACAAGGGGTAATTGCTTTAAACTAAAAGAGGGGAGATTCAGGCCAGACATGAGGAGGAAACTTTTTACAGTGAGGCTGGTAAAACCCTGGCCCAGGTTGCCCAGAGAGGTGATGGATGCTCCGTCCCTGGAGACATTCAAGGCCAGGCTGGACGGGGCTCTGAGCAACCTGATCTGGTTGAAGATGTCCCTGCTCATTGCAAGGGGGTTGGACTAGATGAGCTTTGAAGGTCCCTTCCAACCAAAATTATTATGTGATGCTGTGACTGTATCAGAATATAAGATGCCTGGAGACTGAAGAGAGTTCATCTTGAGTTTTCTGCTTGGTGGGCTCCAGCCCTTCACACAGACGTAGCCAAAAGGGCAGGTTCAGAGAGACAACAGGCTGTGGCCACGTGAGAGGCCTTGCCTGTTTGCCTTCAGCAATTAACACTTTATTCTAAGAGCTGGAGTCCTGCTCTGGGGCAGATCACAGATGGGATGTGTCTAGTCTTAGCTACTCATTTAGGCCCTCTCTCAAATCAGAGGGAGAGGAGAGCTCCCAGGCTCTGATCACAGACCCCAGGATGGGACAACTTGTTCTTCGCTGGTGCTTGGCTTCAGAGGCAGCCCATGTGAGTCCCTCATCACGCTAGATCATGCTTATGATGACAAAATTAGATGTACTTAGTCCTATTTTGAAGTAAACCATTCTCTTCCCCCCTTGGCTTGCAGGCCGGCTGTGGTGGACAAGAAAGGAGACCTGGCTACGCTTAACGAGGTGGGCTACCAGCTCCGCATCTGACAGAGCCATTCGCAGGACAGAGGGCTTCCCTGGTGCTTCCCGCTGCACTTTACCTGCACTCCGTTGGAAGGAAGAAGGAATGGGACTATTTATTAACCTATGGACTGTTATAATAAAAGTTTCACCTAGAAATTACAAGGGGGGAGTTCTTTTAGTGGCAGTATTTATTTTCTGTCAATTCATAGAAAAGGCGTCAGTGAAGAGAACCTAAAATTATGTTCATCAGACTAGAAGATTTTTTTTTCCCCTCCATCATGTAGCAGGTGACTCCAGTGGTGTGAGTTTCTTCAAATATAACTTCCCTGTACAAGTATTAATTGAATTTGTACTGGGTANCAGTATTATTGTTTTGTGACTGATTTGTACTGTTTCCCAGCATTTCTGGTAGTATTAAAATGGCACTGAATGTTTTACTGCCACACCTGTATTATTATCTTGTGCATGTTGCTGAAAGATGTTAAGTAATAGTAATATGCAAGTGTATTCTTAAACACTGACAGTTTATTAGGCAAGATATGAGGCTTTTTTAAAATGATAATTGATGAATAATGAATTTTTAAACTTTCATAATTTTTTTATACTTTATCGAAAGCTTTTAGTCTTTCTGGACTACACTGCTGAAGCACAAAATGTAGAGATTGCTGTTTTGTAGAGACAAGTGTTCACCTCTTAGTCAAGTTTGTTTCTCATATATGTTTCTGGAATAATGGAAGAAATGTCAGACTTGCTAACCTGAGTCTATATGCTTTTCTTTCAACATTAGTGTGGGGCTTGGCTTTGAGGGCTGAGCAGTCTCAGACGGTGATGTCTCGACATCTTATATTAAGATCAGACATCTCAGGCTGAAGTTAACCTTCTGCCATGCTGCTGTAGGGAGTTTTTCCTATACGTGTTGTAGTAACAACTGCTTAGTCAGACCTAAAAAGGAAGCTCTTATTGGAACAACTTCAGCAATAAATTAAATTGTACATCTGAAATAGCTGAAAATCAAGCTTGTTTGCTTCCTCCCTACTCAGTCCTCCTGTTCTAGGGCTTAGCTAAGGACCTGCGATGGATGGCAGCATTCTCAAGTGACACGGTACGATTTTCATTGGGGTCTGCCCTTTGCATTAGTGAAGTTCTCTGGAAGCATTCAAGTGCTGCATTCCTGAAAATATTTCATTAGGTGCCTAAATAGAAACTGGATTATTGTATAAGTCCAGCCTCTACCCTTTTGTGCTGTGCTTACAGATGACACTGCCATGGGCCTTGTGTATGTCCCTTCCCTGGCACTTAGTTTTTTTGGGATTTTGCTGAAGACAGAACATTGTTAGTGACAACAATGCTTGTTCAAACAGAATGATTGAAGTTCCTGGAACAATTACTTCAGCCAGCAATTGAATGAGTACAGAAGGAGACGACTGCTTGTACACAGACCTGGTTGCTCAAAAAAAGTCAATGACTCTCACCTACCTGGGCCAGGAAGACAGTGGTGAGACCCAGCAACCTTAGACAAGCAATGAAGGACCTTCTGCTAATTAGATTTCAGAAGGCCCCAAAAGAAGGCTTTTCAACATTATAGAAGATTATACCATATCAATCACAGGGAAGCATTGCCCATCCCTCTTCCTGTAAACTTTTCCATTCCTGTGTTCACAATAGGAATCTTTTTCAGAAGAGAGGGAAATACTGTTTTTTGGTAGAAATACTTGTGTAATTTGACACCAGCCACCAAGTTTCAGTTTTGAACTTTGTACTGCTCAGTGTCCTGTAACCTAAAGATTTTTTTTAATATATTCCTTAGATTTCCAATGGGTAAAATAACCTGAAAAACTTACGTTGATCAGCTGTATCTTATAGCACAAGGTTATCCGATACATTGCAAGTTTTTTCTATGAAACCATGGTTTACTTCAGCTCAAGTAAGGGTGGTTGGTATACGGTTTTTTACCGCCGTCCAGCACAATTTGAGTTATTTTCTCTTAACCTCTAACTTACACTGAATCTTTTTAATCCTGTAGAGGTGTTTGGCAAATTGCTTTTGGTTCTTGTTTTGAAGTTCTGCTGAAATATTCTCTTCAAACTTATGATGGCATTTGTCTCAAGTGTGGTTCTAGTGACTGTTCTAACTTACTGCAAAGTGGTCAAATAGTGTAGAAAACATGCATGAATTTTTTTTTTAATCACTTGTATGTTTATGCACAGCATGAAACTTCAATAAAATATCATGGTAGTCTTTTTTTAATGACTTAGAGTTGGGTTTTTTTGGTTCTGTCCAGGTTTCTATTCCAGAAAAGATCAAAGTTGTTTCTAGAATCAAGACACGGGACAAATGGGAACAAACTAAAGCAGTTTTTTTTAAAGATTGTTAAATACCTACCTCATTCATTATTCTACAGAGAAATAAGTGAACATACAGCCCTACAGCTAACCATTAACAGGCTACACAAAGAAAGACTGAAACAAGTCTCTCAACCCTGAAACCACTCTCATGGACCAATGAACACCCCTGACCTGGCAGCACTGACGACTGCATCATGTCAAGCAGCTTCTGCATTTTTCTTTCAGTAGTACCTCAGGATCTGTCATTTCGATGTACAACCTGACATTTTTAACAACTAAATGGAAAATAAAAACCTCCCCCAGTTGTTCAGTACATATGAAGCCTCGAGATGTCGACTGATGGTTTTTTTCTTCCTATAGTAGATCAATTAGGTTTCCTATATGTCCTCGTGCTCATTAAATTTGGTTTTATTACAGACACTTTAAAAAAAATTCCAGTGAATGCTACTTATATTTAAGTTTTTAGAAGTTAAAGAAGTAACTTTTTAGAACAAGTGTTTGCATTACTGCAAAGCAATGTTCTTTTGGAAGTCCACTCTTGCAGCTTCTGCACTGTCTACGTATGCTCTAGGTAACTGAGGAAATTCCTTTGCAGAAGTACTTCGAAAGGGTCTACAGAGCAACTTTGTAGTAAAACATTACTTTTAGCTCATTATAAAATGTGACATGCACACAAACTTACTGCTCTTTACTTGAAGAAGCACACAGTTCTCAGAGAATAATCAGTTTTACTGTGTTTTACAATAAAAACCATTTACAGCATCTCTGTGAAAAATATTGCCCTTTTGAGACTGGCACAGATGTTTTCCATTATCAAACAGGAAGCTAATGTAAAAACTTTTCTTTTTGCTTTAAAGACTTCATAAAGTAATTTAAACGTTTGGAAAAAAAAAAAGGTCTCTTTAAAAAGTCTACTTTACACAACACTAACAAATCAGCATGCAGGCAAACTTGTTTGAACCGGACCAGCAGTGCTTGAATGAACCTTTTAAAAAAAATAATAATTACATGAAAAGAGAAGGTGAAGGTAACTGTACGTACACAAAAAGTCCTTTGGCTCTTAACGTTCAATAAGCCTGAACTCTGCCAGCAATGGCAGGTGGTCAGAAGAGTTATTTTCATTGGGAAGACCATTAACAGTCCAAATGTCTTTCTCTGTTAGAAGTGCCAGCCTGCCAAGAAGTTTCAGACCTCCACGAAAAGAATCCTCTGCTCCTGCTTAAAAAAAAGGGTGGAAACGTTCATCAGTGTGGGCTGATGCAGAACGAGTAAAACAGTATGGCAGAAATAATCTGAAGTTGTTACTGCTCCATGCAAAATTACCAATAAAGTGGTTCAGAAATTCATCTTTACAATTTATACTCTCACAGTAGGACTCATACACACTAGAGCTCAAAGTACTTAGACACTACTCCCCTATTTTTCAGATAAATTGAAGTAGAAAGGCAAAGGGATTTATTTGTTCATTCTCCCCTGAAAAAGCCTCACACAACCCAGTCCTATGCTTGAGCGAAACAGCATTGCTAAACAGAGCTGATGCTTGTTAAGGATCTGTTGAGAGTTACTGGTTCACATAACATTTGATTTCCACATCCTCAAGCACACAGCTCTCCTCCAGCAGGCTGGTCACACAGGAGCTCTTGCTCATAAGGACAAAAACCTTCTGGCATTTCCCTTTCTAACTGTTCATCATAGGAAAGGGATCTTCCTCCAGCATTTCCTGCTATTTCTCTAATTGCCTGAAAAAAAACCAAACCAAAACCAAACCACCCTGCCCCATAAATCCTCCCTTAAGAAACACCACATTGCTCAGATGACTCACAGCCACATTATTATTACACCTTAATACTATACTTAAAATATTTGTGTCCTCGTTAAAAAAAAAAAAGCCCAATTTGTCCCTCAGCGCAGCACCTGTGTGTCAACAGAGCAGCAGGTGGTTGTTACAGAGCACTTGGTCTGCGTGCGGTGACCAGAGTCGGCTCAGAGCGCTCTGGAACCAGCAAAACTGAGTCCTGCAGGACTCGGGTAGATACTGGGCCCTGCTTTCACAGCGAATCCTGAATACCAAACGGAATACTTGGCTAAGCACAACAGAGAATAAAGTGCGTGAGCTGTCCAAAAAAAACCCAAAACCCTTTAACTGGAAAAAAATTGGTCAGTCAGCCTAGGCCACATTTAATACTCTCTTGTTCAGACTTCAACAACTCTTAATACAGCGGTTCAGGCCATCAGAAAACTGAAAGTCCAGGCTATCACTTAGTTTCTAAGAACTAATGAATAAAAATCACACCAGTTTAAACTACTTGGAGAATTCAAGTTTGGTCACATCCTGTAATCTGATGTGGGCTAAAAAATCTATTTGAAAAACAAGTGCAGAAAGAAAGAATTGCTATAGTTCTGCTGGGGCAGTGATGGTGCAAATATATATCAGCAGGTGAATAAGGATTAAATTTTGCAGAGGGATGCACTCTGAAATCACATAGCACTCTGTTAAATCACACAGCATTCACAAGTCATTTAGATACTTCTCATATCCTAGTTTTTCAGTTGAATTTTCTATTTCTGTATTTGTGAAGCTTTTATATTTGTTATTTTACACTAAGCTAGTATTTACTGTGCATATTATGTCAAATGACACTTTTGTGCATTGGCTCAATTTTAACAATCTGAAAGAGAGAGAGCTGAAGGTGGTATTTCCATTTCACATACCAAAAGCAATGTTAATTTGTAAAACTCATTTGCAATCTACAGTGGGAGCAGGAGCAGAATGCAGGTTTCCTCGCTCCACGTTCTGCAGAGCCATTTATCTGATAGTACTGCATGGTGCAATGGTCTTTCGTGATGGCATAAACCACAGAACTAGCGATGACATGGAAAGTGGTAAAAGGAGCAAGGCAGGGAGGGACAGCACTGTGTTACCCATCGAGAAATTCCCCCGCAGAGCTACCGTGTCTTTCTTGCACCATCTGGCGAGTTTTGGTTGCAACTGCAATCACGAGAGTGACAACTGGGCATGTGCAAGTGACAGAGGAAAGGCCGCACAGGTCACTTACTTGACAGACATCACATCAAGACTATCTGAAAAGTCAACTTTCTAAGAAACAGTTCATTTATCAGTTTTAATGCACATCCTAAGTTTCTGTTCACCATTTTGTTTAGATGACTAGAAATGCTGCTTTGTTGCAGGTCTGGCCACTAAGGTCCTGCATGAGTTACTGACAGCAGAATTTACTTCTCAGGTGCTACTTACACTGCTGTTCTTCTGCAGCCCCAGCTCCTGTCTCCATGCTGAGATGGAACCACAGGAACGCTCAGCTGGGTGACAACTTTGCCCTCTGTGGCACTGCAAGCCGAGCTGTGGTGAGGTGACAAGGCAGCCGTGCTTCCCAGGGAACAGCTGACACTCCAAGCACTACCACAAACCACCGCGGTACTTCATATGGATTACATTAGCACTACGTTTCCCTCGGGACAGCATCCCAATGTTCCCACTTAGCTTTTGTGAAAAATAATGAACAGTTGGTTTCTTTACCTGGCTGGGCAGCAGTATCGTCGTTTGCTGCAGAATAGAAAATATAATCCACAGTGACAGCACTTCGGGAGTGACAAGTCGTTACTTCTGGTATCCCAGTTTCAGGAACGTAATGAGAATAGACTGAAGACAATTTGAAATGGTGCTGCAGTTTTGAAGACAACCTAAACAGGAATCAAAGAAAAGAATTTAATTTTCTTGTCTTTCCGAGAAAGAACAAGCAATGAAAAAATTAGTTCCTGGTTATAAACAAAATTAATTATCTAGATATGAAAACTAGTGTTTCTCTCATGCAACCAATCCCATCACCTTTGGTGTTAGTGGCCTAAACCTCTGAAGGCAAAACGCAGACAGCTTTTTCAAGCTAAATACAGATATGTAGGAGTCTATCAAAACTGGCTTAACTGACACTTCAAAGATAAATAACTTTCAGCTCCATCTACACTTGTAAGATTTCACCTGTGTCCTTATTCGGCAACCTCTCCCTGACACATGGGTAGAAGTGTCCATGAGAGCAGCTTATTGGAAAGCAACAAACTGTGAACTCATCTAACCAGGCCCTTCAGCATACAGAGGAATTAAGATTTTAAGGTTTAATTTTTTTTTCTCCCCTAGACTAAAGCTATCAAGTGTTCCCAAGTTAGACTATGCCTATTATTTCCTTTCCTCAGGCTCCCATTTTGTCATTCCCTATCATCTGTCAGTCTGTTCCTCTTCAAGTTCAGCCCATCTTGTCTCACCTGTTTTTTTTCAATCTTGAAAGCAAACTGCAAAACACCTTTCAGCAGAAGAACTCCTCTCGCTCTCTCCCAGCCATTTGCTCCCATCAGCTCTGCAAATCAACCCCCAACTCTACCTGCCTCACCTTGCACAGCTGCATTTTAAACCTGAGCTGCAACACGTTCTGGTTAAAAACCAATTAAAAGAAAAAAATCAGCACGTTATCTGCCTGATTTAGAGTGGACTGATAAACGTGCCAGTTTGTACAACACAGAAGGGCAGTAATTTCTGCTCGTTGCATGACATTCTTTTTAAGACGAGGCAAACCACCCTGCAAGCAGTGTTCAACACGTGGCGCAGTAGGGATTTACACCATAGAATAAGGCTTCCTATCCTGTTATCCACTTATTTTCTCAAAAATACCATTATTTAGCTTTTTGATGACCAAGAATCACCAAGTATTTTAATATACCTATCTGCAGTGATACCAAGATCTCATTTCTGATAGGAAATGGCTGACTTGGAGCCTGATATCGCACATACACAGTCAGGGCAATTTCCTTCTATGACTTCCTTCATATGCCTTTACCAGTTTGGAAAAGGCAAATGTATTGTTCCTTTCAAAAAGCAGTTACATTTTCCTTCTCAGCAGTCTAGTGGTGGCTTCCTCCTTCAGTTTAACACGGAAATGTTTTGATCCAAGTAAGAGGACACACAATACTCCAAGTTTCTGTGATTCACAGAACCTAAATTCTGTCACGGAACTCTTGACAAAGAGATCTTCACAGTTCCTTTCCTTCCTTTATCCTAATTTCACATTGTATTAAAGGATTTTATTAGTATCCATAAGCCTGTATCTCAAAAACAGAAGAGAGAAGTGCCAACACTTAAGCAGCTGGACAATGCTGGGATTTTTGTTGATTTTTTTTTTCCCTCTCTTACAAACATGGTTTCTGCAACTGGACTGAAGTTCACAGCTTTCCTACGATGTCACTACACAGCAAAATGTCCTGTGTATGTCAAGAAGTGACAAAAGAAGTCAAAAGCATTCTTATAATAAGCAGACAGAAAAACCATCTAAACAGCACTGACAACTTGCCTCTGCCTTCTGAAATAATATCTGCAAACTCCCACCAGAACACACCCTCCTTCATTATTTCCCGTTCTAGTATTTTGCTGCCGAATCAGCCTTTTCACGTTTAAATGGAAGACGATTTTTTGTCAGATGGGCAGACCAGGTTGAGTGAGCATTGTGTATCCACATCTGGAATCGGAGACAAGTTTGGTCTAAAACCAAAACAAACCCCCAAAACTAGGAACCAGTCAAGGATTTCCATTTTTCCCCCCCCCAACACATACTTTTCAGGTGCTATTACAATCTCCTGAGTGCTGTCTGGTTTTGCTGCTTCCAATTTTTCTCCTGCAAAATAGAAATACATTCAGTTTACATTTAAAAATAGGATGTAGATGAGACCAATATTGAAGAGCTACAGAAAAAAGTATCTTCAAATGCACGTATTTGTTGCAGAAGGCAAGATACAATTCACAAAGCTTCTGTTACATTAGTAAGATCCCCTCCAAAGACTTTCAAATTATACCCTATTCATTTAAAATTGTTTTTTTCTGTCAAAGAAAAAATGGTGGATGAAAGATGTAATAATACTGAGCAAGGAACCACTTGCTTTTCCAACTTGTTCCATGAAGTGTTTGCACTATAACACATAAACACTGAAGCAGAATGTAGGTTCATGCCACATACACGTGCTGCATTCCTCCCTCTCTCTTTTCCCAGTCACAGCACAATTGGCTTTCATGATGCCAACACAGCCGTTTAAATATTACACACCAGCTCCCGAATGGCAATTTCTAACTATGATCTCCTAAAGATTCAAATTTGCAAATGCTTATGTGAAAAAATAGTTTTACACTCTAACAAGCCCAACAACGAAGTTTCGTAAGCTCAAGAGTCTCTGTTTTTTCCCCACTAGAACAAATAATCTGTTTTGTAGTGCTACCCAAGTGATACTTTCAAAGGATGACAAACTCTATCAACCTAGAAACTGACCTGCCTTTTCTTCTTTTTGTTGCTGTTTTATTTCATATACACAGTTTTGCGAAATACCTAATTTTTTGGGCCAAATTGGAATAGGTAAGATTCTTTGTCCTCTCGGAAACTGTTCTTGTCCAGAGACCTAAGAGAGAAAACAGGAGCTTTTTTGAGACAGAAATCTCATTTAAAAAAAAAAAAAAAAAAAAAAAAAAAAAAAACNAAAAAAAAAAAGAGAAGACATTTTTTTGTTAAAGTTTTAAGCAAAAACAAACCAACAAACAAACCCCAAACAAACCAAAACCCAGCCCTCTGGAAGAAATCATTTATAATGGCTTGTCAAATCTGTAAAAATAATAGAACTCCTTATATACATGCCCTTTGTTTACTCTTACCAAGTTTTTTGCAGTTTTTCAAGACAGTTCTTGTGACACTAAGCTGAGAGACTACCCAGAACACTTTTAACAACACAACAGGACTGAGCATAGAGAGCTCCCTTGCAGACAGTTTATCTTCATTATGCTTATTCTTCTGAGAGCAAGTCAAAGTGGGGCTTGAAACAACCACCCACTTGCAAACACCAGTGGGGCTTATTTTGTCTCATTTTCTCACTGTATACACTCCAGTTACTTTCTATTAAATAGCATTTGACACATACAAGAGCTACATAGAAGCACTTACAACAAAAACCATCTAACCTGGAACAGTTTAGGTTCAGCATCTAATTGCATTTTTGCTTTTACACTTGTTCCAGCCACTGTAATTCAAAGTTTATCTAAAATAAGAGTCATCCTTCCACAGAGTGCACAGCAAGCATTTGATTAAGTAGTTATTTTATACTGCTTAAAGAGTGGGACATTTAAACACAGTGATACAATCATCCTGTGGATAACTTTCAAAAACAATTAATGTTCACAAGTTTTTAATTTTGGTAAGCTAGAAGTGGATACAATATTTGGGTATTTGTGATAGTTGTCCCTTACCAAGCTTACTTTAGTAACTCCACAGTGACTCCCACTTTGCAGACTGCGTAAAGGGCACTAAGACTGATACTGTGCTGGGAATAATCACAAGCCCAGCTATGGTGTGTTAGCAGCACTCAATTAAATATTTCTCTTTAATCAACGTTAAGTTGTTTGCTTTTTTCTTGAGAGAGAGAGAAGTGAAAAGTATAACCTACCTTCCCTATAGCAAGTCCTCCATAATTTAACTTTCCTTCCTTTATAAATCTGTACAACGGAGAACCAGGAACAGAATTGAAGTCACCGCAGAGGATAATTGGACAGAAGGTCCCATCCTTCTGAGGGGCAACACTAGCAATCTCTGCCAGGAGGATAGCAAGTTGGGTCAGTTTGATGTCCCCTCGCCTTGGGTTATACAGTAGATGTGTATTGGCTATACAGATTGCAGCATTAGTTTTACAGTGAAATTTAGGCCGCAAAAGCAACACCAATCCAACGTTGTCCCTGTCCAAGAGTGGAATATCACGGCGAAAAAATTCCACAGGTTTTGATGAGATCAGGCTAAATTTGGAAGTTTTGAAGCAAGTAGCACAGCCATCAGGTTTTCTCCCTGTCCTCATTTTATACTCACAGTGATACCCTGCAAGAAAGGCAATTAAAAACATAAAATACCATTGTGTAAATAGAGACGATCTTGATAAAAACTAGAAAAGCCTCATGCTACTTTCCTCACATGGCAGTCAACACCCAGTCTGAAATACCAAAGACTATATAAAGTTCACATAGAAAATTGAACCCAAGAGACTTTCTGTCCTGTCTAGCTTCAGCTTAGATACCACAGGAAACCTGGTCTAGTACCTTTTGTGATGTGTGAGCATCTACATAGCTTAACACATCAGGCATGTTCTTCTCTCCTCATGTGGAAAAAAACCCCAACCAAAACAGCGAAAAACCCTCACAAGTCACATAGAAGTGGACTTGTATATTGAAGTTTTTTCTGGATGTTACCACAATGGTTTAGGAATAATACCAGTGAAGCATTCCAATCAAAATCAATAATCACTGTCTAAAATGATTCACAGAACTAAGTTTTCAAACATCTACACAATTATGTAATTGTACAGTTAGCAGCAAGAGCCAAGCTTTCGACAAGGGAACTGAGACACTGATCAAATGACAACGTTTGAGCTCAAATAAGTCATTTGCCAAGTTCTTCATTTTATGTACAGGTGAAATGCAGATTTTAATGATGTCTTACCCACACAAGAAAAAAAACTAATGAACCTGAAACAGGGTCTAGCTTTTTGCCATTTAAAAATGCTTCACTGCCCAGCCTGTGCCATATAAATTCATGAAGTGGAGTGGGTCGATCTCTGAGCTCACACCAGTGCTGGGACAGGATTTCCTTCTCCTCTCTCCCAGCTCCAGGCCCTGTGCTCCAGCCACTTGTTGTGGCTCTGTTAATTCAGTAAGCCAACAGAAAACTAATCCAGGAAAATAAAATTACTTGGGATAGCATTCTGCTGGACTGGTGGATTTCACCAGGATAGAGTCCTAGCGAGTACCAGAACTGGCTGAGGAGAAGGGGCAGGATTTGCACTGGGGAGGAGGGAGGGGAAGAGGAAGAGCTACAGCGAGCTCCAGATCCTCATGCACAGCAACGGGAAGCTCAGTAGCCCACAGCAGCCTGGCCTTGCAGTGTTATTTCACATTTGAAGTGGATTTAAGCCCATACTGCTGTTACTCTACCTTCTCCTTCTCTACAAACCCCCAGTTCTGGGAGTTAGACCATCACCAACTAACCCAGAAAGAAAAAAGCACCGCTCCAGTGGTGTTCCTTGAACTGGCTCCTCCTGGCATCAGACAAGTACCAGCACCAGGAAGAAAGCAGGGCCCTGGGACTGGAGGAGGTGCAGGGCACAAAAGATTTAGATCAGTTTAAGCCATCATGAAGTCACACCCCTCACAGCATAGTCTTACCATAAATTCAAACACGAGAGTGATAAGGCAGTGCTATTTAGGCTGACTGACAGCACTAGTATAAAAACTAATGAATATAAACTGTTCAAGGGTAAAATTTGGTGCTGATATTTGTAAGGTTTCAAGCCAGAGAAAAGCATACCCTAGAAAAGCTCTCCAACAGGAATACTGGTAGAAAACACTAACGTAGTTTCAAGAGAGCACTTGATGAATTTAAAAAAGGGGGCACACAACATTGTTGCACGTGACTGTAGGAAACGCGATTCTCTAATACAAGGGGTTTTTGAGGAAAATAGTACTGGGGCAGGGGACAAGACAATGTATTCATCATAAGAGTTTCATCATACCCAGGGATTCCAAACTTGACTTGATCTCTGTTCTATAGTGGTCTTCTTGGACTTCTTGTAAACAGAGTACCTATGGCAAAAGTTTACCAAAAAAAAAAAAAAAATTACTACGTGCATCAAAATATTGCCATATTATCTCTCTCTTGGCCAGTCTGTTTATGTATAGATATAAAAAAATAAAAATAGAGGCCTTTTGCCTTCCACGAAAGGTTTCACTCTCCTATAGAAATGTTCCTTAAGATTGTGAAGAGCTCCCTCCCCAATTCCTCCCACTTTCTCATACATTTTCATATGGGACATTAAATGTAATCAATTTGGGACCTGCTAATACATCACTAATATAATAACAGACTAAGCATATAATAATAAATAACAGACTGAAGCATAGGATGTTCCATCTGAATATGGGGAGAAACTTCTTCACTTTGAGGGTGCCAGAGCCTGGAACAGGCTGCCCAGAGAGGTTGTGGAGTCTCCTTCTCTGGAGACATTCAAACCCACCTGGACACATTCCTGTGTGATCTGCTCTGGGTGAACCTGCTTTAGCAGGTGGGTTGGACAAGATGATCTCCAGAGGTCCCTTCCAACCCCAATCATTCTGTGATTGTGTATAATATATTCTCAGCAGCTTAGAAGAGGGCTAAACTACAGCATGGACAAGAAGTTTCCATATTATGACAACCTGAACCAAAAGATTAACCTTAAAATACTACATTAAAAAAGTTCCAAGCATCATGGAGCCTTCTCCCTGCACAGTGTAGTGTGCACACACAGGTTTACAACCATCCTGGGACTCTGGCACAGGGATGAGTTCCCAAATGGTGATGGGTTAGCACTGCCTGCTGAACTGCAGCAACAGACTTCACCCACCCAGCTGGCACTAGCTTATTCAAGGTCTCCAAGGAGAACCAAGTCACAAGCAATATTCTGAAGTCTTTGCTTCCCTTTAAGGTTACAGTTCAAAACAGTTAAGAGTCTATGTCCTTTAGCAAGAATTTCCTCCGCACAAAGGGCACCTGCATCTCTCAGGGTGTGTGAGCAGCTGCTTGTCATGACCCAATGAATCACAAGGCATCACCTCCCTGCCCCAGTGCTGCACTGTGTGGCTCTGCAGACCTTCCCAAGTGCCCTGAAGTGCCCTGCTCTTTGTAGAGGGGCTGGCTCTGGCTCCAGGCCTTCCACCCTGGAGAACTGCCTGTTAACACTAGCAGCACCAGGCACATCCTCACCAGAGTCCTTCTGCCCAACGCTCCTCTCAGAAAGCCCACTAATGCATCTCATTGCACAGGTAAGTATGTACAAGTACGTATAAATCTGTTAGGATGAAAGGAAGAGCTTCAAGGGGATTTCAATCGCCAGCTTCCTGCCTATATACCAACATGACTGCATTTTTCAAATGGTACAAGACAATTTTTCTGCAGCTTCTGTAATACAATCACTTTTCTTTCCAATACTTTTTTCTGACATGAACAGGTTGGATTCCATCACCAAACTTTTATTGGCCTGAACAATGACCAAAGCAAAAAGTTTACTGACTTGACTTCCTGATTAACAATAAGTGGTTAGTGTCCTTAAAAACAAACAAAAACCCCCACAATCAACTAAGAACAGGTAAGGCACTTTTTTCAGACCCTAATATAAGCAGAAGTTCAGAGTTATTCCTCAGTAGAGAAGAACAGCAAGATTGTTGACGAGTCAAATGGTGCAGAGTACCAATGCAGAGAGAAATGAACACCTGAGAAGAACACTTTGGATCAGAGTTTCACATGGATACTACTAACAACTGCATCTTTCTCTCAGCCTCAGACATTAATCTCAACAGAGATCCACACTGCAGCCTCATCACCCAAGTCTTCATACAATCAAAAAATATTTGCGTTTGCCTTCCAAACAAAATAGAAGAAGTTCTCCATTACCTGGTTTAACAAATGGCTCAAAAGGATTAGCAGCCAAATTTTAGAAAAGAACTTTTGATTCACTGAATATACAGACACTTGGTGTGACTACTGCCTAAACAAATACGAAGTTACAGTCACACATCCTGAAGTTAGAAAATGCCAGTCCTGGAGGTTGCCTTAATTTGACCCTCCTGTGTGCATATATACTATTTTTCTTCCACAAAAACCTGGTGTACAGAATTAAGTATTTGCGAATGATGACCAACTACTCAATCTTGCACATCCTTTGCACTAAATAACTTATGGCACAGTTAAAGAGAGAACCTCCGGCTCTAGAGCTTCCTAAACTGTACAGTCACAGGAGCTGAGATTATCCTGGAGAAAGGTGCTCTGTTGTCCTACTCTAATCTATCTAATGATAGATTATCATTAGCTACTGCTACAAACATGATGCTAGACTAGGTGGACCTTTGGCTCATGCAAGCATAACTGTTTTATGTTCAATTCCTTATTTACAGCATTCTACTCAAATGTGATCTAGGTACAGACTAAGAAAGATTTATATGAAGAAAGAAGGTTTGGAAATAATAAAAAAAATTGCAGTGTATCAGCAGAACATCAAAGTCATGTCAAAAAGACCATTCCAGGAAGGTATGGACAAAAAAAAGCAACTATGAGCAATATATACCATTGAGTTTGCCTTTACTGTAAGTTTAGATCGCACAGAATACACTACTGCATAAGCATAAATCAAAACTACTGTTAAGCATGACATAACTAAAAGCTCAGTTGGATTCACTAGACAGCCCACCTATAAAAAAACAAAGAACAGCAATAATTTGCTACTCCAGTTTATTGGTTCTTCAGAAATATCAGCACACTCATTTTCTACTCACATCTGCATCCAGCTGTTTGATTTCTTGTAGAATGTTGGGAAATCTGTATGTCCAGATTAACAACCGTTGCCTGCAGTGTTTGTACAGGTGGGAGTTATCTTCTAGCAAATTCTGTGAGAGGATATTGTAGGACATGACTGTAAAATCAAATTTTGCCTCACTTTCTGTATTGCTTTGGTCAGTTTCCTTTTTTTCTGAGATTTTCGTTGTTCTACTGTGCTGACAGAAATATTCCCAATGTCTTTTGACTGTTCCTGTTAAAAGCACATGAAGCAGAAAGTTATGTAGTACACCATATGATGTCTTACTGCTCTCAGAAATCATTCTACTGACAACTATTTGTCTTTCAAATTGCTAATGCAACGCTAAAACTTACTTGATTAGCAGTGATTTAGATCCTCTGTTTAAGACGAACTTTACATGAGCATCAGTAAAAAACAAAACACACCCCCAAAACACAGCACAAAACCATTATATGCCCTGAATTTCAAGCAGCTTTGAAATTAGGAAACTGGCATGTTCCAAGAAGATTGTTGCAGGCAGATGACACCACCCTGCTCCCTGTAGAAAGGCTGTCAAACCAGTAAACCAAATCCGGTCTGTTGACATAGTCTCATGCTACCTTCTGCCACTACCTCAGTCGAGATGGGGTATGTCAGTCTGGGATACACCCTTCAGAGCAGCATATGGGCACCTTGCTGATCTCTCTATCCACCATTAGCAATGGGTTAGGAATGGAGGGTCACCTCTAGCCTGCGTGCAGTCGGACAAACCCAGCTGTAAGCTACAACATGGACCATTACAGGGGTCCCAAAACAGATAACGAACCTGATTTCCCTCCATGAGGTTGAGAAACTAAAAAATTAATAAGTCTCACAATTACCAAGAACTTCTTGCTTTGCCTGCCACAGATATGATGTTTTTAAGCCTTGCGGATATTTGTGTCCAAAAATCCCTTTGGGATGCTGATGGCATCTGTCATCTTTTTCAGTCATAACACAATTTCCAGTTTATTTTGTTAAGGAAGGATTTATGCACAAGGGCCTTAATTTTGACTGTGTCCCTCTATTTCTTTCACAGTAGACAAAACTGTCTATATCCACAATAGTCAGTAATACATCTGTATGCTACGTAGAAGATTCTATCTGTAATAAGCTGAAGCAGACACTTCCGAGTTTCCTACAAGTCTGTCAGTGAGCTGGGTAGTCATCTTTGCACTTCTTACTATATTTATCTGGATAAGCGCATCTGCTGTTTGCTCTGCCAGTCATGGTCCAACACGAAACTTGCTAAAATGCCAGTGGCAGAACACAGTTGTAAAAACATAAATGCACCATCGCGCTGGAAGCAAACACCATTAAAATTCAGACCATTAATTCACAGTTAGGTAGGTCTGAGATAACTGGCTCGGAAAGAAGCCAATTCAGGTCCAGCAGGGCTTATGAGCTCAGGTACAGTACATAGAATGAAGCTGTACAATGGCCAGCACAGCTCAGCCGTATAGCAAGTTCGCTAAATCTTTTTGCTTTATGAGTGCCCAAGCTAACAGTCCTGATCTGTTGACAGACACCTGAGAGGGAGTTTTCTGAACCAAGCTCAGGACAGCCCAGCTGGGCAGTCCCTCACAGAATTGACTGTGTTCTACCACCAAGTGCAGTGAAACTATTTCTGGCAGACTGACAGCACAAAATACAACTTTACACACCAAACAGCATTACAAAACTGTAACTTTTTAAAGACAGATGTTTTATTGAGAGAGATACCAAGAAAAATAGTAACTCAAGAGGTGCAGGCAATATTGCTTATAACTTGTTGCATGTGTTTAGCATTACAAATAAACAACAAAAATGAGCAAAGATCATCTCTTACCTTTCTTGCTGCTACGTTTTTCTCCATCCCGTGCTACAGAAAGACACAATGCTTCCTTCTCATTAGAGACTCTTGTTTCTTCTTCAGGAGTTGAAGTATCACGCTGGCTACCAAGTCTTCTCTTCTTCGTCGATGGTTCCTCTCCCTCAGATTTCATGCTGGGGCAAGGTAGGTGAAAGCAAGAACTTTGCATGAAGTTTTCAAGCTGCCAGTTAGAGTTCTGAAATTGTCTCCAAGGTCCAAAAAACGGAGGGAGTCTCCAGTTTGCTGAGAAGTCAACTGGAACAGGAAGTGGAAAAGACGCCCAGGGAGAGTGTCCGGCCCATCTCACACAGCTGGAAATGGGGCTGTTCAAGGTGAGTACCTGAGAACCGTTCCAGTGGGCAATCCAGTCTCTGCCCAGCCTCTGCACGTGACGGGGCAGCATGGAGTGTCTACCAAAGAAAGCACACATTTCACTACTCACACACAACTACACCCACCTGTAGATGCAAGTCATCCTGGTCATGGCTTACACAAGACATTTTTTCTCTACAAGTTAACACACACAAGATATTAAAACCTTTTTAGATACAAGATATTTAAACCTTTCTCTAAGTGATAAGCAAAGTGAGGCTTATAAAGTGATCTTGTATATTTTTTCGCTCTCCAGATTTACAAGTGCCGTTTCATTTCCAAATTCCATCTATCTGAATAACTACTTACAACTTATTTTCTGCCTTGTTGAATTCAACTTCAGATCTTTCAAGTGGTCAGTGGAACGACCTTTACAAAAGGTCACTTTCGCATGCCACATTAACTTTATGATAAGCCTATTTGAAAGGAATCAGAAAACCACGTTCCATCAAGCAGTTAGAAATTTGTTTAAAAAAAGCTACTGACTTGGCTCAAACCACAATGACAACAAGACAGGGAAACAGAGGTACTAACTCTCACGGCATGTCTGGTACCAGCTTATAGATTAAATTTGTATTCTTATTTATTTTCCAGGTGGGAAAAACACAGCTTAATGATTAAAGCCATGAAAATAACATGGGCTTTTTTCTTTTTAGGAAAAAAGAACAACCATGTGTCAACAAAAACGCAGGAAGGAAGGTTAAGTGTCATTAATCTGCCTCAGCTTCCTCATTGCTTAAATAAGAAGGTGTATTTTGATCTTACAAACAAAACATATGAAAGCCCGGTATTGTCTTGTATTGAACTAAAGTGACAACCTCCCAGCTGCCGTTCAGCCTAGCGAACAAGCCTGAAGACAACTTTCGGCAAACCCAGCTTGTCCTGGAACAGCGCTTTCCACCCCAACGCACCAGAAGCAGCTCGACAGACACAGAAGCAAAACACCCCCCGGGGCACCACGGCGCTAAGACGGAGCTGCGAGGGAGAGGCACGTTTCCCTTGCCAAGGCCGCCTGGAACACCTGTGTTAAGGAAAAGCACTGAGAAAGGCTCCTTGCCTAAAACCCCGGCCCCGCTAAACGCCACAGCACACCCGGCACAGGAAAGCCCCGCGCCCGCCCTGTGTTTTGGTTAGCGCGGCCCTGCGCTGCCTAATGGCGGGTACTCAGAACAAGGGGCTGTCGGGCACCCCCAGACCCGCCGCGCCCGGGGGCTCCGCTCCCGCGGCCCCGGCCAGGCCGCTCCCCGGCCCCCTCGCCACCCGGCTGGGACTCGGGGCTGCCCATGAGCGGCAGTTCCAGCGTGGCCGGGGCCGCACCAGCCGCGGGGAGCCCCGCAAAGGCCGCCTCAGGCTCCGGGACGCGGAGGGGAGGAGGGCCGGCTGCTGNCCCAGCGCCTCCCGACCCCCGCTCACCTCTCGGCGGGACCGGGCCCGGCCCAGGGGGGCCCCGCTACCGGCTCCGCGCAGCCCCGGCGCCCCCAGAGGGGGTCATCCCAGGGCAGCGCCAGCTCCGCCCGCCGCCGCGCTGCCGGCCGCCGCTCACCCCACACAGGCGGAGGCCGCACCGCCCCCTGCTCCCGCTCGCTCCTGGGACTTGTAGTCTAATGGCGGCGCCGCGCCCCGCCGCCATATTTGTCCCGGGAGGCCGGCGCCGAAGCCAGGCCGCCATCTTGGGGCAGGGCGGCCTGTCAGGGTGTCCCGGCCCCCGGGGGAGCCATCCCGGAGCAGCACCAGCGAAAGCTGCTGGTGGGCTGCTTGATGGCAGACTTTTCATTATATCCAATGGACGTAACGCCCTGATAATGCGATAGCTTCCATACGCCGCCTTCTCCCTGACATTACCGTGTGTCCCTGTAGGGTCAAAGCATCTGAAGGAAGAGCTGCCCCCTGTTTCCAGGTGCCACTTCAGGGTGGCAGCATCATGTTCACCGTTTTCAGAAAAAAAACAAAACCCACTCACCTGAGATAATATTTTAACATTGTCCGGCTAAAACGCCCCTGAAGACGCTCTGTGAGGCGACTGTTGTCCCTGTGCAGGCTGAGGAGACCCGGCCTGAGGGGCGGATGGGACGCCCGTCTGCCCCGCGGATGGACCCACCGCCGCTCACCAGCTGCACCAACAATCCTCACTGTCTCTGCCGACAGTGCTCGAATAAGTGGTTAAAAGGCTTTCCTGAGGTCTTCTGAGGACAGAGTAAGTGCTGGCTCTGTTTACTGTAAGGAAACGTAGTACAAAGCATATGAAATATGATACTGCTCAATAGTGCAGATGCTGTGCAGGAACTGTAATCAAGTAAAATACTGTTTCTCTGCATTCCTTTTACTTGTGTCATAAAAGTGACTTTAAATAACAATAATTTTAAAGCTTTCCCAGGAGTGGCAGGGAAGGCTGGGACTGGAATAATGTAGTTAAGAGTGTGCTAGTTACGCAATGCGTCAAATCCACTTTGGGTTTTCCATTTAGACACAAGCTAGTTACTGGCAAAAGGCAAAAATACCCATCCGCTTTCTATTAGTTTCTTCACAATGTGATAAGAGAGCAAAGCCACTAGCTTCATAATGAGTGGGTAGTAAAAGATGTCCCAACTATATTTTCGAGACCAATGTTATTTTGGTAATTTGTACTTTTCTATATTTTTGAATTTTTCTTATGTATTAGATATATTTCTAAGATACAAAGACAGTAAGCCATAGCTATAGCAACAACAATAACTGCTGTTATTTTTAGGAACAGAAGGAATCTTCCCATGGAATGCAGCTATTTTCCGTATTTTGACCTGCATAAGACACCCAAGTTACTCTGTGACTTCAGAGGTTTTCATATAATAGTAATCTCAGTAGTGATGCTGGAAAAAAAGCAAGGGGTGAAGTTGGTTTTTTTTTTTAATAAGCCTTAATGAAAAGGAAGATATGTTGATAAGCATAAAAGTTAGTTTTGTAACAGACAAAACAGAAGATAAAAGATTAACCTATCAATATGGTACAAATTTTTTCTCATCTCAATGTTGCTGTTATTTCTTGCCTTGACCTAGGAAAGTCTTATTAAGCCAGTAATGCTTAATTGCAGATTGTTTACTCTCCTTCAATTATTATTTTGTGTATTTAGGTTGGCCAGACCCTGTTGAGAGATATTCTTCAAAATAGGTATCTCCAAATTCTGTTTTGTAACTAGAAGCCAAATTATTTTATGCGTCATTTGAGCTTCCGAAACTCCCTAGTGAATGGAGGCTACTGACTCACTGAGGGATGTTTTGATTGATTATACTGCACATAAGAACAGCCACGGTGGTTCAGAGCTCAGTTTCCTGCTTTCTAAAAGCGGTGGTTAGCAGCAGATGCCTAGAGCTGTGCAAGGGCTGGGCAAACTTCAAATGAACACACTCTCTGCCTCTAGCTGTTTTCAGCTCAGTAGATTTCCTAAGCCTGATGTGTTTGTCTCTTCAGTTACTCCTGGTGTCTCTATCCCCCAGGTACTTGAATTTGTGAACTTTCTGAATTAGCAACACCCTTTGATTAGAGTCTTGCAGGTCTAGCACTCATTATGAGAAGAACTACTTTATTATCATTATTTTTATGACCTCATTCATACCAGCTTCACTGGCCTCTGGTTCTTGTGTTGAGAGACTGAACAGTACATCCCCATCCATCTTCTCCATGCCACTCATGATTTCATGGACCACTGTCACGTCCCCTCACGTTGTTCCTTCTTCCATACTGAAAAATCTCAGACTACTCCATTGTTTTGCATGAAGAAGCTATTCCATGTGTTTATTGTCCTTCTCGGTTCATCCATGGAGTTATACAGTTGCTATACACCCTCCTCTGCCTTGTTCTCTGTTCCTACTGCTGCTTCTCCCTTCCTCCTCTCACCAAATTTCTAACTTTTGAGTTAGACAGCATTTCAAGACAGATTTTTTTTCTCAGCAGATGCATCAGTTGGCTATCGAAATTTAAATGAGATCTACTATATAATCTATCAGGGATTAGTCAATGATGGCTTCAGTCCCATTGATTCTTTTAATAACATTAAAACCTCAATACTGCCACATCTTACGAGATGTTACAAGCAAGTGCTGCTTCATAAGCAAATTTGTACCAGAACTGGTTGTCTAATCATGTTACTACCCTAGAGGGTTATATAAGCGGCACGATGCATTAAATAATCAGCAAACCATGCTAGAAAATATTTACTTGAGGAAGTGGATTTTCAACCAGCTGTTTGTTTTTTGGATGTGATGCCACTGCACCTGAGTAGCTGCAAGCTTCCTACAGCTAAAATTGGAGAAGATGAGAATAAAAAAGTATCCTTGAGATCATTCTGTCCAACCCCTTCATTTCAGAACTAAACAAATCTCAGATCATGTTCCATCATTTGTACATTAAAATTACTCCAAACAGAAGTTCTCTTATTTGAAAGTTTGTTTCAATGAAACTTTAACTGCATTATCATTGATACAATAAAATAGTTACTATCTAATGGAATTTGATGTGTATCTTTTAGCTTTGGGACTTAGAAACTTGCTTTGGGAGAATGATGATCAAGGTAAAACTACCTCTGAGATGCTCCTTCTGATAGTTAATTCCATGAAATTAGGTGTACCAACACCTTGTCAAAAGATGTAAAAGACACACTCTTCCTCTCTCAGAAGATAAGAGTGTGGCAAGTGAGCTGCTAAGAATGTGTCCTTTCCCTGATTCCTTAAGAAAATGTTGTCCATGCAAAACAGACCAGGCCTTTCAAGCAATTCTTAGAGATAAAAAAGGTGAAGAATCTTTCTAGTAACTTGATAGCTGGGAATGTCAAAATAATGAAAAAGAAAATCGAGAGGCGGGATGCTGTAAAACTCACATTTGGACTGTTTCTGCCCTGTGACATGTTAGGAAGAGTCATTGTATTCTCTCATGGACAATGACCTTTCTCTGGGATAGCAGCTGTGTCTGGGTGCTAGAACACATCTGTGTGAAGCCCCTCTGACCTGACTTTACTGAGCTCTCCAGGACTGTCAAATCAAGGTTTGTTTGTTGGTTTTAAATTGTCAGACCAGCCCTAGGAGGGGAACAGCTGGTCCCCTCATGCCTGTTTCCCTCACTCTGCATGTTTGCAGAACCTGCTTGCCTCTGGTACGCAGGTTGGAATTCGCGTTATAATGTGATATGAATTGAGTGAGGGCAGCGTCCAAATTAAGGGTAACAGTAATCTTGTAATCACTAGGAATAAGAATGAGGTGAAGCTCTGGCAGTACTTCCAAACAGTGTCACACTGAGACTGCTCAGAAAGACCCAATGCTGAGCTTGTGCTTCTAGATCTGTAGAAATGAATCTGATCTGGAACTCAGAAAATGAATGTGATTATAGAAGAAGAGCTTTCATTTACATAGCAATAACTGGGAATGTTGTAAAGATTCATGACCCAGTTCAGCCATCCTCAAAGGAGACACTTGGTTTCTATGGGCTTGAGGACAAGTCTCTTTCATCTTTTACAAGGAAATGGAAGTAAAATTTTTCTTTATGTCAAAGACCTCCATGAGATCAGAGATATTAATAATCTGATAAAGCAAATGGATATTTTAATATCTGCTACTAGATGAATGAAAATGCAGTGATAAAAGAAAATAAACAGTTCATATAATCGGAAGTGTGCTCTCTGTTTGTATAGATCTACGTTGGTTGTAGATCCCACTGCAGCCAAGTAATTGAAGGTATCTGTAGTCTTACGAACCCATGAAAGGAGAATGTCTTGTGGTACAAAGTTCTGCTCCTTTGAACTGAAGCCATGGACCTCACACCCTGGAGAGTTTCCTCACACCACGGTGTTTCGCAGAGCTGTGCACACACGACAGACCATCTGCAGGGAGAAGTCCGGCTTAAAAAGTCCGGAGAAGACACAAAACATAAAAGACATTGCAATTCAGTAACTATTAAACTTGCCTTTCTCTTCACATGCCTCTTCAAAACCCGTGAGTCATTTCTGCATTACAGGCCTTTAGATTTGGGGCAGCACATCTTCAAGCAGCCACGGTAGTGCGGGAAGCCGGGTACCAGCTCTGTCAGGGGAAGGGCTGGTGGCACCTGCAGCTGCCATGGGGCGCCTGTCCGTGACAGGGCTCGGGGGTCACTGCGGGTGTAAACCCCGCACGGCCCAGCCGCAGCAGGCTGCCTGGCGCAGGACGGGGCTGCCGCAGGGCTGCGCCTGCACCGTCTGACCGGGACACCTCGGCCTCATCCACGCCGTGAAGGTTTTCAGGCTCCGGCAGCCGCGGCCACATCCAAGCAGCCTGCGAGGAACTGGGTCAAACGCGGCAGCTGGAAGCGGTGCGGGGGAGGAGGGAGCGGGCCCGGCTGCGGCTCCCGGGCGGCGCTTGGAACCACCGCAGCCCCCACGGCCAGACCCAAGCACAGCACCCCTCGGCAGCCCCTCACGGCCGCGGTCGGACGGGGCTCGACGGGGCTCCCCGGGGCGGGGCGGGGCGTTCCCGGCCGCCGCTTCCGCCTCGCCCGGGGCCCGGTGCGGCGGCGGGGTTGTGCTGGGGGCAGCATGCTGAGCCCGCGGGAGCGCGGCGGGGACCTGGCCCGCTTCTACACCGTGACGGAGCCGCGGCGGCATCCCCGCGGGCACACGGTCTACAAGGTCACGGCGCGGGTGAGTCAGCGCCCGGCCGGGCCCCGGCCGCCTCCGCTTCTCCTCCGTGCCGGCTCCCCGGCCGCCGCCCTGCCCCTCGCCTCCCCGGGTCCCCGGCCCGGCCCGCCTGTTGTTTGGTCTCTCAAGCCGCCGCTGTGTGCGGAATGGAGCCTGTGGCTGGGCTGCTGATGGGGGTCTTGGCTGCCCCTCGCGGATCGGGCCGGTCGCGACGTGGAAACCCCCCCTCCGGGACACGGGCGGGAGGAAGGGCGGGAACGGGGTCCTCTCCTGTCAACTTGTAGCTTCACGTAGCGTTGGCATTGCCTCAAATGCGCTGTCAATTTATTTCCTGTTTGTTGCAGGGAATAGGAAAATAGCTTAGAAACAAACCACTCTGCCTTTTTTTTCCTTTTTCTTTTTTTTTTTTTCTCCCCCAAATCTCTTGGATAGCTTACAGTTGAATTGCTCTGTCTTTCCACCTGCCCCGCAGTGCGGTCAGCTCTGGAGGAAAAACGGGGGAGCAGAGTACATAGGTACAGCACACCTGTGCTGGCTGGAATTGAGTATTTATACAGCCACTATCTTAAGCACCGCATGTGCCCAGGGTTCAGCCCCATTTGAGCAGAAGAGGGTCTGGATGAATAAGAGAGGCCTGGTAGGAGAAGAAGGAAAGCTGAAGCAAGTAGTGATATTGTAAGAACTGCCTTGGTGCTGGTTTTTCTGAAAGCTCCTTCTGTTCCCCTAAGGAAATGTCTTGCTTTCTTTTCTCCTCTGTTTTCCTATTTAAGCGAAAAATGGAGGGGAGTAAGTAAATAGGTGGAGAGAGGTGCAAGAGGAGTGGGTGTTCAGGTCACAGGTATGGTGGGATATATTGAGAGCGTCAGAAAGGGTCACAGAGGATCAGAGTTTATTTAAATGGCCTGTGATCTTGTAGTTACTGCAGCTATGGATGTTCTGTCTGTGAGAGCAACATATGTTTATATGCACCCTTCCCTTAATTCAAAGAATACAATGTTTTTNTGCAAGTCCATCAAACACAAATATGGGATGTGTTTAAAATGTTCTTTTTAGTCCAATAAAATGTAGCATTTGTTAAGAGGAGAAAAAAAAAATAGTTGTTTTCCCCTATGATCTTTTAATCTAAAAAGCCTTACCTGAGTTAGAGGCAAGGAGGAAATGGTGCCATCGCATATTTCTGCAGTTGCTCATGATGGGCTAAGAGTGTGTGCGTGAGAGAGTGTGTTTCAAAACTTGTGTCAGTGCAATGGGGGGTAATAGGAATGAGGCAAGACTTCAGCTTATTTTATTCTGGTGACCTTGTTCTTATTGGCTGAAGCCAGTTAAAATGCTCTGTGATATTTTTGTTTATGCAGAGTTGTTCAAGAGCAACTTGTAGCTAACTCATGAGGAACATCGCTCTTTCTCCATGTCCTGTAAGTTGTAGGTGTGCGGGTGCTTTTCCAAGGGAGGCAGTGCAGAATCACTTGGTGTGCTGACTGCGTGTGGTTTAGGATAGAACAAGGAGCTGATCGGTCTGTGAGCTGTCCAAATTAAACCGAGCTAACCAGAGATCACTAGTTCTTGAGTGTGTTTTGGTATCTAAAATCCTCAAAGTGAAAAAAATATTTATCTTTTATGCAACAAAAGATGCTTTGGATTCACAAACATAGACGTATTTATAAATAATTTGTGTTTCAGTGGGACTCTGTCTGGTAATCTGTTATGTAGTACTTGAAGTGGGGATTTGAGGAGTTAGATGCTGAACAAAATGATTTAAAAATAGTTCGATGTACATATCTGTTACCCTCCATTTTTCTCTCCTCCTATTCCTCCCTCCTGTTCCCGCAGCGATCTGGCTCCATGGTTGATATCACAGCACTACAGCTGTATTTGCTGATCTGATGCTCTGCAACTTTGGGGAAGGGCCAGGAAAAAAGTGAGGTGGATCTTCCCGTTGTGTTGAATACCCTTCTGACTGAGATCTAGGGCATTCGGTACATGCTGGTGGAGACTTCTGGTTCCTTTCAGTGGTCTATGAGTGAATCCTTTGTGAAATTAAGTTAAAGGAACTTTCTGTACCAATGTAATGATAGTTTAATGATCATGGGTGAGAAAGCACTTTATGTATAGTGTTTCCTAAACATCTGACCCAAAGGCACAACTACTCATGCGATCTCTTCTGAGTGCTAAAGTGGTCTGTCCTTGTTGCAGCGTTTTCTTAAAGGTTTTGTTTGTATAGCAGAGAGTATATATTTTTCACGGTTTACAAGATTAAATTAATATTGACTTTTTTATATCCATTTCCAAAGGCTAAAGAAAAGAAGTTATTAGCAAGTTGTGATACAAGGAATGTTCTTTAATGATATCTGAAAATATAGGCCACCAATAGAAGTTCAGATAATTTAGAATATTACAATTATTAATGATAATTAAAATTCTCATGAGTTATGTTGGGTACCTGCAGGTCAGACAAGGAACAGGATAATCTGAAGTACTGGGTTCGATGGTGAGGATCCTTGTAGGATCTCTGTTTTCAGAGCCTAACATAGTAATTATGCATTGCTTAGCTCATTAGCGGGTATCCTACTGATATTTTTAAAAATAGATTAACGTTGCTTGCCTTACAGATTTGCAGAAGGAGCTGTCTGCATTGATCCTTGTGGGAGGATTAACAGAAGTGCACTGAAAATTTGGAGGGTTCGATCATCTTTGCCAAGTCTCTGGGTTGATTATAGGTTGGATTGAAGGGGCAGACCTCTTCTGAGGTTGACCTTCAGAAAAGGAGATGAAGAACAAAGTAGCACAACACATAAATTATTACATACTGACTTAAAGTTGGCATGGCTGGTAGATAGAGAAGGCAATGTAACATTAGAACAAGTGTGAAACAGGGCCTCTGGGTTTTATTCCAGGTTCTTACTAACTGGCTGGGTAATTACTCATCTCTCTGTGTCTCCTTCTGCCCATCTGGTAACTAACCTAGCTGCCAAAACCATTGCAAGGCTTTAACTAAAGGTGAACTGCAAAAGCAAAGCAGTTGGTGTGTGCCCTTTGGTGTTCTTCTGTGCTGTGTAGCCATGCCTACGATATCTTCTTCCCCAGCCCTACAGGCTCTTTGCATCAAGTATGCCAGCTATTAGAAAAGAAGGTTAGAAATATTTCACCACTTGTGCATATGAACTGCCTGGTAGTGAATGAAGCAGCAACAGCCACCAAAGTTACAATTTGGTAAAGTTGTCAAACGTTAGATTACTCAAGAGTGAGGAAAAGTTGAGGAAGGTTTTATCAATGTAGACTATGCTGGAAGAAGAGGACTTTGATGTGCCAGGTGAGAGAAAGAACTTAGACTTGTGAAGGAAAATGTTTTAGGTCTTTTGGGAGATTGCTAGATAATGTAACATTTCTCTTTTCTGTCTTGTCTCCTCCAAAATGTGTGAAAGATTACAGTGACCGGGCTGTGCAGTAAACTGATGTTATGAAATCTGGGAGGCTTTGGCAAGGATTCTTAAGAAATGAAAGGGAGGAAGAGATCAAGTTTATGGGGAGCATGAGGGGCACGTTTTTGTCGCTTAACAAGAGAAAAATACGTATTCAGTGACTTCCATCTTAGAGCAACAGCTGCTGGCGCTTGTGGTTCAGCGGGGTGGTGTCTTAGTCTCTGGGGTGCAAGTAGCGTGGACGCCTTGCGCTTGCCTATATTCATCACCTATTCACAGCGCTAATTATTGTGGGGTGTGTCAGTGTGTGGATAGTCTCTGGAGTGAGAATCCCCTGTTTTACTTTAGCTAAGTGTAGGCTAATTATTTTGTTAAACAGCTTTGGCTGAGTTATAATGAAGGATGTACTGACTTGCACAAGATAATTGCAGTTATGAATTACAGATGTCTTTATTTGCTCTATTTGTTTGTGTGGATGCGCTCTTACTGCTGTTTCTGAGTCAGATACAGAACTTGAATTACGAAGGCTTTTGCGATCAATATTTATTTAAAGAAAAAATCTTGAGAAAATACAGGCTTCTTTATGATGTGTAGCCAAGCCTCGTTTTCACTGCAATTTTCCTCTGGACGAAGTCATTTATAATTAATTAGGTAAAGAGTGTTTAAGGAGAAACAAATACACACGGATAGAGTCAGGCGTGTGTGCGCGTTGATGGTTGTAAGTAAAGTGGAAATACTGTCGCAGTAAATGCAAAGGCTCACATTTATAGTGAGGTTGTGTGCAGCTTATATTAAGCCAAGTAGCCTTAATTAGCTCTGCTTATTGGGAGTAATGCGGCCCTAATATGAATTAATACAAAGAGACTGGAACAATGATGGGGGATGTGCTCTGTGTAGCTTTGTTTTGTGAGATGCCTCCTGTGCTGTTTTGCCTAGAATGTATGCCTTTATTTCTAATCACAGTGCTGACTCTTCTGCTAAAATACCTCACCATGTTGTATTTGGATATTAGGCATCTCTAAAACTAAACGAAAACATTTCTGAGTGCAGAGGAACGTGCAACTGTGTGCCTTTTTTTCAGATTTTTCTCTTCAGCAACGGATCATTGTATGTTACTCTTTAACTTCCGAACTGAAAATCTAAGTGTTTATATGTTTTTTCGTTTGTTTTGTTTCAGATTGTTTCAAGAAAAAATCCAGAGGATGTCCAGGAGGTAACAGTTTAAACTTATGCTAATGTCTTTGTGTATCACACTAGGCCTTTTGAAGCATCTTTGATGTAATTTGGCAATTTCTGTGTGTTTTGTCATTGTAATTGAGTGAACAGTTTTTTGTATGTTTCCGTTTGTCTTTAGCTTTCATAGTTGAAAACAGTAACTAGCATAACATGTTGCAATTCTGCCCCAGGTGATGAATTGTGACTTGAAACAAAGTCTTAGGGAGTAAAGTGCCTTTTGATGACGAAACTGCTTTGATAACTTTGCAAGCTCTTCTCTCAGGGCTGGAATTGGCAAATTGATGGTTACTTAACTCCTACTGGTAAAATTAGAGATCAGTCCACAATCCAAGTCTTAGGTCTCAGCTGTAGGTACTCTTTCCCTCTTTAACCAACACTTCACTGAAAAGCCTACATCATTACTGTCTATTAGTGAAGAGACAAAATTGAGGAGTGTAGGAGTGAGTTGAAAGAGATTAGACTGCAGGTCACATGTTACGCCTCTCTCTCTCTCTGAGGCTCCTTAAGTATTTTCCAGTGATATACTTTGATAAAACTTTCAAATTGCTTACTCTTTGCCTTTTCCAAAAAGGCTCTGAATAAGGGTCTGCTGTATTCTTGTGCCTCTTTAATACCTCAAAAGACTGTCAGGAGCCATTTTATTAAGACATTTTTATTAAGGTTAAAAAAAAATTCTGTTTCTCTCTTGATTTCTTCTGGACTAATGACTTGACACTGATACTATTATACTATGTACATGCAAAATCTTCCTTCAAAAGCACAACCTTATGGCTTTTCAGACATTGTGTAACATATGCATGTGTTCAGTTTCTGGTGCAGTCTCTTACTACAGTTGAGGAGAACCTGGATAGTTGATGAAAGAAGAGCCCATAAATGAATTCATTGCATCTCAGTGTGATCAAACATGATTTACTGATTAGTGGCTTGGGAGAGGTGAGAATTGGGTAATACACCTAACACCCCTTTGTTGCATCCTTCTTTGAAATCCTGAGAATTGGACAAACATGAGCATTCATGCTTTTTGCATTTTTTAATTTCTATAAGATTAAAATGGCCTATGAGAATCAGAGATAATAATGGATCTAGTTTTAGAACTGCATTACTGTAGTTTGTAGCTTGATGTTCACCTTTTCCAGGGAGACTCCTGAATTGAACCTATTCATGAGCACATTCTGCCATTACCTTAATCTTCATTTGTGGGGAAAAGCACTTTATAACAGCTGTTGATGAGCCATTCATCAGAAAAAGTATATTGTAAGTGCCTTTCAGCTAGAGTATTGCATGAATATACGTTAAGTAGTTTCGAAATAATAGCAAAATCGTATCTTTTAGTTATTGCTTTGGTCATTGCTTGGGTCTGTGGCTGTAGGTTAGCTATGCAGAGTTCCACATGCTCTAGTGTGCAAGAAGAGATAACTGTGCAATGAACTTGTTGATGACTGCCCTTTTTCACCCTTCATTCTATCAAATTAATTATTTTGCATGGGATGGCATGTTAGGTGTGGTGTGATTTTGTTAAAAGCAAGCATCTGAAAGTACCTAGTTAATTAAAGGAATATCCTAGACGGTAGTTGCCATGAGGGTGAGTTGTAGTCAGAAAACCATATATTTTGGCGTCCTATGATAGAAAAAGAATTGCGGGCAGCCTTTGGAAGAAAAAGAATATGCTCCTAACCTGTTCCCACTGAAAAGAAATTTACTGCAGTTTTCCAGATTGCTCAGTTAGAAATGCAATAGACAAAGTTTTGTGCACACATGCACCCTGGTGCTTTACCATCTGCCTCATGTAACCCAGTTCCTGCACCCATACAGGACCACTTAGCCCTGCCTGCCTACTCATCCAGAAGTCTCTTTTAATGTCACTGCTGTGATGCTAATGCATACATTACATATGTACAACTGTACATAAGGCTGTGTACCATGACCTCAACTCTACTTGCTGGTTTTCTGTCACCTCTTTTAGCTGCCCTTTGGGACACAAGCTTTTAATACAGGATCTCTCCTGGTGCAGCTGATAACAATTCAAGATAACCTCAACTGTTGTTGCTGGGACAGGAAGGGAGATGAGCTTGTGAGGGCTTTCTTCTCGAAAGGATGAAAGAAGTTAACGTGAAGTTGTGTGTGGAGGAGTTAATAGGTACAGAAAGGCTAGCGGACTCAACTTTTAATTTCCTTGCTCCTGGGGATTGATGGTGGCAACGTGGTGTGTGAGGCAATTTTAGGTAGGGTAGTCCTGTGGTTTTTTTCTCTTATTCACAGAGGAGAAAGGATTGTTCATTGTGGAACAGATGAGTCACATGAGTTAATAGAGATCTACTGGCTCTAGCCATGACAAGCACCTTATTGCATTACAGGTCTAACATATGCTTTATGATACGCTTGCTGTGCTTCGTTGAGCTTCAAAGTACAATGTGTCCTTCCTCCAAATCTGATTTCTAATGAGTATGTCAGAGTGGGAGCTTTGCTAACTTTGCTGAGCCACACACATGCAAAGGCATGATTTCCATGAGTTTGTGAAAGGTTTTAGGATGACCTTGACTACTTTTGCTTTGCAAACTTCTTATGGATATTTATTTTCGTACTCTTGGCTGTTGGGAGATCACTTGCAGCAGTAAAAAAATTATACTTTTTTAATGGAATGGAACCTCATGCTTTTATTTTCTGGAAGCTTTTCAGGTTGTCTCTAAGTACCGGCAATACAATAATCTGATGTTTTAAGACTTGACCATCTTAAGCAATTTTATGCTCTATATGCACACTGCTCAAGGAGTGCTAATCATCCACTTTCTGCGTATTGGATTGGATGGAAGTACAGGATTAAAAATTATTATTTCTGATAGCAAAATCACTAGTTGATCTTCTCAAGAGATTCTGATTTTTCTTCCCTTTTCTGTTGAACTCCTCCAAGTACCAGTTTTAATTGAGTCCTGGAAATGTGTGTACAATAAGTGGGACCGAATCAGGACTGCTAGTTTCAGTATAGCTAAGTTTATAAGGTGGATAGTGTGTTGTCATATTAAAGCTTTGCATATCTACTGTTAACAGTGCTGTTGCCTTTTATGTGCATTGTTCTGTAGGCAGGACTTGCATCTGCTGAACACAGAAGGCTCTGACCTTAGTGTTTAAAAAACAACCACCAACCAACCAAAACCAAACCAAAAACCTGCAAAACCCCAACAAAACAACAACAAAACCCCTTCTAAAATGAAGTGTTTTACTTGGCTCTGAATCTGTTTTGCTTGAAAAATGTAGTTTTTCAACTATGATTACTCATCAGAAGGCAACCTGTTAACTCAGTCAGAAATATTTGGAGTCTTTTAAATTGTGGTTACTTGTATTAAGCTAATTGAGGCGTTTGACTGATGGAACAATGGATTCATCTTTCAACTGCTAAATGCATTGCAATCTCTTTTTTTTTTTAAACCCTATTCTACTTTAATCACTTTACATTAGTGTTGAGGTTTGTTATGATGGCTTAGTGAGTCTGACCGAAAATGAGGCCAAGATATAAAATGCCCTCATTCTTTTTTTCATCTTGATAGCAAACCTGTTAGCAATCAAGTGTAAATTTTGTTACTTGGTTCTTTTCTTGACCTGATTTTCCTTCTGGGTTCTTCTTCCTCCTCGAATGGAAGAATAGAATGCATGGGATGGAAGAAGGATGAGGTAGATACCTGGCTGGGAGACGATTACTTCTTTCTGAAAAGGATAGACCAGGAAAAGTGGACGTAATGAACCAAAGCTCTCTTTGCATTCCTGAAGTTGGAGATTTTGCCTAATTACAAAAGGAACGTATTATTTTTTTGGTCAATGTTATGAGTAATAAACCATATTAAATGTGGGCTTGCATTTACACCTGATCGACATTTTACATAAACACATAAATTACGAGCTGGTTTGTAGTCCTAGGTGCTTAAAGTGCTGTCCTTAAGAATCTCTTACTTGTATTGATCTCTCTTTCCTGATTTTCTCTTTGCTTTTGTCCCTCTCCCATACTCACAGCTATGCCAAACACAGCGTGCTCTTGAGTTTTGGATAGTGCAACACTCCTATTTGGCTTTTTTTTTTTCTCTCTCCTCCCTTACTGGTTCCCTGTGTTGCTCTGGATCTGATTGTGGCTGAAACATTGCCACCTTTGCCCTCTCTGTTTTCTTCTTTCTGCTTTTACTTAATATATTTTTCTGTACACTGTAGTCTTGTTAGTTGAAACGGGGACTAGGGACAGATGAAGCAATACAATATTTTTGTGGTCGTTACATTTAGCAGTTGATTGTATGTTTTTGTTAAACATATTTGCTGAAGTTAAGTGGTATGATTTACTTAAAAAAAAAAATTATGCATTTGTGAGATGATGCCATGTGAACAATGAACCTCACCAGTACTTCTCCCATCTTCCCTTTCTTTGCTCCAGATAGTCGTTTGGAAGAGATACAGTGACTTTAAGAAACTGCACAAAGATCTCTGGCAAATCCATAAAAACTTATGCAGACATACAGAACTCTTCCCACCTTTTGCCAAAGCGATAGTATTTGGTAAGCATAATTTCTTCCTGACTTGCTGAAAGTCTTTGATAACTCAACATCTGTAAGTGCATCTTGTTTTGCAGCTGCACTGAACTCTTTTCTATCTGCTTTCACTACTCGACTTTTGGGTTTGTTTTGTCTTATTAGTAGGTGTGCTGATATCATAGCTCGAATAATTTCACTTTTAAAAAAATGCTACTGGGTGTCTTTGCTTCCATGTTGAAGATATTGGCTCGAATATTTATTGATGTATATGCTCTGTATCTTTACAACATACATTCCTGTTTTCAGGAGCGTCAAGTCTATATTAGCTTTGTGAATAGCGCTTGAACAATGAACAGAGGTTTTTATATATGAGCTGTGTGTGATTTTTAGTGATTAGCTATAGTAAAAGCATCAAGTAGTTGTTGCAGAAAATATTTTTTTATTTTAGGAATGTGATTGTAATTATGAATTTTATCTAGCTTAGGCTTTTGAGGTCACTTTTACTTGGAGTGGTTAACTATTTCACCCAAACAATCCCGAAGAGGATTGTGACTATGTGAGAAATACATGGCAAGAAGTAATTAGCTCTTAAAAATAAAAGGTCTTAACTTAATCCTGATGTATGTATCATCACAAATGAGCTATAGGTGGACTTTCAGTGAAGTGGTATGACTCCATATAGAACTCCGTCTACCACACTTCCTTTCTGTTGGTTTTCTTAGCTTTTGTTTTTAGTGTGTGTTCTTTCTGTTCAGCACAAAGTGGTGGTGGTGTGTTTTTTGTGTGTTTTTTTTTTTTTTTTTTTTTTTTTTTCCCCCCCCCACATGTATACTACATGATATCCAGTGGGTTTTTAAACATTTTTCAGCATCTAGCATGTTAGGTGGGTTTTTTTGGCTTGCATATACCATGTGCTTTGTGTTTCTAAGGCATTTCTAAGGTGTTGCTAACTGTCTGGAATGGCTTTGTTGCTTTCTGGTGTGCACCTTCCATGTGCTTTTGAGCCCTTTTTTCAAGCGTTTTAACACATTTTTTAGCTGTCAACCAAATGTTTGGCATTTCTTTGCATGCTACTACCACGTGCTCTTTTTTTGGTTTGGTTTTGGGTGGGCTTTTTGGCTTCTAAAGTGCTTATGGGACTACGAAGGTATTTCCTTGGAATTTACAAGTTGTTCTAGTGTATAACTATTTTTTTAAAGCATCTAGCCTTTGCTATGTTGTTTTCTGGTACGCACCTAGCATGGTGTTTGGTGTTTTTTGGGCATGCAGCTCCCATGTGCTCTTCTTTGCTTTTTTGGGGGGAAGGTTTCTGATGTGGATTTTGGGTTTGTTTTTTTTTTTTTTTTGGCTCTTAAGGTGTGTCTGCAGCACTGTTTGGCCTTTTTTTAACACGCACCTACTGCTTATTTTTTGAGTATTTCAATGACATTTCTAAGGCCTTGCTGTCAGTTCAAAATGCGTTTGGTGCTTTTTGGTGTGTATCTACCATGTACTCTTTTTTGGTGTGGGTTTTGGCAGGCTTTTCAGTTTCTAAGGTATTTTTGGGGGTTACTAAGGCACATACATGGTGTTTACAGGTTGGGTTAGTGTGGTGTGGTTCTTTTCTTTTTCTTTTTTTTTGTACGTACCTTGTGTGGTGGTTTTGAGCATCCAGCACGTTTGGCATTTTTTTGGCAAACATCTACCATGTGCTTTCTTTTTTGGCAAGGTTTCTGGTGTGAATTCTGTGCTTTTTTTGATGTGGTTTTTGTTTCTGAGGGCATTGCCCTTGCTTTTTTTGTGTGGTGGTTTGTTCTGTTTTGATTTTTTTTTTTGGTGTCCAACATTTCTTAGGCATACCTTTTTTCATGCATATACTGCGTTATTTTCAGTGGGTTTCTAAGCATTTTTTAACTTGTCCAGCATGTTTGATGTTTTTTTGGCATGCATCTACCGCATGCTTTGTGAGTATCTTCGAGATGTTTCTAAGGGGTTGCTAACTGTGCAGAACGGGTTTGGTGCTGCTTTGTAGTGTGTTTTTTTGTTATTTTTTTTAAGTGTCTAACATGTGTCTGGCATTTCGCTGCATGCATCTACCACGTGCAATTATTGGGCGTTTTAGCAGGTTTTTAAGCATCCAACTTCTGGCATTTTCTCTGACATGAGTCTACCACATGCTCTTTTTTCATGTGGCTTTCGGCAGGCTTTTTGGTTTTTAAGGAGTTTTGGGAGGACTTTTCAGTTTGCTAGCTGGTTTAGAGGTTACGAAGGCCTTTCCTTGGAGTTTACAAGTTGGTTTTGTGTGTGTTTGTGTGTCTGTTTTTTTGTTGGGATGTGTGTGTGTTTTTTTTTTATTTTTTTTTCTTTTTTTTTTAGCATCCAGCCTATGTTTATGGTTTTTGTATGCACGTGTTTAGCGTGCAGCATGTGCTCATATGCTCTCTTTTGGCAAGGTTTCTGGTGTGTAGGTTTTGGTTCCTGAAGTGTTGCTGTGGCACGTTTGGCCTTGCTGCTGCAGTTTCTTGAGCGTCCAGCATGTTGGGTGATTTTTGGCATGTGTCGCCCCATGCTCTTTGTTTGTTTGTTTTTCCAAGGTTTTTGCACTTTTAAAGATCTTTTGTTTGTTTCTGAGGCATGGCTGCAGTGTTGTTTTCCATTTTCACAGTGTTTCTAAGATGTTTTGTTGGGTTTTTTTTAAACATATAGCACAATTAGGGTTTGACTGGGTTTGACTGCATGGGTTTGACTGCTGCCTTTTTTTTTTTTTCAAATCCTGCTATGGTGTAATTTTTTGTTTGTTTGTTTATTTTCCTATCTTTCTTGCTGAACACTAAAAATGCTAAACCACGTTTGGTGTGTTTTGGCATGTATGTGGTACACACTTTGTTGTGTATTTGCACATGTTTTCCGTGCACAGTGCCTGTTTTCCATGTTTGTTATCATGCATGTTTTTGGATGTTTTTTTTCCATGTGTTGTGCATTCATCACCCAGCCAGTGTCTGGTGTGTTTTGGCATGCATCTAATGGCTGGTTTTGCAGGTTTTTTTGTGTGTAGTGTTTTTAGCAGTTTTAGCAGCAGTGGGGATGCACCTAGTGCCTATTTTTCCTGTGTGTTGCACATGCATGTGTTTTAGCATCCAGTGTTTGTTTCAGTTTTTTTGGCATATACCTATTGCATGCTTTTACATGTTTTTTTCCCTCTGTCATTGCTTTAGCATGCCTTAGTGTTTAGTATGCTTTTGGTGTGTGTTGGCATGTGTTGACTACGTGCTACACATGGAAAAATGTGCAAAAACATTTTTCACATTTTTGCATGCATTTAGCATAAGGTTTTTTTTGTGCTTTTTATAGGCATTGTTTTTGTGTGTGTTTTCCCTGCTTTTTTAGTTTTTTTTTTTTTTATTGTATGATGGGTGTTTTTAATTTTTTTTTTTTTATTATTTTGCTTATTTTGGTGTATTATCCTCTTATTTGTGACTTTTTTGACCTTTACTATTACTTTGCAAACTGACAGGCTTGACTATCCCAATGTGCCCAAACTGAGGTTGTTTAGCCACCTTTTTCCCATCACTTGAAGTGAGAGCCCTGTAATCCTGCCCAGTGTTATGGTACCGTGGCAGCACGTTCTATCTGCCCTTCTTTGCCTTGGGTGCCGGAGAAACTCTGTGAAACTCTCTCAGATGTAAAACCTCAGCCTGGAAAACACAAATTCTCTTTTTGATGCTTCGGGACCAAATGCTGCCACAGATGTGTAATTTTTGCTACTTCGTGCGACTGTGTTTATTCTTGATAACTACTGCACGTAGGCAGGGCACTGAGGTGCTTTCAAGAAGCCCAAATTGGTTTATAACCCTCCAATCTGCCCCTATAGCTTTGGGGGACCCTCTGGCTTAACCCCTTGTTGTGTGGACCAGCTCAGTGAGAGGCAAGGAAGCTGAACTCCGATTTCATGGTTCTCTGTGCAGAGCTGGGTAAAATTCCTAGTTTGAATTGTCTTTCACGCCAGCTAAATCGTATCCAGCTTTTACATCTTTTTATTTTTGCTTATTTATGAAGTTGGGGTAAGTTTTGGTGCTACACCAGAACTTGTGCACTAATGGTTGAATAGAGAATGTGTGATTCGTTTAATCATGAGATGCTTTTATGTCTGATTTACAGAGTAGAGTGCTCACTGGACAAATTATTTAAAAAGCTAAGATTTGCAAAACATAATATAATTTCAGGTAGAAGATATGGTAGCTATTTGTAGGGGAGGGAGGAGAAGGGTAAAAAGAAAGCAAAATCAGGATGGAAGAGAGTATGGGCTTCTAATATAGTAACCAATTTTAAATTGCCATAAATGCAAATTATCTGTTTTTACACTAACTCTGGAAGCAAGGGAAGAATTGAGTGAAATCCCTTCTGAAAGACATCCTTCTACTATTGTATTTGGTGAACAAAAGTGACTGCAATGTACATCTTAAGAGAAGGAAATCTACAGAAATATGCAATGTAGTTATTTCTAAAAAGCTCTTTGAAATTAAAACTGAACCAAAACAAAATCCACCTCATTTGAATGAAGCTGAGCCACAGAAGAATACAGGAAAGAGGAGGTAATGTGAAAACAAATTGTAATGATTGGTACATAGCTGAAAGGAGCAGAAATCTCTGCCTCTTCAATTTAGGAATTATTTTTCTATTTAAAGCGTAGATATTTACTGTGAATCCTTCTATCTGACTTCTACACATAATAGCTGCTGTGTGTTTTCTTTTAATTTAGAGCGTTTATCTTCAGTTCTAGTACTTTTTATACTGGAGTGTATGTAATCTTATTAGATTTTGAATTTTTGGCGAACCTACTTTCAGTCTGGTTCAGTTACTGGTGAGCTTCAAGGACCATGCCTATAAGATCTTTTGTTTTCAAGCTCTTTAGTGGAGCACTTCTGCAGTGTTTCTTCCCTGTGGTGATATTCCACTTGTTGCAGTTTTTATATTAGTTGCTAATTAGCATTGCCAGCAGTTGTTGGCAACTTGTAGACTCTTGGTTTTTTTTTTTTTTTTTTGATATATGTGCTTTAAATAATGTATATGTGTTGTTTTGCAGAGAGTACACTTTATGAAATGAGCTTTGGTGGTTCTGAAAATTGAATTTACTTTCAGTAGAAGTATTAAACCTGAGCAGAGTCTGAAGTTCGGCATTCAGACTTTCAGGAGATGTGTGGAAAACTGAGAGGTATTTAAAAACAAATGGGCCACGCTGTGCTTCCATATATCATGCCACCAAAGACTTGCCACATCTGCAGAACTGAACTTCATTGCATGTTTTACACCACAGCTTTTGATCATTATAATGTACAAGTACATATATTTTATGCTCTTACAACAGAGCATAGAAATCTGAAATGTCCTAACAGATCCAGCTGTTAAAGCTCATCTGAATTATTATGCAGCGATTATGATACCTATTTCTGGGAAATGATTACTCTTCTTCCCAAATATTCATCAACATACTTTTTTTCAGTATTTTCAAACTACTTTTCTTTGTTGGATGCTTTAAGGATTCCTGTATGTTGGCTGTACATAGCATTTCACCAAAATACTGGTAAATCTGTGCTCAGCATTTCTTGTATATAACTGCAGAAATGTACTCTAGTCTAAAAAACCACTCTGCCTCCTGACAAAAAGAAACTAAAAAGACTCCCAGATAGTGATAACTTGCTAGCAGTGAGTCAGAAAGATGATTCACATTATGCAGCTCGGATGAGGATACTTTTTGGATTTGAAAATACCAAAGGAAGTGGCATATTTAAGAATTAGGTGTTGTGTACATTTGGAAGTCTTATGAGCAACTGACTGAAATATGAACTCAAACCTTCCTAGGTGTTTTGTTCTTTACAGGATTTTACATTTGGTGTCCATGCATATAAGAAATATTGAATGGTACATTGCTGGAGGAATAGCAGAGCTGTGCTAATGTATTTGTTATATGCTAAGGTTGTAGTTGACGCTTCCTACAACCCTGGAAAGACGTGATCCTTGTAACGAAGTTTCCATGTGTCTGAAAGATGTGAAGAATACTGGAAATAACATGGATTGAGATGCAGGAAGACTTAATGATCGAAATATTTGAAAAGTCAGCTGAGTACCTAAGCACCTTTGAACATCTGATTGAGAAGGATGAAAATGAAGGTGTTGAGCAATACAAGATTGGTTAAAAGTATGAAAAAAGGGAGTAGAGAAAGGAGGTAGGCAGGGCTGCCTGGGAATGAAGCTGCCAGCGAGGTGCCAGGTAGTCCGTGGGCAAACCAGTAAGAATTATCTTCTTCCTTCCCCCAAAGTCCTCTAGTTCTGTAACTGGTTGTCCCGATTGTGTATCATGATGCTGATGAGCTGGAAAATGGGACATTGGCTAGTGTTTCAATGGCTCTGTTCAAACATGTATTTTATTTATGTTGTGGTTTTTTTTTTCTTTTTAATTTTTTCTTTTCTTTTTTTTTTTTTTTTTTTTTTTTTTTNTTTTTTTTTTTTTTTTAAGCTCAGATTTCTGAGACAATAAGGCTGGTGTAACTGTGCTGTCAGAAACTCAAACCTCCTACTCGTGTGGCCAATATCAGCTAAATTTGAGAGGGGAGGCGGTTGCAGGTGTGATGGTGTCTCTGGCGTGTTGGTGAAAGGCCAGCTGAGGAAGAGGAGGGTGAGCTGTGGAGCTGCCAGGGCCAGGCGGGCTCAGCTCATACCCACGTGTTTGTGGCCCCTGGGCGATGGGTGAATGCGCTGGTCAGCCTGGCAGTGCTGGTCCTGACACATCCTCTCTGGCGCCCAGTGGAGGTATTGAGAAGATGAGGAAAATTAGGTTTTATTGGGTTTGATGGTGGAGTAGATCGAGGAGAGAAAGATCCCTGGGAAAGCAGGACAAATGCCTTACAGAATTACTTGCGAAAGTTGCCCGTTTCTGGCCTTGTTCAGTGTTTATTTCTTTGCAATTGATTTTCTGTTTCATTATAACAGCGTTCATGTTATTTGGTAGATTCATTTAACTGGCCCATGCTGCTGTGCTTTGCTGAGGGGAAATTGTTTTTTCATGATGTCCCATTTTGCGTGGAATGAAGCAGAAGCCCCGGCGCACCCCCCGTGTTGCTCTGAAGACACAGGAAATCTGAGCAGTTTAATAGGGCCTGATTTCAGCGCTGCCACCCCACGTGGCAGTGTTGCCTTTGCCTTCTTTCTGCTTGCTTGTTGCTCGCTCTTTTGTGCGGCTGCTCATGTTTGTACAGCTGAAAGGTCAGGGTGAACAAGTCATGGAACCGATCCAGCTGAAAATTAGCCCGACAATATCTTTCCTTTCCTTTCATGGAAAAAATAACCCCCGAAAGCTTTGTTTGTGATCTTGTGAGTATGTGTGTGTCTTTCTAGTTTTATTTTCTTTTTTTCTGATACCACATGGGCAGGAGCTATTTACTTGAAGAATTTCTGGAAAGAATCCTGCTTTGATATTTTCTTCTGGGATTATTTTTTTGCTTGCTCTGAGTATAAATGAATTTTGCTTCTGTGTTCAGTGTTTCTTTTGTCCTCTTCAAAGGTTAATGCCACAGAGCTGTCACAGGTGGTTCTTATTTTTCTGGTCATGCTGTTATAGCAATACTGTTTCTTGAACTTGTCTTCCCAGTCCTTTTTTTCCCCTCTGTATAGCTGTTCCAATATCTGTTCTATTCTCCTCCAATTATTACTGTTAACCTCTGCCCTTTTCCTTTTGTAAACTTGTAACTATTTCAACAACAAAGTGATGTTGACATGAAAAGCTAAAACAAGTTGTGTGCAATTGTGAAGAATGTGAATTTAAGGTAGCAATCCAAGGGTTCTTTCTCCTGAGAAGTAAATCTCTCAGGTGAACTGTGGGATTGTTTTTTGAATATGCTTTTTTTTTTTTTTTTCCTAATTGGAATGTCTTGGGTGCTGGGTAGGGACAAGGGAAGGATCACACATTTTGGTAAATGAGCTACTTCCCAGCTCTGCTTACCCCTTGAATCCAGGAGGAGCTGAGACCCTGTCCGCAAGGAGCTACTTCAGAGGAAAGCGCCAGTGCCTGGTAGCAGGGCTTCACCATCTCCCCTACACTCTGTCTCCTCCATCCATGGCACCTTGGAACTGATGAGCTGTTTGGAGGCTTTTAGCAATACTTCGTTTACTATCTGCTCATATCGTGCGTTGTTCTTGAGAATACGTGAAGACCACTCAGCTCCTTACAGGATTTGGGCTGTAATCAAGGCTGACACTGACTGGCATATTGTCAAATTGTGCATGTATCATTTATTGTTAGATAACACTGGACATCCGTTATTGTCTCTTGACTAATCAAGAGTGTTGCCTCACATATTCTTACGATGAGAAGGCGAAGGATTCTTGTCGTAGCTGCCAGCTTTCATCATCCGAGGGGATTGTGGAAGACGGGACTCTAGGGACAATTGAGAATAGGAAGCTTGAAGATGTGCTATGTTCTCCTGAAGCATTGGAATGACTTCCATAGACTCAGGGCACTGTCTCCAGAAGGTTGCTTTTGTCTCTTTTTTTTTTTTCTTTTTTCTAGGGGTGGTTATTATTACAGAATAAATGTGTAGTGATTTCTAAAACTGTCAATCTGTGTCTCTGTTCCAGGGCGATTTGACGAAACTGTGATTGAAGAAAGAAGGCAATGTGCTGAAGATCTCTTGCAGTTTTCTGCTAATATCCCTGCTCTCTATAACAGCAAACAGCTTGAAGAGTTTTTTAAGGTTTGTTAGTATTTGCAGAAGTGTTTGCTTCTCACTGATATGAATAAAGTATAGTGCTGATTCTGCTTTACTTTGTAAACTGTGAAGTGACAGCTGATCTGACACTGCTTTGTGCAGTGACTGGGAGTTTTCTATTCACTTTAGAAATGCAGCTTTAAAAAAAATCCAGTGCTACACCTCTACAAGTTGGAAAGTTTTGCAGGAACTTCAGGTGAAGGGATTTGGAATTTCTGTTTATTGAATTATGAGCAAAACCAGGGATGTTAATTCCAGGTGTTCAGTGGAAAAATGATAGAAATATTGTCACTGTTTCTGTATTTTGTGTAGGTGTTTATGGTTTCAAACCAAAGGAAGGAAGACCGTCTTGACTGTTTTCTTATGGCCTGTTACGGATTCAGGTCCGTGACAACAAATTTGGCATATAACTAGTCAAACATGCTGATTGTACAGTGTTGTAAGAACCACTCTCCAAAATACAGTTTATGACAATACGTTGATCCAGACTTGCTCTTTATTACATCTGAGGCAGTTTGTTTTCAATAGTTGCTTCAAACCTCTTTATTTTCAGTAGCTTTGTCCAACATTCAGCAAACACATGGGCATAAGGATAGGAACTCCCTGGAATTAAGAAAATGCATATCTGGTTGAGATGGGACTTAAGTGTATTGACAAGTTTATTTAAACGTTACATATGCGAAAGCAAAATTACAGCAAAGCTTAAAAATCTTCGTTTGTTTTCGTGATGCAGTTATTGCAGAGCACTTTAAAATGTTAAAATATTTTTCTTTAAGATTTGGTGGCAACAATGAATGGGAGACTGAGTTAGAATATTTGACTTCAGTTTGTTTATATTTGCACTTTTTTAGTTCTTGGAAATACTTCTGTGTCTTGGGGTGTTTGTTTAGAGCCCTTTTCCCTTCCTTTGCTTAACAAAAATATTAGTTTTAGGCTTCTAATGGACTTCTTCTGGCTTTATAAGGCAATGAATAAAACTAGAAAGGCATTGATTTTTATAGCAGCAAGCACGCCTACCAGGGGAGTTATGCGAGTGTAATAATTTAGGCTCATTGTTAGCTGATATTGTGTCGTGTTTTCCTGTAGGAAAGCCTTAGGTTTTGATCAGTCACCAGCTCAGCCAGTGACCTTCAGCTCAGCTCATGGGTGGTTTTGTTCCTCTTCAGATTTTTGTGCAAATAGCCATGGAGAGATAGACCTGGACAGTGAAGTCTTAGAAACAACTGAAGAGAGTGCTGTGTGTATCTGTGCGCTATAGACTCCAGACAAATGGGCTGGCGAGTGTGCAAGTGCTCTGGGCCAGCTCAAGACAAATGAGCAATGCCAATTTGTAACACTGCCTTGGAAATGGTGCAGTTTCTGTTAAAGTTGCATGGAAAGTGTGCAGCTTTAAACAAATGAACATCTAGGTGGTTTCTAGTGCAATCAATTGTTCCTGTTGTTACTTCATTTACCTTTGATTCCTTCCAGGCTTGGGAGGGAATGATGTCCTCCTTATATGCTGAGATGGCCTTATCTTCCATGTTTGTCCAGTCTCACCTGCAACTGAACCGCAGATAGTGGTCATGGGTGGGACATCAGTCTGATGGACAAACAGTCCTGCGTGAGGGACCCGCTGAGCTTGGGAACACCGCTGAAGGACACAGACTGTATATACCACAAGAGAGCAGGAGCATCACTGTTCTCTCCCTCTTAAACTCGGGGGTTTGCAGGCAGACCTGCTGCAGCCGGGATGGTTCAGGACCCTTGTTACTCACCACAGAAGCTGCCGTAGGGTAACTGTTTAGATACCTGGACAATCTGTGGCAACAAAACATGGCCTAACCAAAAGTCCTTGTTTAATATTGCAGGCTTATGTAGTTTAACTAAATGCATTAGCCATAAAGTAACGGAGCATTCACTGGTTAGAAAATTTAATTTTGGCTATCACTGCTATGTAATGAGACTTGCCATAGAGCACAGCAGCTAACTAATTCCTTTCCCTCTTTTTTTTTTCAGGGTGGAGAGGTACATGATGGGTCTGAACTGATTGGTCCTGTTGAGCCTCTATCTGACTCTCTGACTGACAACTTGTCTGACTGCAGCTCTGAAGGTTTGCTTTCTTTTCTCATGTAACCTTATAGCATGATCTGTTTTAAAGCAGCATATAAATGTCAAGTGCCGTATTTGTAGGAGCATTGACATCCAGTTTCTGTTTGCTTCATGTGACAGAAATGCCAGAACTGGGATTAACAGAAGTTTGGTTCAGCAGAGCCATGTCTGCACTGCTAGAAGTTTGCTTCTAGCAGCAAGTTTTCAGAGAGTTTGTCTAGTCCATTGTAGAAGTCCTATTGCTCAAAAAGAACTGCTTTGGTGCTGAGCTGAACCTCTGATTTAAATGTAGATAATCCTGCCTGCTTCCAAAAAGTTGTGCAAACAGCATGGTAGTGTTCACTGCTAATCATGATCCAAGTCTCGACCTGTAATAATTTGCAGAGAACTTTAAAACCATTTTGAGGCTGATTGGTAAATACAAAGATGACTGTCTGAATTTGCCTAGAGCATGAAAAATAGGTCTAAGTTTTGAATAGTCGTATTTATTTTGGAGGGCTCTCATTTAGCTGTTCATGCTCTGAGTATCATTAAGCTTGCAGTGCTTAGTAAAATCCAGAAGAGAGTATCATTTTTTAAATTTTTAAGTATGTCTTCTGTATTGAACATGAGGGAGTGATGAATGTTAAAGTCTGCTGCAGAGCTCGGGTAGATAAGCAGGTTGTTTAAATCTCTTAAGTAAAAAATGCTAGCAGTTTTTGTTTCCTGAAAAGAACTCCCTGTTCTTGAAAGTCGGAGAGGTTGTGTGTTAGAACCAGTGTGGGCTGTGTTCAACTGAAAACTGGAAATCCCTTCCTTAACTTGCTAAAGTTTTGTGGTTGTGCTATGCCAGTGGAGGGTTTGTTCCTTTTCCTATGATTGCATTTCCTTAGCACAGTGTAAGGATGTCTGTGCTGACTTGGATACCACATGTAGAGTAATTTTAGAGGCACTTCACTTGCGCTAAATAGTAGTATAGCTCTAAGGTAGGGTCAGTCAGCCCAAATAAATACTCTGCTAGAGCTTCTTGCCTGCCCCTGGAGGCTGAGTTAGCTTAAGCATCTCTGTGTATAATAATCCGCTGAGTTCCATGCAATCTTTTAGATATTTATGTCTTTCTGAGTTCTGTTTGGGTCCTTATGACTGCTAAAAATTATTTTTCCAACCCTTCAAATTTTCCTTTGAAACTGTTTTACACTCATGTATAAATACACATTATTATACAAACACTTATTAAGTTTATTTGGAGGTTTTTTCTGCTCAACTACTTAACTTCTCCTCCCCCCTTTTTTTTTTCTCCTTTTTTTTTTTTTTTTTTTTCTGGCATAGAACTTGCTTTGGTAAAAGTACTTCAATAACAAGAACTGCTTGCATTTTCTAATAGTGGTTGGTTGGTTTATTTCTTTTTCGCTTGGGGTTGTATGACATGCCCCTGGGATCTCTCTGTGTCAATAACTTTGTGCTTAGTTGTATAATACTTTCTACATGGGCAGTGAGTTTTGCATTTTGTTTGATAGTATTTTCTATGATGTTAATGAACTATTGACGCTAGAATATTTAATTCTGTGAAGGGAAAGGTATAGAGCTGTTTATCACAACTACTCTCTGTAATTAAATACTGGCAAATAGTTTTAAAGAGGCACTATTTCAGTGAAATGTAACATTCCAGATTCTGACAATGCACTCACTTTTTACACTGTGCCCCATAAAAGAAAAAGTGCCTCTAAAAATCCTTAATGTGAACATTTCTATTCTTTATTCACAAGGGCCTCATTTTTAGAAGAAAAACTTTCCTTCATGTGAAATAAAATATTGAGAAGAAAAAAATGCTATAAATTAGAAAAATTCTTTGATACTCTTCTTTCTGAATTGCTTGGAGTGCTTTTAGAGGATGCTTGCAGCCACTATGAGCACAGGATTTCCAGATGCCGAATGTAACTTTTGTGGAGTTTTCTAAAAACCCGTGTGTCTTCCAGGTCGTATTTTCTTATGTTTGAAACCAAATTTTGGACAGGGAGGAGACCAAGGAGAGAAGGAAACATCTGTCTTTAAGGCCTCTAGATGGCAGTGGCAATACTAGTCTCTGATTCCTCTCCCTGCCTCTTCTCAGGGCATCCTGCCTGCATCTAATTTTTCCCAGTCTGATTATCGTAGTTGACTGGGACTTGTTCACTTGTTAGTTGTTGTGAACATTCAAGGGCCTCCAGGTGGGTGCTGCTCCTTCAGGCTGTTGTGCTGAGGAGAACCAAACCCATTCCTCAACAGGTGCTGGTGTTTGCTTACAAGGGTGGGTTGTGTTTTCTCACTTTTATCTGTTCTTTTCAGACAAAGTTCACTCACCAGAAGGTGTGCCCATTAATGGTAGAAGATACAAACTGATGATAGTAGAAATGTTTTTGTACCAAAATAAGCAATAATTATCTTGCTTGTAAAAGCAGTTTGGCAGTTCATGCTTTCACAGGAACCCACTTTTCAAGTGGCAGGGTTATTCAGGCTTTCCACCAATTTTTGGAAACTGCATTTGCTCCTCATATACCTGGTGAAATTGCACAAGGCAGAGACAAGTGCAGGAATTTACATTCAGTTTCAGCATCATTATGCTCATCTAATATTCCTGACAAATAGTCACTCTGTCTTCTTCTCTGTGTACGTAGGATAATGTTCATACATCCAGCTTCTCTCCACAAGCTTTTCTATACCGATAGCCAAATTCTTTAGAGAAATTCACTGGGAAGATAATAATTTTTTTCCATTCTTTTCCCCCCCCATCTTTGTTTTACTATGTTCACGATATCTTCCCAGAAATAATCCTATGCTTAGAGCGGAGGCTCTGAACCTGCCCTTAAGCAAAGTTTATTAGCTCAAGCTCTCTGCCATGCTTGCTGTGTTCATACAGCTTCTGGTCAAGCTGGCTGCAAGAAAAGCGCAAACGTGGTTTCGTTTGGACTGCAGGGAGGGGAGCTTGGGTCTGTCTGAAATCTGCTGTGCGGATGTGCTCTAACTCATCTGGTGTGGGTGGCCAGCACACCCTTCCCACAACCCCCCAGCTCTCCCATTCATTATCTGCACCCTTCGTCCGTCAGTCAGCTCTGCTCGCACCCATACATTCCCTAACCAGCTATATCTCTTCACTGAACAAAACAACTTGGCTCCTCTGATCGTTGTTTCATAAATTCTCAGTCCTCTGCGCCCAAATTTGATATTGCTGTCCCTAAATTGGGCAGGTGAACGGCCCATTATTAATACACTAATTAATGAATCTTCTGTCTTCCTGCAGTGGTTCTGATGTGAGTTTGCCTTGTTCCTTGCAGGACTTGGGGCTACACAGGCAGTTTTCTTTGCGTGGACACTTAGCTTTACGTCCCTCCCCTGAAAAGATCAGGAGCATTCTCTTCTGTGCTCCCCATTCGCTCCTCTCAAGTAGCCTTGTGTCACTAAGCATCACTGTCCCTTGCTTTTCAGACAAAGAGAGTGGCTGGCAATCTGTTCTCCTTCCTGTCTTTTTTCCTCTAAATCACAGTGAAGGAGCTTCTAGCTTTTAGAAAAGCAGTATTTCTACAGTACCTTCTCACTCCTCTTCCATAAATTGTAAACTTCCTCTAACTCCAGAGCTGCAAAATCAAAAAGAAAGTTTGAGTTAGTTGCCTTTGATTCAGCTCCTTGCTACTGCCACATACTTTTTGCAGGTAAGTCAGAACACTTTACCTGATAAACTCTTGACTCTGTTGATAACAGAAAAGAAAACAGGTTTCAGCTCAGAATTTACTGTGTGTTCAAACAGCTTAATGTCTTGACCTCATTGCCTGTTTTATTGCCTCAGTGGGTACATGTTCCAAGGTGATAAAACAAACTGCTACTTGATATCCAGGTGGCACTGCCAAATTTGTGGCTCACTCCATATGTCTCATGCAGGGTACCATTCTGGAATGACATTTTTGAGACTGAAAGCTGCTTTTTCTTTTTTTTTTTCTTTTTTTCTTTTGTTTTCTTCTTGGTGTGTAGGTCCCAGCTTTGAAGGCTCTCCTGTTTTAAGTCTCCTTAGCTGTAAATCATCAGAGCAGTGTGAGATAGGGATTAAAGTACTGCTGCTATTGAAATTAGGTGAGTTGAAGTGCTCAGGTTTGAATTAGCCCCCCCTAAGCAAGCACCTGTGTTTTGTTTTTTAATCTTGGAGGCAATGAGAAATGACCAATCTAACACCACTGTCACCATTTTAATGGTGTATTACCAAATGGATATCTCTGATAGCCAGTCAAAGAGCAGTTTCATGTTATGTATTTTTACCTGTAGCGGGGTCATGCCCTTTCATTTTGATGGCAAGCGAACATATAATCTATTGTACAAAAGGATGTCAGAAACATTTTTGTCATTTTTGTCCTTTTCAGTTCGAAAGGATTTAAGTGGGCTTGATGATGTGACACTTACGAGTCAATCGGAATGTGGAGGTGAGATCTAGAAGTTGTTTCCATTACATTTGTGGAATTAAAATTATTAGAAAGTCATAATTATGATTGAACACTTTTCATGGATGATAATCCTTACAGAATGAAATGGTGTACATATAAAATATCTTTCTTACCATTTATTTCCAAATAACCCTGCTAAGTTGCTGTGGTTTAGTCACTGAAGGTCAGCCTGCAGTAAGTATATATGCTTTTAGCTTATGGCAAATGTAAAATAAAATGCGTTAGCTGAAATTTCAGTGAAAAAGGTGTAAGTTTATTTTAGCATGTGTTAGCAATGGAAGAAGAGTATACATGGTAGATGTGAGTGAGAGTTCTGCATGATACATAAGCTGACAGTAACTCTGTGTTAATTCAAACTACTAATTCACTGTTCTGGGGATGCTTCATCTTACTAAACAGGTATGTTGGGATTTCTTGCAACAGTAATCTGGCTCCTGCTGATTGTTTTTTTTTTTTTTTTTTTTTTTCCCTAAAAGCACTCACACTGATTAACTTTCCGGGAGTCCAACTGTGTGCAGGCTTTGAAATTTCACGTTGGGTCTTAGATGTTGGTCTTTTCATTCCTAGTATTAAAAGGAAGACTAGTTGCTCTGTGGAGTTTGTAGCTAACTTTAAAAACCGTATTTCCATAGGTATAATTTTTAAGACAGCTTTACATGGGGGGAATTTCTGTGCACAAAGTCTCAGGAAGCTGCATAAGTGAGAAGAAAGCTAAGATCTTTGGATGGGATAAAGAGTTTTGGAGGTTCCTAAGGTATGTGAGAAATTTAGGGTAATGTTTGTCTTTCTGACTGCACCTTTTCAGGCTTCTCCAGTGACAGCGACCTGATCTCTCTGACAGTTGATGTAGACTCTCTTGCCGAGTTAGACGATGGCATGGCATCCAACCAGAGTTCTCCCAGTAGAGCTGTCGGCCTTTGTCTTACTTCTGAGCCCCCAGTACAAAGCGCACTGGCACCTGAGCAGGAGCGGAGCAAACCCGAAGGAGAGAGGGAAAGCCATAGTCTGTTTACTGGAAGCTTAAAACCCAAGCCTGGCAAACAAGATTACTTGGAGAAAGCAGGCGAGTTGATAAAACTGGCCCTAAAGAAAGAGGCGGAAGAAGATTATGAAACTGCCCTCAGCTTTTATAGGAAGGGGGTTGATCTGCTTCTGGAAGGTGTTCAAGGTATGGATGGATCTTCCCACTATGTTTGCCTTACCTTCAGTTATAGGTGTTTGTTTATGGCGTTTCCTTAGTTAACATCAGCTTACTGTGTTGCAAAGACGTGAGATGAAATGCAGAATGATGTGTGCCTGGTTCTCGTGCTCGATGGCTCCTGTGCGTATGGGGGTGAGAGAGAGAGAGAAATCTTCCTCTCTAAGACTGGATGATAATTTAGGGTCTCATCTTCCAAGCGGCAAATATCTCCTCTTTTAAAATTGTGGCACAACCTCCGACTTGCAGGTAAGTAGTGAAGTGCTCCACTTTTGCCTCTTTCCTTTTTATTATGTAGACATTAATTAATATGTGGCACTTGCAGCACTGTTGCAACATTATTTAATTTACATGGTTAAGTGAGGATTAATTATCCCCATTTTACGCATGGGGAGAGGCAGACTCAGGTTAACTTCCCAGTCACAACAGGATTAGAACTATTCTTGGCTCACAGCCTCTTGCTTCTCTGCTAAACTGTTCTCCTTTTCTAGCTAAAGGATGCACATAAACTTAAATGCCTGCACTGCTGAAGGAGAACAGATTTTTAAATTTTTTTTTTTTTCAGAAGACTTTAGTGTGTAAATATATGTCTGCAAAAACTGTTGTTAACTGACCAGATGCAACTGCATGCAAATTTCTGTGGAGTTTCCTTGCACCTTGTCCGTCAGGGAACAATTTTTTCCCCTTCCATCTCTAGTTCTTGAGAATCTAGAGCCATGACCTCATATATTTGCATTTTGTCCAACAATGGCTTTAAACTGTGAAGCACAGGAAAAGGTTTGTTCTTTCCTCAAATGAATTCAGGGTCTGTGTATTGTGCTTCTGTCCCACACAGATCAAGTGAGGAAGATTAGAATTGTGGCTTTGTTTGCCATTATCCAGCACAGATGCATTGTGCTGCTCCAGAGCGGAACTTAAATGCTAATATACCAAAGCACATACAAGCAGAAGCCTTTGCTGCATCTCAGTAGGATGCACAACAGTGGTCCAGACCCTCTGAACAGTTCTAGGAATGAAAGTTACCTGCTAAGCTGCTTTATCGGGGCCTGGCAAAAAAAAATGGATAGGTTACTGGTGAAAACTAGAGGTGTGGGCCAAGGTATGTGCAAAGCCTTTGCTTAAAGTGTCTTTTTTACTTGGCAAAAGTAAATCTACCTCTTTCTTTTCAAGTCCCAGTGATGTTGGTAGGGTTACTGCTTTGCTGCCTGTTGTGGCTTTGCGATAGCATCCTGTCTTCCCTTGCCCATGTTACAAAATGGTTTTCACTCTTGATATTGAATGTGCTGGCAGTCCTTCTGTTGGAGAACCAAGCTGTTTGTCTGCTTCTCCATAGGCCTGTGTGCCATTCGGTTATGGTCTTCTGAAGAACATCCTGTTTCGTCGTAACCACTTCTGTCTTCTCACTGTGATGCAAGGCTGCCATGATGCAGTTTCAAACTGACAGTTTGAGCTTCAGAAATCTTTCTTTATTAAACAGTCACGAACGGTTAGGGCATGAACATAGCTCAGGCTATCACACGTCAGTTGAGCTGTGGTAACTGTGCATGTGTACTTGTGGCAGTGATTAAACATGTTGGCTTTGAATCCATGGTAATCCTTATGCTAATATGTTTACCTTGAAGTTGTGAAAGGCCATTCTTGCATGTGTTGTAGGTGACTTGCTCAGCTGAGGCATAATAACTGGTTAAAATAGAATGGGTTAGGCGTTTTATTTACAGTTGCTAACATTCCCTCTAAGGACTTTTGCTTCTTTGCTGTTGAGTAGCTACTCATCCAGCTACCTCAGATGACTGCTGATCCTTTACTGTCATCCACTGGTATCCATGCTTTTCAGGCTAGGAAGAGGTTCAGAGTGTCTTAGAAAAGTGTGATATTCCACCCTGTTTTCCTGATGCCCATCAGATCGCACAGTGAGGCTTATTAATAAATTCATAGTGGTGGTACCTGTGTGTGTGTGGGCAGGGGTGTTCCTGATGGGTGAAGAGATGTGTAGCCAGCACCTGCAACTTTTTCTGTACAGTCCCTGACATTGCACCTGTATAGCACAGGGAAGGGAATAACAGGGCTGAGTGGCTTTTTTATCTGGCTTCTTGTCCCTTGGGAACAGAAATGTGTACAGTCTAGTTCCTAGCAGTCAGCTCTTCTTTCTCCTTTTTCTGTGTTATCCTGCGTAGCTGTGGGAGGTGGAAATGAAATGAATGCTTGTCCTCTGCTGGGCTCCTACACTAGATTTGGCTAGATCCAGCTCATCTTGTGTCCTTTCTCTTTGGAGCTTCTGTAAGCTGGCAAGGAGACATTGATGTCCTTCTCTATAATGACAGACCTGATTCAAATGCATTCTTAAAAATATATGCCTTCTCAGGATCTACGAGGACAGCTTAAAACCAAAACCAAATAACCAAACAAAAACCAAAAACACAGCTACAACCAACAGAACAATCCCAACAACAACAAAACCAAACAAACCAAAACTCAAACCCAAACCAAAATAACCCTAACAAAACCAAACAAAACCAAACCCAACAAAAGCCACAAGTAACTATCTGTCATGCTTTTAAATCTAGCTACTTCAAGGGTAATATATTTAGTGTTAAAATGTGAATATTCACTGTGTTGCAATGAAAAAAAACCAAACCACCTTAACTTAATCACTTCAGCTGTTTAAATGCCCCTGGTTCTGTGTTTCACAGGGACAATAAGATGCTCCTTTCAAACATAAGGATGATGCAGCAGTTACAAAATGCCTATGATCTTCTGCTATTATTTTTAGACTATTTTGTGTAAATTAGTCTTTTCAATATCTGGAAGTGAAATACAGCGTTCATATTTGCTTACACACACATATAAAGTTACATTGCCTTTCAGTGTTCAGCCATTGCAGAATGTGTGGCCCCTCTTGAGAATGGACTGGAAGTGGCTTTTGCGTGTTCAATGGTAATACAGGTTTTTGCCACGTGGTGGCACCAAGGAAATAGGAATTGACACTTAAGAATTGCAATCAGGAAATGTAACCAGTGTACCGGGAAAAAAGAAACATTACCCATCCTCTGGGTTTGAAACTTCTGTCAGAATTACCTGTGAAATGCAGTGCCTCTGCGAGTTGATTAGATAGCTCGGAAAGATAAGGGTAGGTCTGTTGCCAGCGGCTCCTTTTGCCTTAGTACAAGAAGATCTACTTACTTCAAGGCTGCCTCATCAAAGTTGTGTATGAGTAAGTTTGTTACTGCAAGTTTAGAGACTCATGTTGTTTGGTTTGAAGTAGCTGGCTTCTGTCAAGGCAGTTGGAGCACACTTAAGTCTGTTACTTTCGTGATGACTTCACAGCTCTCTGAGCTGGTGGCACTAATGCTATTATAGATGGAGCGTGTTGCATGTGCTTATGTCAAAGAAATGTATATCTTGACTTTGTTTGCAGCTGTGTGTGCATGCTCTCACAAGTATAGTGGTGTTAGTTATACTATGGAAGGTGCGTGCGTATTTTCCTCTGGTCTCTTGCAGAGTTTTTAGTACTAAATCTATTAATGTCCTATTCACAGTCCTGCCAAAGGGCCTGATCTGCCTGTCACCTGGGGAATGAACGCTGTCTGTGCTCTGAGGCTGGCGTATACCTTGGACTCTGGGCATCTGCTCTTTATGTATCTTGGGCCTAGCTCTGCTCCATACGTGCATTTAATATTAAACATGTTTGTCAGAGGGAAGGAGGAGGACACCGCCTTGGACTGGCAGCAGAGCCCTTGGACTATCCATTGAACTACCTGTACCTCTTGTAGCTCCCCGCTTTGTTTGTACCAGAGCTCCCTCATGTGCGGTGAGAGGGAGTGGCTGCCATAGTTTCATTTTTCCTCTGAATATGTATTGATTGTGCTGCCCCTCTTGTGTTTTCTGGGTATTGTTGTGTACAGGATTTTGGTGCTTTTGCAAAGCAGGTTTGTAAGGGTTGTATAGGATAGTTAAACAATTATCCAGAAGCTGAAACCTTCTGGGATTCAAATCTTCTGCCTTTTTAAGCATACAAGAAGTATATTAATTGATAGAAGCTCTGGCTCACTATTATAGCTCTTCCTTTGCTTTGTTAGCCTGTCAGAGCTCTTTGAGGTCAATGCATTGCTTCAGGCCTAGTGATGGAAAAAATGTACTAATCGATAGCAAGCCACCAACTTCTAGGCTGGAAGTTAACTGCGTTTTATGTTTAATAGTGCTTTCCCTGACTTCGGCATAGGATGTAGTTTATATTGGGGAAAAATACATCAGGAGGCTAAAATTATGGAAAGAGGTTTTTTTGTAATAAAAGAGGGAGTACTGTCTGTAAAAACTGCTCCTCTTTTTCCCAACTCCACTGTTTTCACATTATATCCATTATGGATCCGGGCAGCCTGAGCTGTGTGATAAACACAGAGTTAACACTATTGCTTATTGCTGGGTTCCAGTAACTTCAGGCACACGGTGAAACAAGAACGATTCACAATATGGTCAGTCTGATGCGTGTAGAAAAGTACAGGATCTGTTCTGTGTGATTTAGAAAGCAAATGTGTCCATTGCTGGTCTGTCACATACGAGGCTCCATGTTACACATTAACGTCTGAAGGGAGATGATCCATTTACTCTGCCAGAGATTTGGGGTGTTTGTTTTCACACGTGTAGCAGCTGTATCTGAGCACAAGGAACATTTGTTTTAGGGGGGGCTGGTTCAGCTGGGCAGCATGGGCCTTACTGCATGAAGTGTGTGGTGCCTCTTGAGTCCCAGCAGCCACAAGCTGTTTTCCAGGTATCTGTGTTTTGTGTCAGGTATCTCCAACTTCTAGATAAGCTGCTGGTGTCTTTGAAAGCAGGCTGCGAATGTCAGTTTTGCACTGCTCTGCCCTATTTTAATGTTTATCCAGTAAACAGAGCTGGAACAAAAATTACATGAATTACTGGAACCTTGCTAAAATGACTTTGACTTTTAACCCAGAAATGCATATACAATGAAATGCTGGGAATACTTTGGACAGCTAGATGATATTTTTGGATATACTGAAAACAAACTAACTTGTGTCTAATTACTGGGATTATGATGGGCTATGATTTGAACTTGTGATGGAGCCAGGGATGCAAACAGGAGCATGCTTGACAGAATGCCAAGAAGACAGTGCTTTATGAAAAGGGGAACAGCCATGGCTGTTCCATGAGCGTGTTTCTGTCTTCTAGGGTAAAAAGCACCTTTGCTTGTTTGTTGAATGGCACTTATGAAGACAACTTCTGTTGCAACACAACAGCTATTTTAAATTCCTTTCACGTTCAGTCCTCTGAGAAGTGTTTCTCATTGAGAGTAACAATCTCTTAGGCAGTTTCTGAGCTACCCAGCAGCTGTGCCTGACTGGAGCAATGTCTTTGAGGAAACAACAGACCTCTTTTCTGAGAAGATGCATTGGGCTGTGAGCTGATGTCTGCAGGGAAACCCTTGGAGTTGTGCTGGGCACCGTAGGGAAAGGTTAATGAAACCTAATGAAACCAACAGAACCGTAATTCTCCCCCATCTGATCTCAGACCTCTGTGCTCCTGTGGTGCATGATCACTCACCTTATTTGCTCTTGTAGCTTTACACTTCCACTGAGGCTGGAACCAGTCAAGATGAAAACTTCCTGCCCTGGTTCCTTCCAAAGGAGCTGAAAGCTGTCTCTGTTTCCTGCTGTTGGACCGTGAGGATGCTCTGGGGCCGTTTGGGTTGGGTTTTCTAAGCAACCCTTTCCTGCTGCTTCATGCAACCGTGACATCACGGCTGCTGTTTCAAAAGGTTAGGTGTGTGTAGAAGGACTTACTTATTGATAAGCAGCTATGTTAAGAAGGGACATTGAAAATATTGTGATTAAAAAAAAAAAAAGTCCTCTAATCCCAGTGTGCTACCAGTGGTGCTGAAACCCAAGCTAATACGGGCTATGAGCTGTTTGTAACTGCAGTGTGATGCCTTCCAGTCCCATCGCAGGCCACACAGAGCTTCAGAGCAAATTAGTGCTATAGGCTCCATCACTGTGCAGTAGATGCTGGATGGATCACCCCGAGTGATGTCATTCCATACGCAAAAGTACTAGGTTTGGACACATCATTGCGGCAAAGCAGGAAAATACAGCATCTGCCAGTAAAGTATGGTGAAGTCTGTTAATATATAAATACAGCTAGATTCAGCTATGTCAAAGAATAGTCAAGGCAAAATTCCACCTAAACTGCAAGACTTCTCTGCACCAAGAGGCTGATGAAGGTCTGGGGTTTAGCACCTGCTGCTCAGCACAGAGCCTTGCAATACAGGTAAAGGTGAATTGTAGCAATACCTGTAAGCCAACATGTAGGGCATGACACAGAGATGACTCTGAATATGGTTGTTTAGCATGTGACTGTTAAAGAATGAATGAATATGTGACAATATGGACCTTAAAAATCTGTTCTTTCTCCCTTCTTTGGGGGGACACAGCTAGCTACATTGGCTTGGGGTTGATCTGACCCTTCCAAGATTTCTGTGTCTCTCCTTATAGCAGCTTCTTGCCAGGTTGCTGCTTGTGCCCAGCCTCTTTGACAGACGTCTCCTCCTGTCTGCACAGCCTTTTATCTCAGCTGTTGTTAGCCAGCACTTAGCTGTAGCTAAGTACATTAATCTTTTTTTTTTGGCTGTTGCTATGTGGGGTTTCTACCTCCCATCAGAAGACCTAGTAGGGTTGCCACACTCCTTCGAGTGTACACTGTAGACAGAGCAGACTGATCTAGGTTATAGTGCCGCTTCTGTCCTAGGGTGAGAAAATTGAAGTCTCTGGCTGCAGAATTAAATGCCTTGGGCAGTGTACGTGAATTAACGCAAATTACTAACTGGAATAGAAAAAAATTGCGCAGGTATGTTTAAGGGCATGATGCTGCGATGATAATCAGTGCTTCAATTCTTCCCCACCTCCTCCAGTTCTTGCATATACAGCTTCTCTCTTTTTGCATTCTCCTTTCTCTTTTCCTGTGCTCTTCTTTTCCCTTCCAGTGTCTTAAAATAGCCCATCTAGCTTCAGAGCTGCACAGAAGGACTAGGATAGGTTTGATCTCCACAGGGCCTGCTGATGGCTCTTATGTTTTAGAGATTTTAGTGACTGCTCATGGAAAGATACCATTTCCCATAGTACTATTTAGAAGTACATGAGAGCTATATTCAATACCTAGATATGAATACTATTAGACTGTCACAACTGATGAATCTCATAGTTGTTTTTTAATATTTTTTTCCCCTCTTCCTTTCTGTAATACTTTATGCTACAAACTGCAGTAACTCGTTCTTACTTGGAGGGATATGTGTCTGTGTGCCTGGGATTCCTCTGCTCTGAAACAAGGAGTGTTTGTGGTTGCTAATTCTAATTTGAACTCATCCCTTTAGCTAAGATGGAAGAGTGCAGAGACCTTGGAAGATCTTTTCCTCTCTTCTGTGATGGTGGCCCGTGTAACTTCTTTCCTTGCTCTGCCTGTCAGTGTTTTTTCCTCATGTTGCTGAGGTGCTTGTGTTGGGGGACCTGTTGCTGCTGTCACCACTTTTGTTTCTTCATCTGTGCTGGGATGTCACTGCTTGTCCCTTGTCCTTCTGTCTTGCACCAGTCACGGTGTGTGTGGGGTGTGGATTTGTTTTTGTTTTGTTTTGGTTTTCTTCTCCTCCCCTCATTTTTATGGAGTTTTACAAGAAAGTGTTCAAGGATGTTTCTCACCTTGTGAAGTCTTACTTTGGTGAAATACCTCGCAGTTGAAGACTACATGTCTTGGTAGATGGATGGGATGTTAAAGTTTTCCTCCCTGTGTGCTGTGTGACCATTCATTTTAGTTTTTTTTTCCAGATAGTCACACATGCATGTGAAAAGCTACCACCACCTTGTGGATTTAACATGAGAGTTTCTCTATAAACAGATGTTTATTGATTAGTGTTTCTGGAAAGTTACATTTCTTATTATCTTGAGTGTTACTGACTCCTGCTTTACTAGTCACTCAAACATGTTTAAACCACACCATTTTTCTATGTAATCTTAACTTTGGCACATATGCGAACATTTTTTTTTTCCTAAACATTTACACCACTGGTGTGGAACCTTAGGTTTGCTACAGGGCACAGAGTTGGTAAATTCACAGCAAGTGAAGATCTGTAAGTGTCTTGAAAGACATGCAATGAAGATGATGTATAAAATATAGACATAATAGTTATAAGCACGTTGGAAAGTTGGAAGAAGAATTCGTAGGTGTTCACTCACTGTCACACATTTGTGCTTCAGCATGTGAGGTTTCACTTCTAAGTGGCTTTTCTTCTTGGTTGCTAGAGCACAGTACTGTCCTGAATCTTCAAAAAGCAAGAAAGAATAGTTCTGGCAAATGTGATGCAACTTAATAATTTTTGACTATTCCAAAATGTTAAAAAAAAATTAAGATCACTTCAAACTGCCTGACCATAGTGGGCTCAACCTTGGTCTTACTTTTTGATATTTACTGTCTTTTTCCAGCAGCAGAATTTGGCCACCACCCCAAGTAACTCACCATTAATATAATATATGACATACTAGAGACCATGAGCTAGTGGGCTTATTTCACAATTCCAAGCTGCCACCTCCTGCTAAAACCTATATCATCTCTCCTTGATGCTGAAGTGTCCGTCTACCCCAGCGCCTGCCACATTTCACTTAAGTAATTGTTTGAAAATTAAAGGTTACCCGCTCTCCTGTGAAAGTTGGTGGAGTCTCATTCCAAAATCAGCAGCTCTTTCCCTTCCTGAAATAAATTTTGGGGTTATAAAACTGTGTCCAAAGCGGTCACAAACCCGTGCTGGATTATAAGTCGCATTGTCACTTACGGTGTGCCTGAGCTTTTGTTTGGCTAATATGGACAAAGGAGTCTGCTTCACATGATGTAAGAAGTGTTTGCCCTAAGAAGAACAGAGGTCCTCTTGAACCAATTAGGCAAAAATAACAGCTGGGCTACCCACTAATAAGGAAGGTGCTGCTAAACCTCTTTTCATTGTGAGAAGAAATAAATCTTTTAAGGCTTACTCCCTTGCATTTTTATAGAGAGCGATTCTTTGAAAAATTCAGCAATCCAGCTGGGTGATATGTGCAGGAAGACTATGAAGAAGATAAAGAAACTTTTAAAAATAAAAAATGGTATTATAGCTGTTAGATTTGGCAATTATAAATGTTTCATTGAAGATTTCAGTATTTAGAGAAAGTTTTACTGTTTGAATTGTTAAGAACATGGAGTTTGGGGTTAGCACAACAGGCAGTCTCCTGCAAGTTCCTTGTAGCCTGTGCTGCAAGAGGACATTCCTTCCTGGAGCAAATCTCTTCTGATATCTTCTTAAATAAAGGCAGCCCACATGTATTTTTAGTAAGTCTGAGAAAAAAGCAGGAAGATCTGGAATATGGAGGTTACAGAGGATTGTGACAGGTAATATTAACTTTTTAGCCTTTTCTGTGGAAATATCCAGCTAGTCAGGCAGGGAGTGCACTGATGTCCTGGCACGTTGGTTCTTCCTGAGGAAAATCTGTAATTCCCGCTGGAGGGTGATTTGGAGGTGGTCAAACACAAAGGAAGGAAGGAATGTCTAGACTTCCTGGGTGGGTGCCACATACTGGGAATTACTAAAGGCGGGGTATTTTATATGTTAGTGGCACGTGGTGACTAGAGTTTTGTTAGTAACCATCCAGTAAGATGCACATGTTCCATATGACTTTATCCCGGATCTGTGGAGGAGAACACTTAGGGACCAGAATAAGTTTGAGGGCACTTTTGTGCATCTGAGACATGTTCTGTTAATAGCCCAGGTTATTTTGAGAAAAAATTCAGATTTTCCTATGGTCCTTACTGCCCAGATTTCTTTTTGTTCATTTGCATTGTTTTGGTGTGGCCCCCTTTCAACAGCTCTTTGCTGTTAATACCTGAACGTAAGTCATTTTCTCATACAATAGAATCACAGAAAATTTGATGCCTCAATAAATAGTTAACTGAGCTGAACACTTAATGCTTCGACATTGAGATAGTGAATCTTTCAAATGTATGTATTCTTCTGAGGTGCTATGAGGTGTGAGCAGCAGACAAACAAGAATATTGCTGTTTTCCCAGATGCTACTTCCGTGCACCTATTCTGTGGAAATGCTGCTTCTCTGTATTTTTCATTCAAATCAACGGACTATGGGAAAACAAGCAGGCAAGTCACAGATTAACTCAGTGGCATCATTATTCTAATATTTGTGGTTTTCCTCTGCCAAATCTTCAAGATCATTTTATTTTTGTTAGGAATGTCTGTTTTAGTAAATACATTGTAGCTGAACCATCCTTAGAAATAAAAATTAAAGAATAAATTCTGAATCATTGGCTGCTGTCCTAATGTCCTGGCTAATGTTACTTTGGTCAGCGGGTGGCCTGGTCAGCCTTTCCAAAGCCAATTTTCATTTTAAGATATTTTTATTTCTTTGAAATAGGCAAAGCCTTTGAAAAACGAGGGAGCAGCCTGCTTGTGCTTGTGTAGATGAAGGCTTATATATGCAGCGAAGTAGCTGTAGAGTTTTTATATTCTGTTTGCAGTAATAGTAAACAGAGCATCTAAAATAACCACTTGCACATTGCAACAAACACATCATCATTTGCTTAAAAAGAGTTATAATTACAGTTGACGAAGCATGGACACCATAAAAAATGCATTAGTTTGGCTTGACACATTAATTACCTGTTTTTGCAGATGTTTTTATATATTGTTGTGTGAACAGTTTACAAAATAATTACAGGAAAGTCATATGGAAAATAAACTAAGTGGGTGGTTTCTCGCCTTAATATTTTCATTCATGTGAATGTGTGTGAGGCACAGCTGCTCCGTAGCAAATGCAGAGGGAGAGAGACGGGGAATCTTGAGGGGTTTTTATTCTAAGGTCTCTATGATCAGCTTTGCTACACTTTTATATCTTGCTTTAGCAGTGTAGTTTTAAACATGTAAAATGACATTGCCGATTTAATCCCAGTGATCAGGAGGGGGGAGAAGCTTTGATCCTGATCAGATGAAACGTAAATCTTCTAGTATCTAGGAAAATAAATGAAAAATCAATATTATTTTAAGCAGGATGATCTTTTATGAGCAGTTGTAAAGATTCATCAAAGGCTTTGACACAGTTTAAACATTTCCTGTTTGCTGCCATTTAAAGAAAAATGCCTTTCAAGTTTAAATTGCAATTAAAAAGAGATACCTCTTTAGATTATTGTGGGCTAACCACGGAATGGAAATAGGAGCTCAATATGCTCGCACAGTGTTTAAATCAAAAGGTCTCGACTAGGCATAAATTAGTCAATTCTTTTGAGAGTACACTAAAAACACTGTCCCATAACAAAATGCAATATTGCATTTAAAAAAAATACATAGTCTGCATCACAGCTTTAACATCTGTCAAATATAAGGATTTGGTTTTAAGTGGAGAGTTCTATGACCTGAAATTTGGCATAAATGCTAAAGATTATTTTTAGTTTAATGGGGTCTTTATTATTACTCATCACCCTGTGTTTAAGGCTTTTAAAGTAAATTTAAAAAAATTAATATCCAGTATTTCTTTACAGATTTTTGTGAGCTATTGGCTGTTTAAATGGGAATTTGTATTGAAATGTAGCTTTTTACTTTTTCTCAGTTAAACTAATATAAAGAATAAAAAGTCAAAATCCTACTTCCATAAATCCAATTCTCAAACATCTACTTTGTTACAGTATTCAGAGACTGAACTATTAATGAACTTATTCACAAATAAGATGCAAGAACTTGTTGAGTAAACATTGTTTTGTGAATCCACACCCTCTTTTATGGCTGAAGATTTTAATGAGCGAACAGTTTGCAAATGTTATTTAACAAATTACTCAGGAAGGAAAAGTAGAAGGAAAACTGAAATTAATGTCTTGTGAAAGTAGGGAGAACAAAGGCAGCTTTAAGGAGACATGGTAGCTTGTTTGCGTTAATTACTGTAAAATTACTGAAGCATTGAAAAAGGCAATAAACATCCAAACTAAATACACATAGCTCACAATTAAGCAGTAAGCTTGACTTTTATGATAGCCTTAGACACTAACCTAGCAGTTTTCTACCAGTCTGCTTGAAGAAAACACTGGCTGAAGAGTTTATTGTTGCTATGCAGATGACTTTTTTTTTCCCCCCTAAGCGATTGCCACTTCTTGTGTCTAAGAGAATGTGGGTGATCACCAGTGCATCGCACAAGAAAGTTTTATGGTGCCGTAAGATTAAATGTCAAGATGAAAGCAAGAGCGTTAGTCACGTTTTAAGGAATTGCAACACACATTTATAAAATACGGTGGGTCTATTCTTTTCTGATAAAGCCAAATCCAAGTTCAAACAATTGAGTGTTGTTGAGGCTTTTTTAATCCCAGAGGTGAATAAGACCGGCAGTCTTATCTAGGGGAATTTCACCAGGAGAGTCCTACCAAGTGGAGATGTTAGAAGTGCTGGTCCTGGGACAAAGTTCTCTCTGTCTTTAGAATGAGAGAAGTTACTGCGAAGTTGGTAAATATCTGTAGTGTTGTATGCTGAAAGTGCACGGAATTTCTGACTGTCCAGCTTCTTCCCAAGCGAAACGTAGCCCAAGGTGTTTGCAGAGTAGGGCTGTGTGTGTCTGCCCAAGGAGGTGACAATCACTTTTCTCTCCTGCTGTGGGGTGGACAATAAGATTTACAACAGATCATTTACAGCAGATCTTGGAGAAGGTTGTAAGTCTTTGGCACTAATTCTTGTGACTGTTCTGTGCGTTTAGGTAGTTTGTAGTCATGATACGAAAGGGAGGGGAACTCTTTATTTTAACAGTGTCAAAATGACTAGTAGTAGACCATGGCAACATAAAGTGGAAAAGAGCTTCTGCCTTCTTTACTTTCTGAGTCTACAGACTGTTAAAAGCAAGAGGAATGATTAATTCCCTCTTCCATGGGGTGGGGGAAACAGCAGCTCTGAAAGCCCACAGCAGAGGAACTCTCCGTGACCCTTCTAAAGAGACCTTGTACTTAGTTTTTCATTATTCTCTGCCGTCCTGAAAGCGTTTTGGGAAAACTAAGCAGTCAAACAACCTGCTCCTTCTCCTTTCGGAAGGAGCTGGTGTCAAGGCTAGCCAGATCGGGCTGGCTGAAGGATCGGTGTGATTCCTCCTTCCCTGAGCTGCTGCAGAGATGTGGCTGTAGCTTAATCCCTTCTTTAGGTCCTATCAGTAGTGAAGCTGAGGGCAGGTTTCTGAGGGGGGCTTGCATGTGTGCACACACAGTCTGTGTGGACATGGTTGACCATAAACAGATGGACACAGGCAGAAGGACACCTTTCCGGACACCTGCATAACCACTCTTCTGAACTACTGCTGGTCAGGTCTCTCTTGTGTCTTGCCCCCAGCTCCATGGTCCAGTTCTCAGACACGTTGTCTGACTTGCCTGCTTATCTGCCTTGAAGTTTGTTGGCCTATCTTATGCAAGGAGAACGCTGAGCACACTAATGCAGAAAATAACGAGGAACAGTTTATTAAGAAGACAAAGCAGGCAGTGGTGGCTGGGTACAAGGCTCAGTCAGACAAGTGCAGCCTGCTTAAACACAGCTGGCCCATTTAATTCCTACCTCTGTTTTCTCATGCTTGTGCCACCCTTCAGCCTTGACCCTTCCTTTTCCTTACCTTTAGTCTTGCCCCTAAACATCTTACAGTGTCTTATGCATTTCTACAGTCCCCCTGAAAACATCCCACAATGTTTTGCATACAAGTGCTTACGCAGTAAATTCTCCCTCTGACATTCCATAATCAGTTTGCTCTTTATGAGACTCATTCTTGATAACCCACAGTAATCCTGAGGTTTGTTTTTTTTTTCTTCTTCTTATCAGTTACCAAACTTCTGGCTGAACTTCTTCAAGGTTACGCTCAGAGGTTCCTTTCATCAGTGTCTTAGGAGTTCTAGTCTTCGTTATTGTCTGTGTTATCTGTGGTTTGTTAGGGCTTGTGTATTTGCATGTTTAGTTTATTACCTCTCCTGTTCCTTGCCTTGTCTTTCATGTTGAGCAGCTGTTAGTCTGATATCCTTGCAGTTCCTTGCCCTGTTTGAGCGTTGGTTTGCGAGGGGTGCTGGCTTGCACCTGTCGGTGCAGAAGCCAGTCCTGGCCAAGGCTGTGCTTCTGCAAGTCCCAGGTGGCCTCATTTATGGCTTGGAAGGGACTGCCAGGGCCATGCGAAGTCTCTGCTATTGTTCTGACTTCTTCTGGGAAAGCTGTCTGTTACTATTTTTCAACATAGTATCTCAGTTTTCTGTTATAACAATTGTGGCTCACAGCGTATTTATCTTTGCTTGCCGGTTGACTGGTTGGGTGTTGCCGTCACAAACTGAGTCTATTGTAACAATATACTGCATGTGATGTGAATGCCTGAACAGAAACTGTAAGTTTTAGAGTGAACACAGAAATTTGTGGGCTATCATGGGATTCTTAGCTCTTACAAGAGTTTGGGTAGATCAGACATGGCACAGTGGTGATGCAGCCACCTGTGAAGTGAAGTAGTTTGTGCACACAATTCTTCCTTTTCTCTTGTGTCACCCCAAGCCAACGGGCAGGGAGCAGCTATCATCGGAAAGCTGTAAGCAGGAGTTCTTTGTGTCTCTCACGTTGCCTTCTGGCTATTAGTAGCATTTCTGGGTCTCCTTTGTATTTAGGAAAACCCATGTTAGAAAAATGAAGAAAAAAAAAAAAGCACAATATTTTAAAAAATTTTTTTGTTGTAAACATCATGTCGTCCCTAACTGAGGGGTTTTTTTTGGGTACAACATTTGGATCAGTGGTTTGTTTCAATTCTTACTTATGTTACCATAGGAACATATACCAGATCACAGAAAAATGAGGTAAGAGTTTTTGTTTACCTTAGTCTATAGCAAGGCTTAAATTGTTATTTTTGTAGAACTCTGAGATCATAGTATTTGCTTTTTATTGATGCATATCTGTAGGTTTGATTATGGATAACCCAAAGGAAATTTAAAAAAGTAGAATCAAAAGCAGTCATGGGCTTTGATTACTTCGTACCCATCTCTCGATAGAAAAAATAACTTTGTTTTTCTCCATTGAGGTGAATCAAGTCCCACTCGCCGAGAAGCAGTGAAAAGGAAAACTGCAGAATACCTTATGCGCGCTGAAAAAATTTCCAATCTCTACCATAAATCCTCTGAAGATACATCTGTTCCTATGGTAAGCTTTAATTTCTTTTTTTTCTGAACCCAAGTTTAGTATAATTAAATTTTCCTGTCTTTTAGCAAAGCATATTCAAGCTTGAGGTTCAAAAACTGTCTAGAATTTCCCTTTCAGGAGGCCTGAGGAGTACTTGGTTGATAAGTTTCTGTTAAGTTGTTGCTCTTTTCTGATTCTTGGTTGGTTGCATTTTATAGCATTATGAAGAATGGTCATTTAATCCAGGCCTGTTTGGTTTTTTTTGCATGCTTTCCTTCTACTCACAGTTGACAATGTAAACATTTTAAATAATGCTAAAGAATTAAAAGGTAAAGCAATAAAACACGTTAGAATGTAAGGTTTCTTTTGCCTTTCCCATGGGGATGTTGGTCGGTCCTGTAGGGAGCAAGAAGGCTGTTGGTTTCTTTGGTGTGTAGCACGTAATGGTGTATCACAAGTGAATCAAGCACATGGAAAAGGGTCGAGATAAATTTCCCCCAAAATAAGTACTTAATTGAGCCAAAGTTCTTGATCCCTTCAAATGCCTCTCTTGGATATGCTTGAGTGATCAGCTGCTTCTTGATTTTTGAGGTGTTTCTGTAGTAATTTCCACCTTCTTAAGCAGAAACACCCTTATCTGTACGTGTACAAAAGACAAACAAAGCTTGTTCTGAGATACCCTCAATAAATTTCTACTTTGCCCTTCCCCGAACAGTTCCTTTGGGACTTATCTGTTCCTACTTTAGACTTTTACTGCAGTCGTGCTAAACTGTGTGTGATTGTCGATGACTACCCTATTGTAGTAAATATAAAAGTTACCAACTTCCTGTCTCTCTGCATTTATATCAGCGAGGACAAAAGGGACGGAAGATTATTGCTTCTTATTTTGCACAGATCTAAAAAACGCTTTAAGGAGAACATACCGCAACAATGTGAAGCCTTATAAAGTCCAACTGCCTAATAAGTTTGTTAAAAAAGCAAAAACATTGATTTTGAAGGGTAACTTTATGTTGAGAGCCCACAAGTGCAATTTTGAAGATGTTCCAAATGGGATATATTTTGTGACATTTGAAGTCTTGCTGCTGCTATGAATTGTACTTTGAACAATTTAGTATTTTGGACTGATATGAACTCCTACTAGGTAGTCTTTCTTTAGGTCAAGCACCCCTGAAAATGACGAAGAAGCTATATTGAATGAAAACCTCAGTGTGTTTGGAAACCGCAGAACAAGAAAAAAAAAATGAGCAACCTATTTTTTCCTTTTTATAAGTTTAAAAACTAATTGTGGTTTGGAAGGAAGAAGAAATAGGTTGCATTTTTTGTGTGTGAACTTGAGAGGTACAGTATTTTCTCTTTTATGCTGTACTGAATAAGGCACATGCCTTCTTTGCAGATCCAAAGGAAAGCAGGATTAATTGGGATAAGACAAGAAAAAAAAATGAGAACAGAGAACCATTCGCCTTCAATGCTGAAACTGAAATTGACAAGTTAGGGCAAATCTGACTTTGCACAGGGAAAATGTTGTACCTGGCTTATTCTCCTTTTTACCAAAAAAAAAAAAAAAAGCGCCACGTTTCCATGATTTGGCTTTGTTTTACCAAAGTCTGTATATGTATTTTAATATCCTTTATTTGCTGTTCTGCATGATGCATAAATTTGACTTTTATCTTAGGGCTTTGGAATTTGCTGGCATCAAGAGCAGATGGTGCTGATGGGTCATGATGGTTGTGGTGAGGAACAGCTTGTCTCCAAGCTGATAGCAAAAACTTAATCAGGAGAAGGACTTAATCTCCCAAAGTTATTGTAAGGGTAGTAGTAGGAACCACTAAGAATTGGCGTGCTTGGTGCTTTGGCTTAGTGTCTTACTGAAAATGAGGAATGTCATTCTTCCTGCACGTTAGTTGCGGAGCAGACCTGAAATCCTGTGCCTTAGCTGCTGCTTGTCCTTTTTACTGCCCAAGGTAGTTTATATCGGAGTTTGTATGTATTATTCTACCCACGTGGACAGCACTAAGTGCACCGAAATGTCCTGCATCTATAGGCAGCGTGGTTCTTTGGAGGTGTTGGTGGAAACATGCAGGTATTTTGTGTCCTTCTCCTAAGTAAATGAAGTCTACAGTGTACAAGGTTAGTGTGTATGTCTCCTTGCAGCCCCGCTTCACAACAGCTTGATGCTTTGCCAACTGCTGTTCACACGCCACTGGTCATGCTGGGGCAAGGCTGGTCTGTTAGCATTAGCACCTCCTACTGCTGTCGGTCGTGCCGACTCATGCCATCTCTTGTTCAGATTCTCACACTTGGACATGATAAATAACCCTCTACAATACCTTCTTTGCCCACACGGATCTATAAGGAGGTCTCATAAATTCACCTGTGCTGAAGGGACACTGAAGACTTTGAGAAGAACCACTGCATTAGGACAGGAAGCCTTTTTTAGAAGCATGGCCAAGTGCTGCTACACCTGGTAGCCCAGCCCAGTTTGAATTGTACAACTGCAATTGCTTTTGCAAGAAGATGATGGACAAATACTGTACCTGAGCGGTACCTGTGCCTGTATTTCGACGGGTAGAGTTTGTTTTTGTTATGGGAAGCATGGTTCAGTGCAGGGAACTTCACAGGCAGTGAACGAGCTGAGACTGTTTGCACTTGAGTATTTAAGGCAAAGTGTTCTTGTTCATGGCCTGACATTACAAGGCAGAACTGCTGTGTTGCCCATGTCTGGTGTTAGATAGCTTTGTGTTTCCTATTGTGCCCTTACAAGGAACAACCACAGTGATCAGCATCAAAACTAGGCTCACCTGGCCTTCTTAAACATGACATTTTACTTTTTTCCCATCCACCAGGCCAGAGGAATGTCCAGCAAGGGAAGAGAGAACTTCTCAAGTGCAGGTTCAATTATAGCCCCGCACCCCTCAGCCTCTCGCATCTCCCAAAGGCTCAGGGATGCCAGCCGTGTACTGAGCCCTGTGCAGCAGCCTCAAAAGGCCGTGGCTGCTAAACACACCCCAAGCCCCCCACTTGCCTTCTGAACAGCTCATGGTGGTAAAGCATGGTGGCTTTTCCCTGGGGGCCTGGGGCAGAAGGAGGTGAGCTGTTCTTCCACAACCCAAAACGCCAGGCCCTTGCCTTTTCAAAGACCAGATTTCCCCGGAGGCAAAGGCCTGGCATTTCAGAGCTGAGAAGCAAAAATTATATCTGGTGCCATGGAAACCAAACAAAGAACAACAGTAGTTTGTCACTTTTCTTGCCTCAACAAAAAGCCAACAGTGTAGCCCTCAAGGATAGCATCCTTAGCAACCACCCTGCTGCTGGCAGGTCTGAGTGGTGAGGAGAGGAGCACGAGAGGAGGTGCTTGGAGAACCCTTGGCACTGTTAAAAAAAGGTTATGGGTAGAAGGCTTGAGGATGGATAGAAGATTTCTTAAGGCTGAAAAGAAGAACAGGGAACTGACGCAACTGTGACTGACCATGAACTTGGAATTAACTCGAGAGGGTCTTGTAAACATTGAAAAAAGCCTTTTTGTGACCCGTAGGAGTGGGAGACATGGAGACAGCTTCTGGGGATTGTAAACAGGCATGTAGACCTTCTGGAAAAACAAGCTGCAGCAGACGCTGTCCTTCTCTTCTTCCTCTGGCACGGCACAGCACAGCAGCCTCAAGGGCCTTATTGACAACAAATGCTGTGTATGGGTAGTGGCAGACAATCTTGCAGATTCTCAGGCTGTATTTTCTCCTCTGCCTCTTTATAAGTAGCAGGTCTGGGGACCCACCTCCAAGCCTGAGTGGAGCTGCAGCAAGAGCCTTTGAATCACACTGGGTTGGTTGACAATCAGAAAGTTGCAGTCTTACACAGCTGTCAGCTGCAAGGCCCAGCACAGCTACACATACAGCCTGTGGGTTCATTTTGACTTTGTTAGTATTTTTAAAATGCATTTTTTTTTCACTCTTTGAAATGATTTACGATTCTACTTATGGTCATTTTTTTATGTTCAGAATTGTTTCTTTTTGCACCATTATAAAAGCTGTTGTCTTTTAGAACGTCAATTATTTTTGATTTTCAAAGCAATTTAGTAACAAGAGGTATATGCAAACCTGATGCACAGACAGGAAAAGCAGTCTTAATTCCTCATGGAATCTGTAAGATATCTCACTTCCTAAAATTCTCATTAACTGTGTATGGAACTTACATGAAATGTAAAGAAAATACACTGCTGTAGTTCTGTTATATGTGAATTTAACAGAAAATAAGAAATTCAGTCTCAGGGCTTCCAAGATCCCATTCTGCATTCCTGTCTGCTGCTGGTTCCAGATGTGCATAACCCTAGATGTGTCCCGGCTTCAGGGAAGATGCAGTCCCCACTTGGTGATGACTGGGGGCTTTCTGCAGCACACCGTAGTTCTGCCTGGCTCAGATGTGTGCAGAGATGCAATCTGGTATGCTTCTGGTGCAGTGCGAGGAAGGGGCCGGGATGTTCTACCAGACCAGGAGAGCTGGAAGCTCCTTCACACCCACAGCATGGAGCCTTGCACCTCAGGCCAGCAGTATCTGCTTTAAAACAAGGCATCTCCTTGCTGTAGTTGAGGGTCTGGCCATGTTACAGGTGGATAGTTACTCAAGCCATCAGACACAGACCTCTGAAAAGTGAGGGGGGATCACATTTTGATGTGCAGCTCTGCACAGATACTCATGAAATTGCTCTTTTTTATCTTGAGAGTCTATGGTGCCTGCTGTCAAAGGTGCTGGTGGCAGCAGTAGAGTCATTTCCCATCAGATGGTGTTTGTGTCACCAGGCTGGGGATGGTGCTCTTGCCTTAAATGTAGTTAACATGAAAGGCTCTTCCTCTTCCTTGCTTGGCCGGTGGTGTACTTCTCTTTTTCCCCCTGCTCTGACAACGGCTGGCAGTGAGGCTGAAGCTGAGGCGAGAGCTATTGCTGTATTTTATTGTGTAGCTTGCAAAACTAGAGCCTTCTGAAGCCAAGTGGTGGCCACAAGCTGCTGGGTCTTTACAGAGGTCAGCTTCGCAGTCAGCGTCATCCCTTTCCACTCGACATTAGCACAGGCTGGCCAAAAGGTGATGGTCGGAAAGGAGCTGTAGGAATTGGTGACACCGATCCCAAGTAAGACAACTCCAGCTGTGCAGCTGTGGTCTGGAAATAGTTTCAAAAGATGTTGTGCTGAGCTGCAGAAGGGAAAGATCCTGGGATACCTGAGCAGCCTGCTGGGCGTTTGGACAGGCTGCTGAAGGCCTTCTGGAGGCAGAGGTAGTCTGCCACTTTCTTTGGAATATAAGTGCCTTATTTGTAAAGGCAAATTATTTTTTTTTGTTACCCTTCTTCCTGTATTTTTTTTTTATTCCTCTATTTTTGATGAGAGCGCTTTCTTAGTTATTTTCCTTATTGCTGGCTAGATGCTGAGTTTGGATTTTTACTCTATTCTGAAGAGCAGGCGGCTTCACAGAGCGCTTAATTGCTGTAGTTCTGGGAATTTGGGGTATTTACAGTTTGCTTCTGGCTTGCCCCACAACAGCACGTGGTGCCTCTCCATCACTGGGCTCCACTGTTAGACTTTGCAACAGTGAAAGCAAAGCACTGTAAAGAGCAAAAATAACCCGAAACTGTTAAAAACGGCGAAGCTGGGATGCTGTGGGGATGAGAATGTGATTGTTAATAGTTTTAAGTTAAGAAGTGACTACAGAATGTGTATATGGAAAACAATGTGTGTACACGATATTGATGACTGTGGCACCATTGGTGATATTTTAGAGAAGGACACAAAAATATGTACTGTTTTTTTGGGGGTCTTCAGACATGATGGGTGCAAAAGTCTGATTTTATGGCATTATTAGACAACTATTAACTTCTGTAGAGATATATGAACTTAATTCATGGTTGAAATGTTAGGCATAACAGAACATGTTAAAAGCTTGATTATAGAGAAATGGTTATAAAACATAATAGCATGCAGAGAGAAGTGGAAATCTTTTATAGTGGTCTAGAGGATTTGGAAGTATTCTCTTTCATTAAATGTATTCCTTAGAATGCTTTTGAAATCTTGTCATGAATAAACTCTGTGTTAGCACAAATCTTTGTTTCAAAGCAAATATTTCGTTATTGCAGAAAAATTGCATACTCTTAAAATACAACCCAACAAAAGAACTCCCTCGACCTTCCAACAGCTCACTGGAATGTGGAACCTAAATTAGGTTTGGAGAAAAAACTTAATGTAGATTTTTTTTGTTTTTTCTTCTTCTTACTAAAACCTGTAGTGATTTGTAGAATCTGGGCTCTTTTCTCTTAACTGCTACTGGCACACTTGCTCAGCAGTGTTTGCATGACAATAATTATAAGACCCAGACAGATAAATGATGATAAATAATTAACTCTTTTTAACATAGAGCCCAGTAGGTGAACAAAAAAGAAAAGCATACTTTTCTCCATGCTTTTCAAAAACGTGTTTTTGAACCTTTCTGCTAAGTTTTGTAGGCAGTGCTAGAATAAGAGTTGATTTTTAGGAAAGGATTTGGAAGGAATGAGGGTGGCTGGCTGGCAACATGAAGGGGAACCAGTTTGGGGGGGGGCTTCAGGGAGGTGTTCTTGCCTTTGAGGATGGCCCAGGAAAGATGCTGGACGGGAAACCTGAGAGGGGAAGCAAATGGAATTACCTAGTTCAGGATCTTCAGTTTTTTCTGGGAGTTTCTGATCACTAGGGAAAAATTCTCGATTTTTCCTGATACTTAAACATTCCATTCACAACAGAATTGCTTACCAGTGGTTTTCCTTTGTGACGTATTTCTTAAATATTGCCTCAGGATACCGACAAATTAAATAAGGAGCTTTTGCCTCCTAGAAACCTAAAAATCAAGGAGTTTCACCTTCCTCTTCCTTTACCTTTGTGCAATAGAAGTGTACTTGGGGAGGCCAGGGGATGCTAAAAAGGGCTGGGCATTCAACAAGTCTGCAAATGAAGCTACCTCTCCTGTGAGGAAGAGACCCAGGTCTGTGGCTCTGCTAGAAGTTGCCTGTTGGATTTTTGGGGGACGTTCTAATGAATTCTCTCAGTTGGCACCTAGAAACTTCTGAAAATGTTCGTTAACATGCCAGAGGCGTATGTGGTGCTTAAGAGGTTGATCTTTGTCCCAGAAGACTTCCAGTTGAAACGATGTTCCCTCCTCTGACATGCAAGCTTTGAGCTTGCTCCGAGAAACTACAAAACATAGCATGGCAAAAAAATCTATGCATGTTGACTACTTGAATAGTTAGCGCCCGCCAATTCTCTTGCTATAGTGTTAATTTCTAGATTAATGATATGTAGCTAGCTACCTTTTTGTAAATTAGTTTTAGGAATCATTTCTATTGTGCACCTTGTTATTAAAAAGATTTCATAAAGCTAACCAGAGAGCAAGAGAACCCTATTTATAATTCTGTATTTTCATGTTCTTCAGACTTAAAAAGCCTCTAATTTGCTTTCTCCTCCTTAGCGATCTCTGAATTATTTTGTATCCAGAATACCTTTAAGGCTTCTATTGATTATTATGATGGGGTAAGAATTCAGCAATTGATTGCCAGGTTCCATTAAGCACAGAAAATAAAGAAATGCATTATTTTTTCTTTTTAAAATTTTTGTTTTCAATGTTATCTCGATTTGTATTTACTTGCAAGTTGTTTTTTTCCCCCCACTAAGGACAAACAGAAAACTTCTCCTTTCATCTTCACTCTCTCTGATTTATGATAAATTTAGTTTCCTTCGGCCTGGCATTTGCTTCAGCAGGCAGTCTTCCTTCAAGTACCACCCTGATTGATGTATAATCTTTGATATCTTCCATTAGCCTCCAGGATCACTAAGTTCAAGGCCCTCTTGGAACCTAAGGAGCCCTGCCGAGGAACTGAAGGCCTTCAGAGTCCTTGGGGTGATTGACAAGGTAATTCTTCAGTATCTCTTCAAGAGTTCAGTCATAAATCGACTGCATGCTGACATTTTGTCTTTGAAGCTGTGGATCTTAAGGATATGAAACAAAAGGGGAAAATGACTCAAATGCATCTGCACTTTAAAATAACAAAAGTAGAAGAAAAAAGGCTTTTATCTAAGCAATTCATGTAAGGTCATGCAAAATATATTTGAGCTAAAGGATAAGGTACATGTTTGGTGGCATTCAATAGGATGAGGCCTGTTTTTCAAAAATGAAGTCATGGTTACAGTGCTGGGGTAAGGACGAGTTGATGTATTTTCAATTGAATAAACTGGTAGATACTTGAAGTACAGAAAAGTAGAAATTCCTGCTTTTGAACGAAATGGGGACTGGGCGGTGGGGGGAATGACTGCTCTCCTTCCTTGAGAATTTGGAATTGAAGTCCTCAACCAAGACAGATTCAACAATGAAGCCAAACATATTTTTGACTCATGCAAATAATGTCTTCCAAAACCCCAGGGTAATACCCCTCTGTAAACAGTAAAGAACTGTACGGACTTTTTGTAAGCTTAATTATAAGACCAGAGGAATTGCTGCATTGTTTTGATAATGCTGATTACTAATCACCTTACCAAATACTTTTAAGATGATGTATTATTCAGCAATGTGGCAGCGGCTAATGCAGGCTGTAAAGGCTCATTTCCTTTTTGCCACGCCAATTCCCTTGTGCCTTTTGATAGTTCCTTATGTAGTACCTGGTTTGTGTATGAAGTACTGATGCGTGGTCAATTTATGCAGTTTTAATGTGTATCAGAAAACCTGTAGCTGGTCTCTTAATGTCTGTATTTCTCTTATTGGACTGAGCCTAGCTATGGGGACTGATTTTTGTTTTTCTTTGCCTGTTTTGTTGTAATTATGTGCATAAGTTGATAACTTCTCTTCAGAGGGCTATACACATTAGGTATTACGGTTGTTTTTATAGTACAGAAGGATTTCTCAGCTCTGACTTGGTATTAATTGTACCTTCTTTCCTTGGTTGTAAGTACAGAATTTATTCCTTTCCATATGTGTATCAAAGGGGTTGGAAAGAGCACCTACCTGTTGGATTAGTAGCCACTAACTAAATTCAGTAGGCAGGGACTCTGAATTATTCTGACAATGTGAGGCTGCGGAAGTGTTGGAAATGTACCAAGAAAGTCCTTTCCAATATCTTTGTTCTTGAATGAGAATAATGAACAGCAACTGGAGAAGATGCTTGGTAAGAATGGAGCTTTTGGAGTCCTTGGTGTTATCAGATCTCCTATATCTCTCTAAGCACAGCTCTAGTAAGTGTCCCAGGTGCGAGCTGAACGTGTCCAGGTCTCTGAGGCAGAGCTGGGAAGAATCAGGGTCCTGGTGATGACAGAAATAAAAGATCCTAGTGTTAGAGATGTGTGTGAGGAGTAACAGGGCAGTGTATACAGCTGGTACACTCATGTGTAAACAATATCATAGGGGTCAGAGTTAATGTTTAATTATTGCATGAAAAAGGGAGCAATATTCTTTCAGGTGTCTTTGTACTCTCTGTACCTGCTTCCAGATTCTATTTATTATGAACTTAATCTTATTCTGAGTATGCTGTTTTTATGAACACTTAAAAATGTGTGGAAAAAAGTTGAGGCAGATGAAAAGCTGCTCTAAGCCCAAATGTTCATAACATGTTTTATTTGGTCTTGTAATGCATACACAAAATGCATGTGAATATATGAACCAGAAGTGTGCGCATGTGTCTGTGTGCCAGCGGTGATACCCCTGCCTTTGGTTTAAAACACCGTCTCAGTTCCTTCCTCACCATCATTGTTCTTTACCATCTCCTCTGCTTGCATGTGCTCCAAAGCTCCCATCGTAGAGAAACCCAAATAGCTGTGTAATTCTCCTTGCTGGAGCCGAGCGGATCACAGTGTTCGTTCTTGAAAATGGGTTCTGATTTTCAGGGCCAGTGTTGAAGATACCACGCTTTTGGGCACAAGTTTGATTCAGCATCCCGTGGAGTTTTACCTGAAAATACTCTTCTCCTTTCTAACTTTGAGGTTGTCGCTTTGGTTTCAGCAGAAAACGGGTGTGTGGACAGTAATGAGCCACTGGCATTTTCACTGCTGCCCTGCCTTATCTTGTGCAAGACTGGCTTAAACACGCTGACTTAAAAATGGTGGTGGTTGGTTTGCAGACTTGTTCTCCCGCTGCTGCCTGCAGCCCAGGGTGGTGTCTGCCTGCTATGGTGCTGCCTCCAGAAAACCAGCTCCTAACCTGCACTCCGTCAAATGCTGAAAAGTTTAGTGTCTTCCCTTAGAGTAATGGCAGTCTTTGTTCTTCTTTCGAAGCCTCTTGAAGTGTTTTGAATTGGCTTCCTTTTCACAGACAGAATGCTTGTTGCTGCCTGAAACTCTGGATTTTATAAACCGTTTTAGGCTAGGCAGAATATTAGACATTTAATATTAGCCTAGTTTATTTCCAATGTGTCATTTTTCCCTGTCTGCCTTTCCACCTTCCTTGTCACCTGAATAGTTTTTGCTGTGTTGACCCTTTTCTGCTGAACCTGAGAGTTAGTGATCTTAGCATTATTAAACTCCTTAAAATATTGTGGAAATTCACAGGAGAATCAGCATATCTGTGCCTCGTCTCCCATCCTTCTGCTGCTGCTCTCAATCAAAGGCTGAGGTATAAATGCAACTCTTTTAGGAGACCCAAGAGGACCTACACTTTGCTTGAGAAAACTCCATTTCTTGAATTCTGCTGCTGGTGCTTGCTCACTTCATGGTGTCGAAGGTTAACTAGGTGGTGTTTGCACGTATTTTATGTGTTTATTAGGGGAAGAGTCTACCTGTCAGTAGATTTCTGAAAATAGAGTTTTAATCTAATTGTAAAGGTGGTTTTTGTCCTGCAAATGTTGTGGACTCTGAGATGCCGTTGATTGGAAAGCATAGCTCTTGTTCGTGTTACCAGAGGTACTGCATTGAAAAGAGGCTAATATCTAAATATTTTAGCTATTGTTATCACCAACCAACCAGTTCATGTATGTTTAAGTAGAAAATTTCTTTTTGGAATAGCAAAGATTTTTGCTTTCAAAATCTGACTAATTAAAACTCAGGGTTGCAGATTCTGTGCTGAGTTTCTGCCCTAGGCAAATCTTTCCTTTGAAGCCACAACTGCCCCCTCAAGAACAGACTTTGTTATGATGCTGCTGGATACCTTCCTGATCCTGCTTCAAACCCAATTTCTTGTTCTTGAGAACTCTTCTTTACATTCATTCGATTTAAAGATTCCTCTTGAAAGCAGAGTGCATTAAGTATAACGATGCTTCTGTAACCAATTACTGTCTTTTCTATCCCTTCCCCTGGTCCCCCACCAAGCCACGTTGTCTGGATTGGCACTGGTGTGACTGATCTGATCTTCCGCAGATGTCTGTACATTTGAGCTTGTTGTTCCATATGCTGTTAAGCTTTATTGTACAACCTGAAACCTTATAAAATACTCATAAGAGCCTTGCTAAAATTATTGTGGGACTTTCTGAGGAGGGTTCTAGAAGTAAATAACTTATTTTCTGAAGAACTGGAAAGAATTCTGTTAATCTTGAGTATAGGTTATTTTTCTGTGGCTGCCATGCTATCATCGGAAGTCCTCTCATGGTAGTACATTTTGATGAGTTGACTATACGAAGAACCACCAAATCAGTCTTATCAATTGTTTAGAAAAGTTTAGAAAGACGAGTAGAAGTGCCACAAAGCAGAAGTATGTAGAAGATATGCAGAGTTTGCATGCATAATCTGCAGACCCATAGTTGAATTCAAACAGGTGATGGTTATTTTGAATGGAATTTAATCAGAGGATAGGAGAAATGGGCTCTTTTTATGGCAATGTGTGTGCTCTTCATTAATAACAGGACAGAAGTAACTATCTCATCTTAGTCTTTGTTAGGAACTTAAATATTTGGCGTTTTATTTTGAGGTGAGGTTAAAGACTGTTGCGTTGTGCAATTGAGTTGACTGTAGCAGCTATGTTCTCTCTCCTGGCTCTCAGGTGCACACTGCTGAATGTCTTCAGGTAATTTTATGGATTAGAAGGTGTGCCTGTGTGCACATAAGAGGTGTGCGGGAAAAGGGAGCTGTAAAATAACAGAGTTCAGACATTCATTCTTATTTCATTACAACACTCAGAAAGAGAAACTGGCTGAAAACGTAATGAATTCAACCGGCTAGCAAGTTTTCCTCATCCAAAACAGCACAATGGAAAATACTATAGCAGTGGCAAAAATGGTTAAACATCTGAAACTGAGTAATAACAGCAGCTATTAATACAAGTAAAGAAATATCTAAGAGCTTGCTTATGTTTTGATAACCCTTAGTTTCTTAAGTGACTTGCCAAGTCCTACAAAATCAAATCAGCTACAGAGTCATTTTCAAAACTGATTTCTTGGCTCACCACCTCCCTTTCCCTGCTGCTGCAGGATGATTCCTGAGCCGCAGTCAGGTTTGAAGCCCCAGTAACAAAGCTTGCTCAACTCTAAAACCTCATCTCTCTCCCAACTGGAAAGGGTCCTGTCCCTTCTTCCCTGCCCTCAAACACCTGCCACTTGTTTGCCTGAAGTCCTTCCATTCATCCATTTATACCAGTCTGAGCGATTCTGAGTGTGTTGTTATTATAAACCTTAGTCTCTCTCCAGCTTCTTTCTTGTTCATCTCACTAAAATTTCTTTTGACTTTAGTGAAGGTTTTGTTTCATCGTAACGTAACACAGTCCTAAGATTGACTAAAGTATCAGATTTTGTGCTTCCTTTTATAAAATAGAAATTAATATATTGAATATTCCAGTGCAGGCTGAGCTGTATGTATCTTCCTGCCTCCAGAAAGAAATAATTTATAGATATATTTTATAGATATATTTTATTTTGCACTTAAATCAATTTTGTCTTCCTAAATATTACTAACTTGCTTAGTAATTACTCTCGGCAATTACTCTCTGATGTCTAATGGCATTTCGTGTTGTAAACTGTATTCTCTGGTATAACCTGCCAGATATATTTTCTAGGTTAATATTTTACAATTTGTCATTTATTGGCCAGTTTTTAGTTTGCTCTAAGAAAATGGACTTTCTACTAAAAGTATTTGAAAACTTGAATATGAATATGCGCTGCTTTCTTAGCATTTGCATTATTTAAAGCGGCACCATTTGTCATTTAAGTACGCTATTATTGCAAGTCATAGAATATACGAGCCGTAAGTTCCTTAGAATAATGATTTGAAAGGAGGAATAATTGCAAGCTGAAGATAATTCATATTGCACAGGTACAAGGATAAGCAATAATCACATTTTTCATACATATTAGCCAAATGTAATCTCTTTTTATAACGACAGAGGGAGACGAGCGAGAGTCCGGGTGGTGTAATCTGAAAAGTGACAAGAATAAATCTATGTTAAGTAGATCTTTTAATCCTGGTAGCCTTGACAGCCGGCGCAGCTGAGGGAGCGGGGGAATCGCCCCAGCCCTGCCAAGCTCTGCTGGCCGTCCCAAGTACTCGTGCTGGGATCAGGTGGCCAACTCGTCTCGTTCCTGGTTGTCTGTTGCTACCTGTAACGGGATTTTCTAGTGGGTGAGGTCAATGCAAGGGAAAAAAACAGAAAATCCTAGGTGATCATCTGATATATTTTCGAGTTTGTGGGACTTTTGCTAGAGGATCTGTTGTTTGATAAGAGTGCGTTTGTTTAGGAGATAAGGACCAGAGTTAATAGATGGCCCACTGGTGACATCATTACTTGATGTGTTTTCAGTGTAGAACAGCAATTTAATAACAAAATGGAGCTAGTTTTAAAGTAATCCCTTAGCTCTGGTGCATCTACAAAACCCTTCAGGTGTCTGGTACTGCAGTAAGAGGTTCTATTCCATTTTCTTTGATCAGGCACAAGCTATTTTTCAACCTGTTAGTGAACTTAAATCCACATTTTTGTAAGCAAACATGTTTTGAGATGTTTATTTTGATCAGTGTTCAAGTAAATAAAACACTCGGGTATGCCCTGTGCCACGTCCTGAAAGCGTGGAGTCTGGGAAAAAAGTCAATATTAGATACTGGGCAGAGTGGAAGGGAGAAAATAACTCCAGAAAAGAAACAGGGAAACAAACATCTGCAGTGTGACAGAGGACTGCATTTGTATTAAAGCCACTCACAGGAGAGCAGGGCTTTTCGAGCAGTCCTTAGTTCTTCCAGCGTTGTCCCCCATGACCTTGGTTGGGTGCTCGGTAGGGCGACTAATGGTTCACCACGTTCTTTTTTCCTGGTGACTTGCCTGTTGCCTGCCTCTGGGTTTGTGATTCCCCTTATGCTGACTTGTGCAGTATTCCTTCAGTCTCTTATCTCAGGGCTTTGATGCGTATGTTCTGAAGGTGGCCACTGTGACTTTGGGTGGCAGCAGATGGTAAACCTTCAGGCTGCCACCGGCTATACTGGTGTTAAGTTGGAAACTTAACGTTTGATGAAGAATCAGTAGTGCATATGAAAGAGCTTTTACTGCAGAAATATCTTTTAATTAAAAAAAATTAGCATACTGAAACATTTGCTAATTTCCGTGCATTTAAAGGATCCTAAAATTAACTGTTTTCTTAAAGCTAGTCTATGGTTATTTACCAGGCAGGTTTTATTTTATTTTTCTCCAATTAATTGTACCTACTATATTGAATTGAATTTAATTTATTTTCCGCTAAGCTGTTGAGTACACTGTAAATCAAATCTAAGAAGCTAATTTTTTTAAGTAGCTGCTGTCAGCATCAGAATTAACCCTTGACTTATTTAAAAAAAAAATCACAAGTAGAAAATCCTATTTGGCATCGCAGAGGGATATTGCTATCTGCCACTTTACTGAGATGCTGCCATGCAGTGCTGCTGTGTTCACTTGTTTTTTGGGATATGCCTGAGAGCTGGAGTGCTTGTACAAAATAGGGATGTCTGTGCTGCTGAAGGCACTTATTTACATTCCATATTTGTTTGCGGCAATTGCTATTTACCTGTGAGCGTTTTGGCTGTGTCGAGGTTGTCATCAGCGCAGAAAAATAGGGAAAGAATGGGTAAGCAAGTGCCATAAAAGCCAGTGTGATATGTAGACCTTGACTCTGTTCGTACATTAGTGTTACAAATAGGATTTTGCCTTGTCTCCTTTTGTGTCACAGCCTAGTTGCTCAGTGCCCAGGAATGCCCTGCTGTGCATTTTTCTCCCTCCCCTCTGCGACAGGATGCTGAATGTTACAACCGACAGCTCATTGTTAGGAGGCATTAAATATTACAAGTTCCACAGCAGTCATCACCGGCGAAACAGGTTCCATCCGCTGATGTGAGCTCCGAGCAGCCTCGTCTAGTGTGAGCATCTGCATGTCATCTGCTCGGGAGAAGAGCAGAGTTATGTCGTGGGGAACGGAACGCTGTGGGGAATCCTGTTTTGCCCCATTGTGCCGTTAGGCTGGAGACTTGTCACTTTGCACTCTAAAAAGGACTCTTAGAAAAAGAATTAGTGAAGCACTCCCTTTTGCAGTGGGAGGGAATTGTGAAAGAATGCGAACAGGAAAGGCTTGCTGGGATAGCACTACTATGCAGAAATTGGCTGTAAAGCACAAGGTGAGGAGAGTAAGTTGGCATTTGGGTCAGTGGCAGGTTAATACTGTTATGCACTTCTGCAGCAGCCTGGTAATGCATCCGAGACCTTCTCACCTTCCTCCGCTCTGGATGTGCGATAAAAAGTCAATCAAATACACTTGTGACCATCTCTTTCCCGGTCTTATCCCTTACTGAAATGTCAGTTTTCTGATAGTTATTTATTCATTCATGTAGCCCTTTAGTTATGTGGGTGAATCTGGTTAAACCACCTTGAAGCACGCTCTTGGTTTGGTGGGATCATATACAATCTGCAGTCTGCCAGGGCCAAGTGGAGCATCACCAGGTGAATTTCTGAAGTTACTTTTATGGCTCTTTCTGGTGTTCATGGAGTTTCTTTTGAGGTAAACAGTCCTGCAGAAAGGTTGGTATTGAATCAGCAAAGAAAACATTTTCCAGGAAATGAAGTGGAGCTGTAGATGATCATCACTAGGGGAAGGCAATAAGCTTGATGGGAAGGAAAAAACAAGAAACTAGTTAGTAAGACTGGTTATTCCAGCTAGGTAGTTAACCTCGAAGGCACACAAATATTATTTGTTGTTATTACAGTTATAAAATTGTAGCCGCTGCTTTCATTTTGATGCTTTAATATAACAACAGATGAAGCTAGCCCTAAAGGGACCAGTTGTCTGCTGTATTCCTGTTAGTGGTAGTCATTCTGTATGTCGTCTTATAGGGTGAGGGCTCAGTAATCTCTTCTGTTACACCATATGCTAATACAGTGCTGATAAGCAAGTGTGAAAAATGAAAGGGAGGAATGCATTAATTGTATTTGTGCAATAAGGTATGCTATCAAAGGTAATTATTTCATGACAGTTTTAGTTATAGCAGTTGTTTTATCATGGAATAAAAGATGGCTTTAGGAGACTTTTATTGGAAAGACAATTGTATCAAATTAGTACCAAATTAGATTTTTGTCTTTATAAAGGTGAGCAAACCCATGAGCAGTTTTTAAATTGGTGTCTTCTACTCTACAAATGAACAAATCCTGTTTGAGGGTTAAAGAAGCTATTATTCTGTCCTTTATGCTGACAGCTTCATTACTGATTGGCCTACTGTTGGTATTAAAAAAAATGTTTGGCTCCTTATGATCTTTGTGCATGCAACTATAATATTAATACAGACCATGGAACTGTTCATTAAGAAATGACTTTAAATGAGGTTGATGCTTGTAAATCTGGAGAGATACAGATGTTAAATGCTGCCATTCCTTTTCACATACAGCTGTACGGCTAATAATTTCCAAGTGGCTAAAGCTCTTGTTAGCAAGAGTGCTGGTGTGTTAAGAATGGCCCTATAAATAACTTTAAGAACTGAAGTTGAAGGTGCTTCTTTTAAAGACTATTGTTAACTAAACATTATTGCCAAACAGATGGAAAGCATTCACCAGCCTGATGTTTTTAGGTCTAATTATATTATCGCCAGTCCTGTACGGCTGAGTTGAAGAGGTGTATCCAGAGGCCAATTTATAATCATTTAGCCAACACCTGTTTGGGAGATATTGACAGTCAAAGGGCACATTTAAAAAAAACCTCACATATGTTCTCATATTTATTGCCTCAATGTGAACAGTGTCTAGTTACAAACAAACTTGGGACAAGAAGAAGGAAAGTGACTGTAAACACGTAGTTATTTCCAAACCATTTTTACCTTCTTTTGGCACCTCTTGTAAAGTGGCTTTTATTTTTTTTCCTCGTTCTTTTGGTTTTCTTTATTGTTTGTCAGTTTACTTGTTTGTTTTTAATTTTAATTTGATGCCTTTTGGTTAAGTAAGGAGAACAAAACCAGTTTTACAGTTGCAGTTTATTCAGGTGGTTTCCACTCTTTCTGGAAGCCCTGGGTAAGAGGCCCAAAAAAATTGTTCAGCAAAGTCGGTGGCCTGGGGACATTTGTTTTTCCCTACAATGCCCTTGACATGGAAACTGTGTGTCAAAAAAATCTCATTAACACTCACTTCTGTTTGTATTTTTTTTTTTTCACCAGGAGATGTAGAACAGCTTATAAACTGGGTGCAACCTTAGTAAAAGAGGAGATCTTTGAGGTGGAGAGGTGTCCTGAGGCCTCCCCTCCTGGCCTGGGCCCCTGGGCCTTTCGCATGGCCCCAGTTCACCTCACTGTGGGCACTGCATGGGGCGGCTGTCCCAGTGGTTCCCTTGGTGTGGGGAGAGCCAGTGTGTCAGCCGGGTGGGCTTCTCCTTGGTGTGGGGAAAGCCAGCGTGTCAGCCGGGTGGCTTCACCCTTCCAGAGAGAGCAGGGCATGGCTGCATCACTGCCCCACGCAGCAGGGCGATAGGGAAGACTGCGCTGTCTTGTCCTTCTCCGGATGAATCTAACCCCGCCTTGCTCCTGACACGTCATTCCTCTGCAATAACTCTATTTTCATGCAAGCAGACTTGGTCGTCGCTGCGTTTGGCTGTTGACTTGGAGTTGCTGCGTATTGTCTGTTGAACTCAAAGTTTGGTAACCCCAGTGCTGGCATTCCCAGCCCTTTAGGTGTTTGATTTTTGCAGCCTAAATATTTTGGTGTAGCTGTGTGTGAATATTTATACTGGAAGTTTACAGTGTCTATTGTAAATAGTGGGTGCGCACTCTTGTTCCTAGAGGATGGCTGGGCTTGTGTTGGTGCTGATCCTGTGGCTGTCTTGCTACTGGCACTTTTCAGGTACATCTGCCTTCTTGGGGTTTGTGAACAATGACCTCCTGAGCAGGGTGGTCTGAAGATGGCAACATGAATGGTTCCAACTCCCTAAAGATGCAGTTTCTGAAATATATATACACAAACATATTTTTGTTTGTTTTATTTTTGACCAATAAATAAATGGAGCTTACTAAGAGGGAAGACATTCTTTAGTACTCCTCTTATCGCTGTGCTGTGTTTAAAGTGCTCTCAGTAGAGGTGATGCACTCCTAACAAGGATGCTCTCTGCACCTGTCAATGTTCTCTCTTCAGTGAACCCGTCCCCTCTTTTCTCCCTAAATAAATCCTCTTATTTTTGTTGTTGTTACCTTAATACTAGTTTACAGTGGCACAAAGGGATTCCCTTGCAGTGGTTTCTGTTGTAGCTTATGAGTGCTTCAAAACAAAATCAGCAGTGGAGGAATGAGGCAGCAGTGACTATACAGTTGATAAAACTTATTTTTTTCTTGGCGGGAGGAGGGCGGGGTGGAGCTGGGCATGTGTGTGGCCAGTTTTTACTTTAGCTTCCTGGAAAGAAGCTATTTAGCCACCCCACAGAACAAAAAACCCACAAGAACCCCCTCTGGTAACCTTTTGGTAGGCAACACATTTGATGTGTGAGAAGCCTGATCGGGAAAAGTGTTGCACTAGGAAGGTGAGTACAGTGAGGATTTAAGTGGAGTGATGTAGGAAGATAATGCTCTGTGAAGTTTACTTTTGGTGCTTCATTGTGTTGCTACCATTGCACTTCTATAAACTGAGTTCTGCTAGATTATTGCTGTAACTATAAAGTATTGGTTATTTCTGTTACTAAATCAGGATTCATTCTGTAAGTTAGCTGATTGGTAATCAGGTGCCATTCTGGTAGTTCTCCAGAGATCTATATCCTCAATCGTATTTCTTTCCTGAAAAAAAGACTGGTTATCACATGCATCCTGCAGGGCTCTTTTTTTTTTAAAAAAAAAAATTGTTACTTATATAACTTTCTTTGTAAGAATATTCAACATTACATCTAAGAAACACGTTTTGTTATGTTACTCATGTCAATCTTACATATTTTTCTGAATACTTTTATACTTTTTGCTTAGGTTTTGCTTGTAATGGACACTAGAACACAGCAGACTTTTATACTGAAGGTGAGTAAAATATTTTGCTTCTCTAAACAGTGTGGCCTCCTAAATTACACTGTCACACAAAGAACAATTTTCATCTAATGTATAGAGTTATCTCTGTGATATATTGTTATGTTAATACATATATCCCTATTAAGTGCACTGGAATTCTTTTTGTTAGTATTCAGTTGCTTTCCCTTCCTTTCTCTGTGCTGGTTCACTCACTTGAGTTGCTACCGGTTATGGAGGCCAACACCTTAGCAGCCTTTGGTAAAGAATCGCCATTTCAATGTGCTGTTTCAAACATCTGTAGAGCCCCGGTGGCTCAGGACATGCACAGGCTGCTGGTGAAGGTGAAAATTCTCCTTAGCCCAAGTACATCCACAACACTTTGTGTTTGGTCTTCCCTTAGCTGAAGAACATGAGATTGGCCAAGGTGGATTCCGGATGAAAAGGACAACTGGTCTTACCCAAATTGCTTTCTTATGTTTTACATCAATAGGCTGTAAATACTGAGTATAATGTTGCTGAATGACTGAATTAATGAATAGTTAATTGGTCAGAATAAAGTTTTTTCACGTTACTCTTTTGTGTTTCAGAAAGTGCTCAGATCAAGATCCCAGTATGCTCGGAGCATCTGTGATGCTGAGAAGTAGTTTAGTATGAGTATTGTTATTGTGTCCGTTATTTCAGGCCCCCCTCGACATGAATTCCACTGATGATGGGAGGAAACGCTGAAAAACTACCCCAAACATGGGGCTCTAATTAGTTGTTAACGTTTTGTAACTTTGCTTCAGGTCTGGCTTACAACCCTGCCTTAATTTTGTGCATCTGGCCTTTGAAAGTGTTTGTTTTAAGTATGTTCAGGGTTCAGAAAAGCTGTTCGTTCCTCAGAAAGAATTATTTGTGAATATTGTATATTAGAACCTCACTTTATCTACTGGCAGATAGGGTAACATTGAATTTCCCATTTAACTGCTTATGTTTATCAATATTGTAATAGGTCACACTATCGACATAATTTTTTTTTCTCTTTCTCTCTCCCCTCCCTTGCTCTCCCCCACATCAATTTTTTCACTTCTGGCAACTTCATCTCTGTGCTACCTCCCAAAAATCGTTACATCTCAAGGAGACTAATCCTTTCCTCTCCTTTTTGTTGTGGTGGTTGCTGTCTTTAGTAAAGTACAATGGAAATGTGAGGATTACCTGTAAGTCTAAGGCGTTCTTTTGTCTTTAGAACTTGAATGGAATTTTTTTAATAGTGTCTTTTGGTCAGACACAAAAATAAAATTTTAAAAAAAAGGTCACAGGGAAATAACGGAGTGTCATCCTGATGACTTAGTTTGAGAGAGATTCTAATAAAAACATTGACCCATGTAATTGATTTTAATGGCAGCTTTGTGCCATCTTCTGTTCTCTGGAAACGCGCCAGATGCCATCAGCACAGCCTCGGGGGACTGAGGGGCATAGAGCAGCAGATGAGTGGTTTCTCTGAAGCCCAGAGTAACTCGGATAGATTAGTTTGGTTGATAAACACAGAGCACAGCAGGCTCCAAAGGCAACTGAGGGTACAACTGACCTTTTTGTTCTCTGTCAGGGTCTAAGGAAAAGTAGTGAGTACAGCAGGAGCAGAACGACCATCATCCCCCGCTGTGTGCCCAACATGGTGTGTCTGCACAAGTACATCATCTCCGAGGAGTCTGTCTTTCTCGTGTTACAGCACGCAGAAGGTTTGTCTCTCGTTTAAGTACATCGTTGAAAAGAGCCAAAGGTTTCGGTTTTAATCAGTGGTACCTTTCGTTGTCAAATTAATCTTTTATACGTCTAATAAAATTATTTTTAGTGTGCCTAAGAGATGTCATGTAAGACACCCCACTCACATCCCCTGTCCCTCCCCTTTTTTCCCCCTCATTCTGTGGTGGATCTGATTCCTGTTTCAAATGGCCTCAAATCCTGATGGGTTACTTGAATTGTAGCAATATTGAAAGCTTCCAACTGTTTATTTTCTACAGGAGAGTGAGTGCTTCGACTGCAACAGCTATCTGCAGTATTTACAGTCATCTCTCAGAAACAAAGTCTTTGGCTACTTTCGTAAACTTTGGCTAGTACATCTTTTTAGCATCTTACAGTTAAAATGACAAGTATTTAAACAAGAATTTAGAAACTCTGTGCTAAAAGAACATGAATATTTGCCTATTGGTTAATATTACATAGTTATTCTGATCTGGATTTTTAAGAAAATAGCTAGTGGCATCAGACAGGAGTTCAAAGCAGAACCACGGAGTTGTGCCTTCAAACTGTTTATAAAATTCCTGTTAAATGTACAGGGAACAGGTGGCACAAAATAATTACATTTTGATTTTTCTTCTAACACCTGGATTTAAATATTCCCTAAATGTAATTACCCATATTTGTTTAGAATGAGTGCAGAATATAAATTTTGGCATTGCTAATAGTTCTCTTTTTAGGAAATATTAATAATTCAGTCAGAATGGATGATGTGAAGGAACTAAGCTAACTGATAGGATAATTTTGTTATAGCGAATATTATTTCTTTTTCTCCTAATAACTCAGATTTTGGCTTTTTTATGAACAATTTGTCACATGAGGCCAGTTAAAGTTAACTTTAACATGAATGACTGTTTCTGCTATGTGTGACTTAATTTTGCCATGAGCAGTGATGCATGAAGAAAAGCCTCACATTACAGTATTGCCTGATGGTGATTTCGAGCATTTACAGTGCTGCTCTGTGCAATGCTCCTTTTCTTGAGGTGTGTGTAGTTCAGCATGATAACTTGGAGACTCTCACCTGAACTGTAGTCTCCACATAAGCTGGTACATTTTTTGAGACATAATATTTAAAAAAATCTCAACCAAACAAATCCCCGAATAAAAAAAACCCAACAAACTACCCATACCCTTGTCAGATACCAACTGCCCTTAAGGATAGCATAATCAAAGGATTAGAGATGGGATAAAATAATATTTTAAAACCTCTGTTCCTAGTATTTCTGCAATTTCTGAAGACCTACAGCATTGCTCTTCTCTTCAGGAAGAACGTTACCTTTCAAGACAAATGGAACACTGGGTGACGAAGTAGTTGGAATTTAGAGGGAGTAATCAAAAATTTTAAGGAAGGCTTAATGTGACCAGTTGACAAAGATGATCTCCTGGAAGGGATAATTTTTTTGTGACAACAGTGAGAAGTATGGAGACATTGTACGATCAGAGCTCTGTCATTTAAGGACAGAAATTTTGCCTTAACATATGGGATAGATGGGGTGTTGTCCTTAAAAAGGAACAACTCTCTCCTGGTCATCTTTGACGGGTCACAAATACAGTGGAATGTGCTTGGCCTGCATGTCTTGCTGGTACCAACACTGGCTGTAACATGTTTTGAGTTCTACTGGGGAAGGATTTTTAATTTACGAAGTGCCTTCTAAATCAGGTTTGTGCAACACACAGCCTTGTGCGGCACCCCACGCCGTTTTTAACTGCCAGCCCTGAAGGTGCTGTCTGTCAAGCATCCTCATTTTGGCTGGCTGGGCAGCAAACACATACTTGGAGGCAGCCACAGCTTATGTTGCCTTTCTCCCAGCTGTGGGTCAAAGCCATGCAAGTAGGACACATGGGAGGGAGAGGGGTTGTTTTGAGGTGAAGTTGGGAGAGGAGGTGCTGACAAGATACAAGTGCTTTCTACAGGGAGAGATCTGAAGGGGAACAGGAGGTAGGGAGCATGGGAAGAGCTGGGGAGCACTGCAGAGGGGTGAGGGACTGGCAGGCTGTGCTGGGGAGGACGAGGAGGCCTGCGGGGACCAGAGGGGATTTCGGTGTGGGCGAGGGCTGTTGTTGGTAATACATGATACATGGGTTCACTTGACTTGGACGCTTTGAGTCTAAGTTATAAACTTCACAGGGTTTTCCCTAATTTTCTGATAAAGCAGCAAGTAGTTTGGAAATGGATTCACCTCTCTTCTTGTTTGCAAACCACTCAAAAATGATGATGTGCTATAAGGACTTTTCCTGATTCTCATGGGATTATCGAAGTTAAGTTTTTAAGGATAGCCCCTGCTTTCATGAACTTACTTCCTGGGCTTGGACCAGGCAAAGGGAGAGGAAAAGGTGTGATATATTCTGTTCTAAACAGGGATAGCTGGGGTACAAATTGATGAGTAAATTTCCAGAGAATGCATATAAAAAGCATATTAGAGGTGTAGGGCCTGCTCTCAAATCCCTAACTGGGGCAACAATTTTGTGTTGCTTCTAGAACTGCATAGCCTATGCACCTCACCCTTTCCCGAGAGACTGATGCTGGAAAGTGGAAAGTGATTCAGGGGAAGGACTTCATTTTCTACCTCTAAATGAGTAAACCACGAATAAAAATAGGGTTAAAGTTATGCTGTACTATACTCAGGGACTAGTCTTGCTCATGCCACTGCTGATAGTCTTGATCGCATCAGTCATACGTTAGTAGCACTCATCCTTTAACTTACAAAGATAATATCAGGAATCCCTGTAGTTAAAGCTATCTTAAAATTTCCTCTGTCTCAGACCAAATATAAATAAAGAAGATGCTTGTAGTTAATTTTGGAAAAGGATAAAAGTTTCTAGGACAGTACTTTTTAAGTCATAGTCTCTGAAATTTTATTCCATGACTTTATGAATGCTCTTAACATTCATACTCCAAGGAGTTCCATTCCAATAGGAAAGAAGATTCTGCCAGTCAAATTTGTAAGTGGTGGTGATTTATTGTGTTAGGTGTGTTAGCCACACCATCGGGAAGTTCAAGGGTAAAATATTAATTTAATTTGGCAATGGCTTGAATTGTAGCAAATTCAGAGGAGGTTTTAGTGTTATGTACAGACATTATGTATTTGCTAAGAAGCTTACTATTTCCTGTTTGTAGTAAATTTTAACTGTATTACTAAGTGCAGCACTATTGAGTTTTGTATGGAATTCTGCAAGCTTGACCGCAGGCTCTTGCTCAGGATGAGGACTTCTTCTCTTCTTTTTTCTTTTGATAAATCATGGTGTCATGACATGCTCAGAATTTGTGAGTGAGGTCTTGTGTTCTCTTACAGGCTTTTCTCAAGGCCACAGTTAGAGGCTTCAAGGGTGTCTCAGAAGCACAGAAGTCCATAAAGTTATCTTGTAGCTTTGTTGGAAAGCACTTGGCAAATTCTAGTGTGGTAGAGAGCCAATCTGATGTTAATAAGGCCTTGCTTCTTGGCACTACTAACTCCAGAAATTTTAGAAGCAGATGCTTCAAAAATAGGCTGGGGGGCTTCCATGGGACATCAAAGTTTAAGTGGCTGTTAGAAGCTGTCAAATCTCTTTAAGCATAAACAAGCTGGAGTTCCTATCAATCTGGAGAGCACTCAAGAAACTTCATGCTGAAGAGGCTTGCTGCACGCAGGAATTGATAGACAACACGGTAGTGTTCTGGCTTGCAAAGCTGGGGATTTGTCATTAGGAAGGGAAGTAGAACTAGCTGTAAATATTTGACAGCACTTGGGAAATGTAAGGAAGGTGATACGGTTTTTGGCAAGTGACTTTTTCAGGAGGCTGCTTTGAAATAGTAGCTTTTCCTCGAAGCGCATCGGGAAGCGGGAGCTTTGCCCAAACCAGCAAACTTTGTAGCAGAGATTCACCAGCAGCAGTGGCAGCAGCCGTAGATACTAGACTCTGGTGTTTGTAACTACTGTCACGTTAGAGATTAGGTTGGAGATCGGCTACCAATTCACCTGTGTGCTGCAGCCCCACTGTGGCTGCCACTGGGATGCTGTGAAACGTTATTATTGTGGTGTCATGATAGTGCCGATGTGTCTGGTTCCCTTTTGGCCTAGAAACTCCTCAAGCGTAATTTTATGTAGTCATTGTATATTAACATAACGAAGTTTACCAGTAGCCGTGTCTTTATTGAAAAGGGGGACAGTGATTCCAATAAAACCTTTTAAGGAAGAATATTAATTCACATGAGGTGCGTGACTTACAATTGGTACTTCTGGCCATAACAAATTCTTATGCAGTGATGTAGAGAGATGGGCCAGGTTTTGGATAATAGTTCAAGCAGGTGTCTTTCAGTACTGTTTTTTCTTCCCTATCCTATCACAATTACTTGGAAGCCCGAATTGTTCAGTTTGACTTTGTTTGGGCTTTCCTAAAAACAGCGATTAGCGCATTCTTAGCTGCATTCCAGTTCTGCAGGAATTGGCTTATATCATCCTGCAGAGTAAACTCGTGGGCCAAGCTAGCAAAAGCCATGGATTTATTTTGGAATATGTCCCCTTAGTCAGCCGGTCTTGCAGGACGTGAAGCTGAAATGGTGAGTGTCTGCAAACTGGGTTAGGAAAAATCCAACAGGCCATGAATTTTTCGTGTCAGCTAGAACAAAAACATGGTTAGAAGACTAAATTTGCTGATCTGTTAGGTTTTCTTTTATCCTATGATATGTGCTGTGTAGTCTCTACATCTTGTTCTCTTTTATGTTCCTGCATCAAGTGCTATTAATAACAAAAACTGCAGAAATATTTGAAAGAATATAAAAAAATTATGGACCTAACAAGATTCCTAGCCGGCTTCATCACTTGGTCGCTTTATGCTGAGATTTCCTGTTGATTGTTTTGGACACTAACTTTTTAGATTCTGCCACTTGAAGCAGAGGTGTAATCTCTAGAGTGCTGGAAATGTGGTTAAGGAAGGCACATCTAATAAGTAATTTTATATTGAATACCTGCAGAGAATGTAGAGCTTGGTGATGTTTGTGCACTCATAAAACCAGAAAGAGTGAGCTAGACTGGTTGTAGAGTCAATTCATGGTAGAAGAGAGCAATCTTAATAATCAGTTATGTTAATATCGTAGTTCTGAAATGGTATTAAACACTAATAAACTTTAGCTTAAAATGGTAGATTTTATAGTTATTTTGTATGTTAGACTATGTGACAATGATTGAAGCATACTTGTTTGGATTGATTTCTGTAATTTTAGTTTTTATAGATTCCTGATACTATATTAGTATGGCTTGCTAATGGGTTTTCTTGATCTTACACAACACATGGGGAGAAGGGGAAAGATTATTAGTATGTCATTCATAAAGGCATAATTATATACCCAGATACAAATATCACTCTTGTTTGACCCTAGATTGGACATTTTCAGAAAGGAACAAAATTGTTGTTTTTCACTATAGAACACAATTATTGAATAGCATTTATTTACGTATTTCCACTTGACCAGGAGGCCAGTCTTGAAATATTAGTGTGTAAACATATTTAGACATAATAAAAATATTTTTTGGTATTTACTTGCATTTAACTCTACATTGGAGTTGCAGTAAGTTGTAATTTCTACTGTGATTTCTAAGCCCAAGTAATTATTAATGAGCAACTTATTTCCTAAAATGTACTGAGGTAATAAACACTAGTAATATGAAGATGGAAATATTTAGCACTTGCTTGTACTAATTAATATAATGCAGGTAGGATGGGGAGACTTTGTGTGTTTTATTAAATGCAGTAGTGGCATGGTTGTCGGATAAGATTTTATTGTTTGGTCTGAAATGACCCTGAATAATTCCATGCCTAGTTAATAAACTCGGCAAAGTTATTTTGCGAGCATTGTTTTCTTAAAATAATTTAATTGAAATTTCTAGTAAAATTAATTGTTCCATTGGAATCTTGAGCTAAAATTAAACTTTTGTGTTGCATCTTTTGTCATGGATGAAAGCGTGAAAAAGAGAAGAAAGTCACACATATGTAAAAATATGAATGTTCTCTCATTCCGTTTTCTGCTATTTTCCTTTCTCAGCCATTACGTATCAAAAGCATGGCTAAATGTAAAAACGTAAAATTAGAACAACAACAACAACAACAAAAGTGATTATGGCATCAACAACTTTTATTTTTACCTAATGAGTTTAAAACCAGTAATTCTGAATTCCTATGCCAGCTGCAGGGCTCAGAAGTCATGGGGGTGCCCTGGCTCTGCCCTGCTGAGCAGATGTATAGCTCATATTTAAGGCAAGTGGCTTAATTGTAAAGAGCCTTTATGGACCCAGTGCCTGTCCTGGAGGCAGGAGTCCTGCTTTTTGAGCACTTTAGGCAGGACCAGGGCCCTTAGTCACACTGGCATGGGATGGCTGGTCGCACTGGTCCAGACAGGCTCAGACTAAGTTTCTAGGCCGAGGCCTGCTGCTCTGCCAGCAGCTTGCCACTCTGTGTAGGTGTTCTGAATGCGTCTTTGGGCAAGTATGTGAAGTGCTTATGCGATACAGAGGTCAGTATAGAAGTTCCTGTTCCCTTCTCTATGGGTGTTCTTTTCATTTACTCGGCATCCTTCCACATCATCTTCTAAAAGGTGGCGAGGGTCACTCTGACCTACTTAAGTCTGTAGCTTACGGCAGAAAGCATGTGGATTAAAGGATCTAAATTGTAATTTTTGCCATTGGACTCAAGCTGTTAAAATTCCCTCTGAATATTTTTAATATACTTAGTTTCACTACAACCAGCAAGTTTGTTTTTTTTGGCTTTTTTTTGTTTTTTTTTTTTTCCCCTTCAAAAATAAGTCTTGTCTTAGCCAGGGGGATGGAGGGCAAGAAAACTCCACATTATATTATTCAAATTCATTTTAAAAGTATGAAGGTTTTTCTGCCTTTGATAAGTTATTTTTGAAATACCTGGGAGTACATAAAGCCTGTTCCTAGGTAATGAAAAAATACTTCCTTCTTTTGTTGTACTTTTTGAAGGAGTTTTGCCTGATCTGGAAAGTGGTTTAAAATAACTATTAAAGACTGTATTTGGAAAAATATAAACCTCTGTTTTACCCGAATAAGTAAAAAAAGACAACAGAAGTCAAAACTTGCAGATGCCCAGTGGGCTGTATACTTACTTTTTTCTTGTACAAAGATTTTGTTAGAACTCCTGCATTTTCCAGAATTTCTGTACAGCCTTTTAAGTTGAAGGGTCTTGACTTTGCATTTTTGCGTAAGTTATCAAAGGTGGCTTTTTAGCTTTCAGCCAAATTCTTTGCCATGTGCTAGAGATGCAGTAGCTTCTTGATTTTCTGCAAATGATGTTTTGTTATCAGTAAACTTCTTTATATGTGCAGCATTTGGAAACACAGAGTTGTATCTTGTATTTTTTAATTTTAACTATTACTTTTGGAGATGTAACTTGTTTAGAGTCTTTGATGTGAAGGAACTGGTTTGCCAATTAACTTAGAGTATTGATAAATCTTTGTGTAATGTAGCAAGGCATAAGAAACTCTGCTGAGTTCTGAAGTTCAAGAAATACCTCCATATTTAATTTAAAAAAATCCTTTTTTTCAAAGAGAGAAACAAATCCTTAAAATATCCTGCTAATATGAGGTAATTCCCTTCCCCTAACTGAACTTGATAATTAGTTTTAAGTCTGTGTCCCCTAGTGTTGCTTATGAGCTTGGAGCTGTGATACAGAAGTATTCATACAGGTGGAACTGGTGATGGGCACTAAACCATTTGATCTTCCTGGATTTTTGCTTTCTTTTGAGACAGCAGATGGAGTGTAGTCACCACCATGCAACTTGAGACAGACTCTGAAATGAGACTTTACTGAAGTTTTTTTTTTTTTTTTTAAAGCTTAATCTCAGATGCAACTCTTTAAATATTTATATATTAATATAAATCTGCTTGAAAAGGAAGTTGTGGTCCCTGTAATTATTTCCTCCTGAGGCAGTGGATCCAACTTGCTCTGTGGACACAAGGAGGTGGTGTATTGTGACAAGGAGGGTATTTTCCTGTTTAATAATGAAACCGATTCTGTTTTGTTTGAAACTGAGATATTTCCCCCCCCTCCCCCATCTCTTTTCTTGCAGGAGGAAAACTCTGGTCTTATGTCAGTAAGTTCTTAAACAGAAGTCCTGAAGAGAGCTTTGAAATTCCTGAACGCAGAACGTCCAGTTCAACTAAAATTTACCTGGAGCAGCCGACACCTAGTCCTAAAGAGATGGGCAGCAGCACTGATTCCCGAGACAGCTATGGGGAGAGCATGCTGAAGGTGGTCCCACTGAAGAGCAGCCTCACGCCAAGCTCTCAGGATGACAGCAGCAACCAGGAAGATGGCCAAGAGAGTTCAAAGTGGATGGACTCAGGATCCAGCTCCGAAGAAGAGTGCACTACTAGTTATTTAACATTATGCAATGAATATGGGCAAGAAAAAATTGATTCTGGGTCTCTAAATGAGGAACCAGTGGTTAAACTGGAGAGTGAAGGTCTGAATACCAAAGAGAGAAGTTGCTTACAGAAGTGCAGCGTTGTTGGCAGTGACAGCTTCACCTCTCAGGTTGCATCTCAGGAACGAAAGCTTTTCATTGACGACACCGAGTCGGAAATAGCTAGTCCTACTAGGATATTGGACTCATTAACTAAATCCAAGAACAGCCCCATGGAACTTTTCAGGATAGACAGCAAAGATAGCACTAGTGAGCTCCTGGGGCTTGATTTTGGAGAAAAATTATATAACCTGAAATCAGAACCTTTGAAGCCGTTGTTTTCTGTCCCAGATCATGACAGAAGCTTGGATGCCCTAGAGACTAAAATGGGTGTGAGAGCTCATGACACTGTAAGCAGGGGTTCAAATGACTCCGTGCCAGTTATCTCCTTTAAGGATGCTGCTTTGGATGATGTAAATAGCGTTGATGAAGGAAGGCCTGATCTCCTAATAAATTTACCCGGTATGTCTGATGAAACAGAAGAGGCAGCAACGTCAAGGCCAACGAAGTTTACAAAAACTGATAGGGACATGTTGGAAGTAAAGTTATTAGAAACGCCTGATGTCTTACAATTAAATAATTCTGCAGAACCATGCAGAGCATTTGATCAAGAGCCGGATCGTGTGGCACCAGAAGTGGGAGATTCTTCTCACGAGGCAGCACATGGACAAAGCGCTGTCTCTCAGGGAGCTCTGGGCACCCTCTTTACCTCTGAGCAAGAGGTAGGTAGTTCAGAGGATGGGGCCCTGTTTCAAGGGCTTGGAGACTTCTCCTTAAATGTGACCAGCAAAGAAGAAAGTTTGCTTGTTTCCAGCCAGCTCTCAGGTGCTCAAGATGTTAGCTTGGATGGAGACATGTTAAGAAACGAAGCAGTCTTGCTATTTTCCGATCAAACGGAAGACTTTGGGAAGGAGGGAACAGACCCATCTTTGTTATCAGCGTCTGAAAGTAAAAAGACAGCACCAAAGAGGGAAGACAAAATAGCAGTAGCAGGGGAGAAGGAAATACATCAAATTTTTCAGGACCTCGACGAAAGATTAGCGATAACCTCCAGGTTTTATATCCCAGAGGATTGCATTCAAAGATGGGCAGCTGAAATGGTTGTAGCCCTTGATGCTTTACATAGAGAAGGAATTGTGTGCCGCGATTTGAACCCAAACAACATCTTATTGAATGATAGAGGTCAGGAACTTTTGCAAATGCATTTCTTTTTATTCGCTGTTGCTTCCAATTAACTGAGTAGGCGTTTTATCTTGTAATTAGTATCTTCATTTCCTGTCTAGAGCTTCATTATCAGTGCAGCAAATTCACCCCCAGTAATAGCTTCTAGTACTTAATGATGCCATTATTCTTAATGATACTGTTTTTAGCTACAAAAGGAGTAATTACAGTTCACTTCTGCAGAAAATGGAAGGGAAAAATGTTTTGATTTCTCCTGTCGTTTTGTTTTTAGGACACATTCAACTAACGTATTTTAGCAGGTGGAGGGAGGTTGAAGATTCCTGTGACAACGATGCCATAGAGAGGATGTACTGTGCCCCAGGTTAGAGCAATCACCTACAATGTTTCACTTGGAAAGTAGATGAGCAGCTTTCGCTTTCTCACAGGGCCTCTATAGCATAAAGCTCGAGATCATGCAATGTCTGAATTTTCTTTTTCCTGAATGTCTTAAAAAGCTGGAGGGTTCATAACTGCTTTATTGCTGAGCTGTGGTGGTGGTGGTTGTTAGATCATTTGCATAAAGTGTAGTTTTATTGAATGTCTTATTTAAGCAAATTTAAGGAATGTTTTGTTTTCTTGCAGTTATTTGCTATGTGTGAACACATTCTGATAAGTGAAGAGAGCAAATAAGGGAAAGGGCAGGCTGAAAAGATGACACTGAGAGTCGTAAAAATACAAAAATTTATACATGCAAAGAACATGGGGAAAAAAAAACAACATAGCAGTTTGAAAAATACAACCCTAATAGGCTCAGAGATGCCTCTGACATTTTTGATGAGCTACAGTGGGCTTTGAAATAGTTTAGAGAGCTCTTTTCTTAGAACTGCTTTCATCAATCACGAGGGTGATAAAATCAATATCTCTTGGGTTTTTATAGCAAAGATGGCACTTGAAACCGAGCCCTCCCTCTTTTCCTTTTTCCAATTTATTTTCTGCTAATATAGTGGTCAAATGGTAGTGACAGCCAAAAGTCAGGTGTCTTATAACTTCATGTTTTTAAAATTTCATAGCTAGCTTAAGAAAACTAGTTTTTGAGTTGGAATGAGTACTGGGAGGCTATTCAGATTATCAGTTTTTTGGTTTTTTATTCTCAATTTGAAGTGCCAATGTATTCTCTCTGCTGAGAGCATGGTCTGGCTGGGCATTGCAGCTTGGCGTGCAGGTAGTCCTCAGGCTCAGCTCTGCGAATATGCTCAAAAAATGCAGCTAAAGAATAAGAGTTATCAGCAATGGAAGACAAAAGTTCTGAATTGAGAATAAACACCTGATGCCAAAGTGTGTCTTAGTCCTCCAACTGAAATAAAGTAAGGAACTGATCTCTGTGGAAAAAAGGTGGTAGAATCTCAATAAAAATTTGAATGCCAGCATCTCGAGATTAATAGTAAATAAAAATCTTTGCTATCCACGTGCAAGTCAAAGGGGAAATGGCAGGTGTGACAGAGAAAAAGGAAAGAAATCATTTTTATCTGTCAAAGCAAACTCAACACCTTCCTTCTACCCTCGCCCCACTTGAATTGAACGAGAAAACTGGGGCATCCCTGCATTTGAGAATCCCAGCAATTCTTGTGGTTGTGAAATTAGGCCCGTGTCCTGGTTGCCAACCCACGGTGTTAGAAGGCGGCGTTCCTCTGCCTCCCTCACCCGGCCTCGCACAAAGCTCTCCCCAGCCGGGCAGCAGCAAAGATGGAAGTGCAGCCTTTTCCCACCCTGTCACCATTAATGAGCTGTGAAAGTCAAAGCTTAATTTTTCCATATTTTAATGAGGATCCAAAGAGAGGCTTTTTTTGCCCCCTAAGCCCCAACCAGCCAACTCCTGCAGTAATTAAGTGTTTAGGGAGTGGTTTACATAATATTTAAAAGTCCCCAAATGCAAGAATAAAGTTTTCCGTGCCATCATTATTTCCACCTCGCAGCACAGGTACGGTGTCCACCTGGGCTTTCCTTGGTTAAGTTGCTCTCTCCTCTCCGCCCTCTCTGCCCTACCCTGAGCTGCCGTTTGCTTTCTGTGACTGGTGAGCTACAAGACGAACATTTGCAAATGCAAATATTACATATATGTGAGATGGCTGAATTGATGCTGCTCTGTGATTCCTACCTTTCGTATTTCTTGATCTTAATGTTAATGCAAGGCTACTCTTATTTTAGTGTAGCTGTTTCAAGCTAATTTTTGCATAGGAGATCGATACTTCTTGTAAGTTTGCAGTACGAAATATATTTTATATATTTTTATATATATTTTATATATATATTATATAATATATAATATATATTATATGCCATGTTACATATACATACATATACATATTACATGCCATATATATATATATTAAAAAAAAATATGCCATGCTATTCTGAGCAATGATTTAATACTTGTACTTTCAATAACGGTGTATAGCTGAATCCAAAGCAGCTTTCTTAGGGCTACTGCTGCTGGTAAACATGGCTTTAGAACTTTGGATCAGTGCTTAAAAAATAGTCATGTTAGTGGGCTTTCTTTAGGCTCTGATGTCAGGGGGAAAACAAACAAACAAAAAAACCCAAACCAAACAACAACAAAAAGCAAAACCAAAACAAAACAACAAAACCCCCCGAAACTTATTTGGATGGTCATTTTTCATTGTAAGGAATTTACCATGGCCCTGGAACACGTTTCCCCTTTAGCATGATAGCATGATGCTCTACAAGCTGCTTCTTGGAATAAGGATTTTGAAATGATAGTTGTGCCTCAGTACACTAAGAGAAATTGGCAAGTTTGTGTGTTTTTTTTTTTAATTTATTTTTTATTTTTTAATTATTATTTTTTAAGTTGGTTTTCAAAACTGATCGTAACTGTTCTTCACAGCTTGCTTTTTTCCTGCTGAAAGAAGGGCTGCAGTTTTGTAGAGATGAACAAGTGATCTTTCAAAAATTTAATCAGGTCTTTTGATTTCCTATGCTACAATACAGTAACTGAATAAAGTGACTCAAAGCGAGTCTTTATCTTGTTCTGAATTTTCCTGGTGTTGCCAGTACTGTGTGCTGTTGCCTTCCCCTGGGTACTCAGCCTTCCCTCTCCTTTTCTCTCCTGACTGAAGGGTACAGTAAACTTGGCAGGTACAATTTTGTTTCCATGTGTTTAGCTCAGTCTGTATTTTCATCGGAGTTCAGGGTAGAATGGGATTTGGATACAATAACTTCCCTGTTATGTGATTTCAGTGTTTTGTTATTAGAAGTGGTCACTGTTTTCTTATTTGCACTCAAAATTATCCAAGAAAGGGAAGGGATCTTTATCAGAGCATTGCCTTTTAGGCTTTGGTGTTGGAGACTGAGAACAGGTGATGAGCCCTGGGATGCGGTTCTGTTTCTGCACTGGTTTTTGAGGAGCAAATTTTGTAGGCAGAAAAAGGAGAGGATGAATGTGAAAGTTAAACAGATTGCAGGATATCTTCAATTTAAAATAGTGGGAAATCATATTGCAGAATTATGTGAAAGACACAAAAATGTATTTGAAATGATTTTATCTTTTTAATCAACAAGATTTCAGGTGTTACTGTTTTAAAGCACAAGTTAAAAAGTGCTTAGAAGTGGAGTGCCTAATGACATATTTAAATTTTAAGGTGCTTTATTGGTTGAAGGAAAATATGGAATCTAAATTTGACAATTTGTATATGAGAATCTAATTCCCAGAGGGGTGAGGGATAATAATGTATTAATGTTGAAGCTTTTGAGACCCAGGGGAGAAGAGAGGTCCAACTATGTGGAGCTTGCTTTCAGGATCTAGGATTTTGTGTTTGGGGCTTGCAGTGCCCCAGGTTGTGACCTTGTATTAAAGCGAAGCAAGGGTGGTTTTGTTACAGATCCAGTGATCAGACCCTTGCCGTGGTGAACAGCAAGGACTTGCCTCACTTTTCTTACCCTACAAAAAGCAGAGAGGCAATGTGACTGCAAATGTAGAATGCAATGTACGTATAAAAAACTAGAACAAATGCAAACATTATAAATGAAGTAGCATCAGAGATGAGGAAAGAGAGGGCTTAAAAAGCTGCATACTGTTCCCTGCTAGCAATGTAAATAATTTTGTATGAAATAGCAATCGTGACTTTATATCGTGCATAAATTAAAAGCAGGGCTGAACGTGTTGCAAGAAGCGGCATTTCTGCGCTTTTGGCGGCAGGTGGCATTGTACCATTAATGGATTTTGCTGCTGCACTTGCTGCCTCTCGCTCGCCTCACTTCACGGAAGAACTGGAGACGGAAGATGCGGTTTATTTGTGACGATTTGCGTATCGAGAATTGTGCTCTCAAGCTTGGAGTCGTGGTGTGCTGTAGTGCTGTTGAATCTGTTGGTAAAGCTGGGTAACTCTCTTTACTTCTGCATAGTTCTACTCAATTAAAAAAAAAAAAACAAAAAACTTCATTCTGAACCAACTACTGCAACAACAAAGGTATCTGCAGATGCTTAAAAGTAGCACCTCTGCTATAGTTTGATTAATGGCCAAACTAAATCTTTGCTGTTCACCTATGATAAGTCAAATGTTGTTTCTCTAACCCACAAGGGAAATGTTGGATTATAAATCATCCCCTATAAACTCAACACCACTTCAAGTAAAACTGTGGGGCTTTTGGCCAAGAATAACCTATTTGCTTTTAAAGAAGAAATTATGCACTTGTAACTGAGAATTTTTGCTGCATGAATACAGTTAAGGTGACTAATATGAGGTTTATGTGTTTGTGGTTTTTTTTTCTTTAACTTTCCTTCTCTTTATAGTAATTTTGTTTTCTGAATGTTTGAAAGTGTAAGCAGCTGATGCCTGAATATAAAGTTATTAGTGGATCAGATGAGAATGATTCACTTCTGTTTAAACAGCCCTTTGCTCTCCGTGCCCCCTGAGAACTCTTATCACATATTTGTCCAGAAAACCCCACAAAAACTAACAAAAAATCCCTCGCATTATCCACCTGCCTGGTGGCTGATAGTATCAGCAATGTATCTCTTTATCTCTTGGTTAATGTGCCTTGGTATTCCGAAGGGGGGAAAATTCCAGTAACAGATTCAATTTACACGGACAGAAACTTGAGCAAATGCCAGCCTAGCAGGGGGGCCATTATTCTGCTCTATAAATAAGTTTAAAAAAGAAACAAACACACACACAAACCTGTGAATCAACATGTTTTGGTCTAATTGAGGGAAAAGCAAGATAGATGAATTTTGAAATGCAAATGATCACCTTCTGTTATTTAAGTATCGGTTTTGCCAACTTTGTGATCTTAAATATAAAGAGTTGTTACCTTTTAAATGGAGTAATAATTATGTTCCATTCTTGATAGTCATGATTTTGAAAACCAAATTGGTAACTTTTAAAAAAAGTGCTGTCATAGTATGCTTAATATCTGTGAGAGAAACGAAATTTTCTGCAGCCACAACCTAGTCAAGACTATTTTCAACTAAAACAGATTAAATTGAAGATTTACTCATAATTAGAAATCTTTGAGGTACTTTTTCGATCTAACCTGTGAAGTGTCATGTTGTAGAAGCGGCTTGCTGGTCTAACACCTTGTGTAAACACAGTGTGTGAATGAAATGTTTCATTTACCCTCTCCGAGTTCTCGTTCCAGCAGCGGGGATGTGTTCTGTCACATCCCTGTAGTGTTTTCGGAGGACGAGATTTCACAGTGGGGCTGCCTTTGGAACCTTTTTTCTTTCTTGTCCGAACAATGAGTTTTTACCCAGCTGTATTTACTAAAAAGTGGAGATTTTCGTGTTGAGATCATAAAGCCGAAGGGAGCTTAGCTTCGTAGAAAATTTAAGTAGGAAACTGGCCATCAGTAATTTATCATATTATTCTAGTGCTTTCATAAGCTGTGTGCTATAATGAAAACTTATTTACAAAAACTAGCCTTCACAGAAAACTGCACAGAAATATATAGTATATTTAGTTTTAACTAACCTGCTACTAATTGTACACAATGCAAAACCTAAGCAAAAAGAAGGCTTTGTGGGTAAATAATTTTGTCCTGAAAAAGACCAAAATGTTTCAGTGTGTAGCCTGATTTTCGCACTTGCAAATGAAGATGTCATTCCTGGTCTTAGACAATTGAAAATACAGATGTGGAGTGCAGCTGATAACCTAAAACATATGGCATGAAAATAAAAATTGCGAGGTTGCTATTATTAGCCTGTATGCTGTAATTTTTATTTACTGAATAAGGGAAAAATGCTCTCCCTCTGTTTACCAAATAGATATTTGATGCTGGAAAACCTGCGTATTATTTGTGCATGTGTTTTTCAGTAAGAATTTGCAGGCACTCATTAAATCTGCTGTTCGGTATTATAGTAATTTAATTTGAGTAGGTTGTTTAAGAAGCAAAAATAACTGTGGTAGATTAAAGTGCCATTGACCCCGAAAGGTGTCGAGGGGTGGGGTGGTCTCCTGGTTATAGTGTAAGACTGGACTTGCTAGATTTTACCTCTGACTCTGTCCTGGCTTTTTGTGTGACAGTAATGTCTTGGGATAATCCTGAAAAGGAAAGGAGCAAACAGAGCAGGTGAATGAGGTTTGAGCAGCAAAGACAGAAGGACGAGCTGGCTTGATTTGGAAAGCCCTGGCGATAGGAAACAGGTTTAAACGTTAGCAAGAAAAAAAAATATGTCGCTTTTGTGAATAACACTGCAGGAAGAAGTACTGATTATTGGGAAGCTGGGGGTAACAACTGTACAGCAACCTTTTTGGAGCGCTAGAGCCTTCCAAAGGCACCTGAGCGCCCCACAGAAAACAATGACGGCTGACTGCTCCCAGAATAGCGAGATGTCATGGACCTGGAGTAGGTGATTGAACGCAGAGGTTTGGGGAGAGAATCGGGTATTTTCTGAAAGGAATCTGGTGTGGTTTGGCACTTGGGCTTGTAAGAACGCTCCATGTTTCAGGTGAAGCACGTGTTCGTGTGGTTTTTCAAAGACCTTTAAGTAGAATAAGCAGTAAGATGTACTGAAGCTGTTGATTTGTAAAAATCTGGTGGTTTAGTCTGGCTGGCATAAAAACCAGTTAATAACTATGGAAGAAACTGTAATTTACCTGTGTGGTGTGATTGGTTTGGGGTTTTATTTCTTTTCTTTTTTATTTTTTTTTAAATTATTATTAATATGGATGAGGCTAAAACTTGAAGATAGTATAGAAGGTGCCTGTTGAAAATAAATGGAGCTGGCTGAAAGGTTAATTAGTGTTTGCTTTGTTTTGATGACAGAGCAGTAAAAAGTTTCTTTGTCTCTTTGGCACCTGATTATTTTAGAGGAAGTTTTAATTCCATTTTGGGCTCCTAAAGGGAAGAAAGAACACTGTTGCCTCTATTAATTCTTTTTCTTTTAGTGACATGAGGAAATTTCTTCCAAAGAGGAACATAGATGCTCATATGTTTTTAATACCTTTAAGATGAAACTTCCTGTTTTCATACTCCATTTGATCTTAGCAGAGGTTCATTGGACTTGCTTCACTACTTTATTGTTTAAAGACCATGATAAACTTTTTATACTTAACCATACATGGTTCAATACTATGTTTTATAAATTGCTGAAGCCTTTTAGGCAAAGCATTATGGCGAGATTGCTTGTGTAATCTGTTATTTAGTGACTGTATCTTACGTTATCTTGGCTGACTGAGTCTGCCTAGAGTAAATTAGCTTGGACTCATTTTACTTGGTTCTCTGCAAATGCTTCTTTACATATATAGATATTAAAATATGATAAAATAGTAAGCCTTTAAAATTAAATGAGTGTAAGGTAAATAGAATTTCTGAAGCGTCTCTAATGTGGTGTGGTTGTGGTGTGGTGGGGTTTTTTTGTGCAATACTGTTTATGTTAATGGCCACAGAAGGGGAAGACATTGTGTCTGGTGTTTTCAAGATGTTGGACAAGTCCATTTTCTCCTGAATGGTTTCAGACACCTGATGGTGGTTCAGATGGGTCTCCTTATTTTCTTACCGATGCAGAAATGGTACTGGAAGGTCTGCTGTTTCTGCTTCAAACACAGGGTAAGGGAAGAGGAGGACTCAGCTTTTGAGATTTTTGTCAATCCACCAAGAGTCAAGTGGTTCCCTTCTTAATTCTGGGAAAAACCACCTCAGCACGAAGCCTTTCCTGAGGCTTAGGTGTTTGAATAAGCAATACTTCCACCTGCAGCCTATTTTCTTGTGAGCTGATTTAGGGTCTCATTCCTAATTCAGATGCATGGGGTTTGTTTCAGCATTACAGTTTATCCTATCAAGTTGTGGGTGAGTTTTTGTTCTGATGATTCACAAGCAGTCTGGCCTCATCATCTGAAGGACATTGAGGTGCTAGAGAGAGTTCAGAGAAGGGCAACAAAGCTGGTGAGGGGTCTGGAGCACAAGTCTGATGAGGAGCGGCTGAGGGAACTGGGGCTGTTCAGCCTGGAGAAAAGGAGGCTGAGGGGAGACCTGATCGCTGTCTGCAACTGCCTGAAAGGAGGGTGTAGCATGGAGGGGTTGGGCTCTTCTCCCAAGTGGCAAGTGATAACATGAGAAGAAATGGCCTCAAGTTGTGCCAGGGGAGGTTTAGATTGGATATTAGGAAACAATTTTTCACAGAAAGGGTTGTCAGGCATTGGAACAGGCTGCCCAGGGAAGTGGTGGAGTCACCATCCCTGGAGGGGTTTAAAAGGTGTTTAGACGAGGTTCTTAGGGAGATGGTTTAGCGCTAGAGTTAGGTTATGGTTGGACTCAATGATCCTGAGGGTCTCTTCCAACCGAAATGATTCTGTGATTCTAAGTTGCACAGTGAATGCCCAAGCCCACCTTTAAGCTTGACTTCTGTTATGTTCACTGGTATTTCTGTATGTGGGTTGGGAGGTCTCATTGTCAGCCCTGGTGCAAACTGTATTTGGGAGAAAATGTTTGAGGTGTGATAGTAAAAGCCTTTGAAATCCTTCAGCGTCAAGGATATGTTTTAGGTTGAGGTTCTGTAGAAAGAATGAGAAAATCAGCCTCAGTGTTATGGTTAATAACTTTATTGAGGATGTCTGTTCAAAAGAGGTGAAGTCCTGCTTTTCTGCTTTAGAACTGGTGCTTCTGTTCAAAAATACAGAGTGTTGTCAGCTACGTATCCCTTCTCAGGAAGTAAGGTGTTACTGTGTGTAATGCAAACGTTGAGATAAGTATGGAAACCAGAAAGAAATGGCCTTTCAGTTGAGACCAGCTGCTCTGGAAAGACAGTGCTGGGTAGCGAAGGCGTTTACCTGAACCATCAATCTCGGTCTGGACCTGACAGCATTTTTCAGGTCTCCTTCCCTTCATTTCCCTGAGTGGCTGCTGCTGGCACGTCCTGCCTGCTGCTGCGTGGTGTATGAGTGTGCATCAGAAAGGGAGAGGGAAGTGAAAGCTCCTCCTTTGAGTGAAGTTACAGTAAAGTTGGAAGAGCTGGCAGTATTTTTTAAAAAAATTTTTTATTTTTTATTTTTTATTTTAAATTTCTCCAATTTAAAAGGATTTTGTATTTGAAAATTCTATTAACGTTTTTTGTTTTGTTTTGTTTTCTGCCAGTTTTGTACTGCTAGCCCTAGAAACACCAACACCGTGCATGTGGGTGTGTATGTTTGTGTTTGTACAAATGTGGATAAGGTCCTTGATTTCAAGGTTCATGAAGTAAAAGAATTGGCACAAATATCCCCATGTTATTCACTTAAGCTTATGGGTCGCTACCGTTTATTGTCTAAATTACTTTACTGATGGATTGAGATGAAAATGTTTTCTTAGCGAAGGCAGATATTGTAGTTCAGATTTATTGCAATATTAGAGCTTTTAAAAAAAGCATATGCCTTATGTGGTATATTACATTAGCTGGTTACTCTGTATCACTTGAAAGCACTTCATAATCTATAGTTTCGAAATTTTCCCATGATGTGTAGTCAAGATAAAATACAGTAATATTGATGTGATATCCTGAACTTATTATGATCAGTGAATTGCATCATAAGTAATGTGACTTGCTCGAAGTAAGGGAATGTAAACAACACGTGTTTATTTGTAGTGTCCAAGATATGTTGGGGTTTTTTGTTGTTGTTTGGTTGGTTTGGGGTTTTTAGGAAAACATTTATTTTAATCCGAAGTAAAGAAACTCTGGGACCTGGGGAAAGCAGCAGGAAAGCAGACATTAGAGAACAGCAGAAAATTTGAGCTGAAACTTAGGTTTTGTAGAAAAGGATACTTGAATGTTCCCCTCAGCTGAGTTTTCCGTTTCCCGTTCTGTGCTGGTTCAGATGACTATCGCACAGTTTCCACCTTGTGCCCGAGAACCTGGCCAGGGCCCTTCAGCCCAGGTCAAAATCTGTGTTGACTGTTCTCATCCCACTTGCATCCTTTTGCTCGCGGTCAAAAGTGGGTAGAAGAGTTTAGAGCTGCTCTTGCAAGAGATCTGCAACCATGTTTGTTTTGACTTGGCATATATTGAAAGTGTTGGTTTATGGAGAAGTGGACTCTAGTTTACTTTTTGACTCTTTTGGCTCTGTGTCCATATTCTTCATCAATGAAGTAAGGGTACATCAGCTTCCCATAATGAACAGTGTGTGATGCTGTGAAAGTCTGAAATTTCAAAGAACTGGATCAGCATCTGTGATTGCCGAAATAAAAGGAAATAATACCAAAACTCGGAAGTGGATTTTTGTAATATTTATTTTCCCTGTTCTCAGGATGATTTTTTTTTTTTCACCTTTAGAGTATTTTTTTATATTGGGCTGTAATTCAAGAGACTCATGCCCACTGAATGTCTTAGTGGAAGGGTGGATTATCTTCTTTTGTGGCATTATTCTAAAATTTAAGATGTGTCAATACAGAGGAGTTAATGGTAGTATAAGAACTGAGAATGTAGTAGTCAATCTTAATCAACTCTTGGCTTTACTGTCCTTTTTCTGGAATAAGTGTGGAATTTAAAAATACAAATCTTCACTTGTTTGGAAGAAAGCTTTCTTAGTTTACAGTATCCACAGGATTAAAGCCGTGTGAGAAAGAAAACTCTGCTCTAAAGAAGCCTAAAGTATTTGATTTTAGATTTGACTTTCCATTCGTATTACGTGGTTATTGAATGTACGTAATTGGAACATACAGCGCTAAGAAATCACAGACTGCAAAGGCATTTCTATTCAGTAGGTTTCACTGAGAGATACTATGAAAACCTTTCACCAGCTGGTTCATGTGGAAAAGCCCGAGGTTTGTTTTGTTTTGTTTTTCTTTATTAAAGGGCAGTTACCTAAAAGGGTCTTCCTTTCTGAAGGGGTGTAAAACTAAGTTGCAAGAACAGATTTTGATTTTTACACAAATTCTCTCAGTTTACCATAATTTCAACTTCCTCTGGATGCTTGCCTGGGATCTTAAACATTTGAAAAACGCGTGTAATTATGCTGATGCGGTTCCTCATGTGGCTGCCATTATATCTTTGTAAAAGTTTCCCCATACTGGTAGGAGTATTAATCTGTAAGGAATGGAATAAATTCTAATGTGTGTCACCCTTATAGTGATGTATTGGGCGTTCAAATGCCATTACCTCTAACAAACTTTTCAATGTGAGGGATGTCCTGTCTCAAGATACATCATCTGACCCATCCTTCCTTGTTGCTCTTGCAGCAGCACCCTTGGCCTGGTCCTATGAGGTGCCCCCTGCTCAGCATCTCTGTGCATCTCAGCATCTGGGGGGGGCCGGGGGCTGCCGCCTTCCTTCCCCTGACCCTGCATTGTCACTCATCTGTACTTCTCCTTGGCCACGCTACGCTCAGCTCCATAAAGTGATGAGCAAGATTTTTCAGGCATGCCACAATGTTTTTCACAGCAACGGTTAAGTGACTATATGCTAATTGTTGTCCTCTGCTGGGAGGCTGGTGTGGCTTTTGCCACCAAAGCTATTTTAGTGCAGCTTCTGCATTTTTTTGACAGTCAAAATGAAGATTTCATCTTCACCGCAATCCGTTTTTCTGCCTGTTTTAGAGCAGACAGCGTGGTGTGTTTGTATTTAATAATTTTTGTAGTTTAAAGCCTGAGTCAGTGAAGGCCGAGTTTTCTGCACGCATCATGCTATTGCATATGGGAATGTGCATTGCCAGGGACTCTGTACCTCCCACCTCGTTTCTCTGCCGTCTCTTGTGCATGGACAGGAATAAGGGAGTGTTGGGTGCTGGCTGGGTGCCTTGGAAAACAACTTTTTGTACCTCGGTACGGTTTGGGCTGAGCTGTAGCAGTACACAGTTGCTGGCTGGCTTAGGCGATGTGAAGCAGGTTCAGCATCCATGTCTGGTTCCCAACAGATGAGAGAGGCTGTTGTGGAAAGCCCGCCATGGTGATCCCAGCGAAGGGTGTGGATTAGCCCTGAGGCTAATCCTGCCCTCTAAGACAGAGTTCAGGGGTGCAGTAGACTATTAGAACCTCCCTTGTGCTGCTTTTATGGATGTGTTGGGCCACTCTGGTCAGTCCAGCTCTTCTGACCAGGGTAAATTCTCTAAGTACGTTTTTTGTTACTGTATGGCACCGTCCAGTTTTAGTCCAGTATAGAAGAATCCTAACTGTAGTGCCTACAAGCCTTGAAAATGCCTATGTATGCACAGAAAAGGCAAATTATGCGTGAAATGTATAGTGTTGCTGTGTTTGAACAATGCAATCTGTAGGTGGCTAAAGGGCTAACTAAATTGCAGGCATAATGAAAGCTCTGTGGTATTTAGTATATGTTCTGTCAGCATTTAACAGTCACCTTGTAAATATATGTTAATTTTGAAGGTGTAACTGACCTTTTTAATATTAATCGGAATGTCTCGTCTTCAGAGGTTGGCGCTATCCTAGAAGAGACAGAAGCCTGTGACTGGTGGAGCCTGGGTGCCATTCTTTTTGAACTCCTCACCGGGAAGGTAGGGCTGGGGGGCAAGTTCCTTGATAGAACTGGCATCTTGGCCACTATTTTCTCACAAGTGGTGTGCCCAGTTGCGATTTTCTTGCTTGTCTTTGTCCGATGTACTTTGCTGAGCTGAGTGCCCTCGCTTTGCTTGGTCTGAATGGGGCCAGAGAAACCAAACATGCTCAAGCTTCAGCAGAGCAACTTGATAAAGCCATACCAAACTCAGGAGTGAAAAAAAAAAACCCTCAAACCGTGCTGCCCTCTTAACCACAGGGAAATCAGAGTTCTCTTACGTCCCTTCTGTACATTTACAAAATATTTGTCCTAATGGTTTCAGTATTATTTCCTGGTACAGTGTAGAAGCCATATCTTGCTGTTACACATTCAGTATTTTGAGACAAAGAGTGCTCAGCCAAATCAAACTGGTGATTAGTTGACAGTTCTGTATGAAGAAAAGCGAAGTTTAGCAAACTCCCGGACTATTCAAGTTTGAGCAGTAGAGCACAAGCACTAAGATGTCAATGTTCTAAAACTCTGTCTCCAGGGGCACATGAGTGCCTGTAGACATTCCTCATGGAATCAGTACTTCATATGAGGAAGCACTGAAATTTTAGCTGTGTGTGTTATTTTGCGTGTAAACTAGGAGATAATCTAACAGTACATTTTAAAATCAATAAATGTATCTGCCTTCTTTGTTTTTGTTTTGCTTTGTTTTGTGGGTTTTTTGTTTGTTTTGGTTTTGGGTTTTTTGTTTGTTTGTTTTGGTTTGGTTTTTTTTTTGTTGTTGTTGTTTTGGTTTGGTGGTGTTTGTTTGTTTGGTTTGTTGGTTTATTATTATTTTTTTTTCCTTCTCCAGCCTCTGGTTGAGTGCCATCCAGCAGGAATAAACACTCACACTTCTTTGAGTATACCAGACCATGTATCGAAGGAAGCCAGATCACTGGTTCAGCAGGTAATTGAGGGGAAAATTTGTTTTCTATAGGTACGTGTGTAGGCTGGACAGATACTTCTCTACCTAAGTTGTTCTGGTGAAGTAAATGTAAAACCAGAAAGCTGCTGGTGGGAACGTGAATGGGTCTTTTGTCAGCACTGGTAATTTTTGCCCAGCTGTCTTGTTGTATCTAGAAACTTTAACTTCTGCTGCCTGGTGTGTTTAGAAAACCGGAGAGCTTTGCCGTTTCTTCGAAGAAAAAGTTTGGTCAATGCTGAGTGCTTTGGAAACACATGCTGGCGATATATGATTGTTTTAGGAGTTTTTCCCTAAATGTTCATGGAAACATTTGTTCTGGAATGAATTAAACTCAAAAATATTGATGCCTATTTGGCAAGATAGCTCTAAGTACTATGAAACCTGTAACACACTGATTGGAAGTTTTGGCCGTGTCGTCCTTGAAAATCCATATCTGTCCTCCAGGAAACCTTCTGGATGCCATTTGTTAAGAAAAGTACTTTAAATTGCGAATACAATGACACTTATAATAAGAAGATAACTGGTATGTTGAACGAAAGGCAGAGTGGGAAGCCGTAAAATATAGACAACCTTCCAGACTGATACACAGTTTTCAAACTAATGGAAATAGTACTGCCTACGGGTTTTAGTTCACTCTTAGCTTTAGGTAGTCATGACTGAGACAATAAACTTGTAGTACAGGGTCTAGAATTTCAGGTAGTGCTATCTTCCTCCTTCTAGTTAATTTTGACCTAACTGAGGAAGTGGAGCCTGAATCTGGCCTATTCCACTTGAGTAGAATAAGTGATATATGTGAACGGTGTTCTTTGGCTTTGGAGAGTGTCTTGCTAGTGGGTGCAAAAATAATGGCATCACTTAGATGTAGATTCGAACAGAACAGAGCGGAAAATATAGTTCTTGAAGAACACGAAGGAAAGAGATTTGGAAAATTCAGTGAGTCAATAGACCCAGTGACAGATTGATTTCTCTGCTGTTACTGTGAAATGATTAATGGAAATGGAACTGGACATTTGGGCCTCTTATTTTGAGTCAGTGACATGAATTCACTGAAGGTGACAACATGCGTCTTTGTGTTTCTGGCAAAGGTAGAAAGGGAAGTGAGAAAAAACCCATTTTTGCATAATCTGCATTTATATTGTTAAGATGGTAGCAAATTGTTACCTTCACCCACAGGTGCTATGGGAGTCAAAAGGGTAAGGGAGAGCAAAACCACACTTGACAAAGGGAATTCCTCCCATTAAAACCAGAACTGAAGACAAATGGAGTCATCCAGTCCACTTCTCTCTGCCAGTGCAGGATTGTTCTTCGCTGCGGACTAGTGTATTGCTTATTTCAATGTGCTAAAGAGTGGCTCTTTTGCCACTTGTGGTTTAAGTGGCAAATATATCTCTGCCACTCGCAGGTACGTTACAAAGCCGTAACTGTTCAGAGAAGTCACCCCAGTGCCTGTTAGGTTAAGCCTTCTGGTGTCGGGTGGTGACTTATCTGGTGGAGGTTCGGTTATATGAGCTAGTAAATCACGTTTTTGTTGTGTGACTACCCAAGGAAGCTGCCATTCATTGTTGAGGAAACCTTGTCAGGAAAAGGAAGAAAGCTCTCTTGGCATGGATAGCAATTTGTCATTGCGACTTTCCTTCCCCGCACTGCCAGGGGTAAGCAGGTCAAAGCACCACAGAATAACTCTCCAGGATCAATGTTCAGCTATACAGAAAACTCTGTCGGATGTTGTCTCCTGCTGTGGCTTCCAGTGCAGGTGACTTCATTGTAAACACCTTCATTTAGCCAGCTTCTAAGAAAACGGAGATCTGTTTATTTCTGTTGAAAGATGGGGTTATTTTTATGTTGGTTTGGTATTTTGTGCCCGGTATTTTTTTTCAGGCACCTCCGTGCTTTACTACCAGCAGAATATGAAATGTGACTTTTCAGTAGGTATCTATTGCAGTTTGGTTTTGCATCTGCTTTCTAAGATGGAATTTATTCTGGAAGGGCAAACTCTAGAAAACAAGTGTCCATGCTCACTTTCCCCCAGCTGGTGCTGGTTGTATTTCAGCAGAAGGCAGAGAGGCCCTGGCTTCATCGGTTCCTGCTGCCTGGTGGAAGATACTGGAGCAGCACTATTCACTGTCACCGAGCTACCTTTGCTATGTGACATTATGAATGCAAATAGCAGAGCCATCTTAAAATGTGTAAATTCCTATGTTTATGCATGTAGACTCACTTAGATGTTGAATGCATTAGGATACGAATACACATTGTTCCGAGTGACAACTGGGAGAAGTTATCCTATTAGCTGTTGCAGAAGAATCAAGCAAGAAGTCATGCCTTTGTACTGGCTGTAATTGAATAGAGTATAAACAGTTCTCTAAAACTGCAAAATATTTTTGTCTGTCTTTATTAGTCTCTTTGGAGTGTTACCTTTGCATTCTCTTTTATATGGATTGGTATCTTTAAACAGATGTAAATATTGTGATTTCCTTTTCACATGAATTTAGCATGTGATGTACAACTAAAAAGCAAACGAGGTGCGGAATTTTAGAAAATTTCCATTAAGCCATTGCACTGTTTTGTTTCTTTCACTGGGGTTATGATTTTTCAGTTTTAGTCCATTTGTAGGATGCTTTAAAACTTTTTTTTTTTTTTTTAAGGAAATAGAGAACTGTCTGTACTATCATAGTATTTTAGAACCAACTCCAAACTTATAAGACAGAAAGTTAAGGACCACTGTAGCTGTAACATAGTGGTGTGAGCAAAAGTTCACATGAAGCAGATGCGGTGTCCAGAGTTCTACCGACACAGGCTCTGGCTGCTGCTCTCTTTTTTCTAAAAATGAGGTTACCCTTAAAATGAAGTCCCAACGTGCAGTGCTTCAGGGAATTGCCTGCTGTGATCAGTGGTCTCTGAAGACTGTAACACTGAGACTCAAGGAGAGGAGAGTCTTCTTCCATTTACTGGATTTTAGGAATTTCAAGTATGCTTTTGCACTCTTGAAAGTAATTCATAGAGCAGGAAAACAGTAGGATGTCCCTTACCTTAGACCTTTCTGGAACTTTTAAGCAGTTGTTTTTGTTCTTACTCACTGAATCATCTGTATTTTTCTCTTTATGTCAAGCTTTTGCAGTTTAATCCTGCGGAGCGTCTTGGTGCTGGCGTTGCTGGTGTTGAAGACATCAAATCTCATCCGTTTTTTGCCCTTATAGAATGGGCAGATCTGCTGAGGTGAGAGATGCGTGCCCTCTCAACAAACTCAGGTCAAGTGGACGAGTTTCTCTGGCACAGAAGCACCCTGACTGGCTTCTTTTGGATGTCCCAAACCATTTGGATGTGATGACTGAAGGACGCTGGAGCAATCAGGCCAAAAGTGAACATTTTAAACCGGAATCAGTGGTTGTACAGGGTGCTAACTTATTTTTACAGCAACTGGTTGCTGCGTGCGTGTGAGTCTTTCCACCAGAGGGTGGTTTGGGATGGAACTCCTGGGCAGCGTGTTTAGCGCTGCCAGCTCGTCGACTACGTACGACCAGGAGTGCGCTCCTGGTGCTTTGTCTGATGATGGAAGCATCTATAGACTGTGCCAGTTGAAAGTATCTTTTATAGTGTCAGTAGAGCATTTCCCTGTGCTAAGTGCAGCTGGGGGAGGCTGGGGGGAGGAAGGAACAAGTAATTTATTAATGGTATATACTGAATAAAATACTAAAATGCTTTATGCGAAAGTTGACACGTTAAAAATAATATATCCATTAAAAATTAAGAAAGCTGTTGCATAATACTGTGGAATGTGTCTTGGAAATGGCATATTGTTTCCAACTGTGTAAAGAGCATATAGAAGGCAAATAATGCTGTCAAATGTTGTACTTCGTTGGCTGGCAATGTCTGTTTAAAACTCTTAACTCCGTTGTATTTTATGAGCTACATGTTGAAGTCACTACAGAAAGGGAAATCTTCTTTTCCTCAGCTGGATAAACACAGCTTTAGCACTCTAATAAGGAGCAAGAAAACATAATGCTAAATAAATGTATAGATTAAAAAAGGAAAAAACTCTTCTCTCATCACTGCAGCCCCCACTTTATCACTTAATGAACTTTACTTCCTCTAAGTGTCCTATTTTCAGCTGCCACTTCAGGAAAAAACCTTTCTGCTCATGCTCTTCTGCTTGAGAAAGCTTCTGAACTCTCCTGTTTGTTTGTTAATAGTCTTAATAAATCAAAGCAAGCCTTCACCCACTCTGCTGCTGGAACAGGAAGAAGCCTGGGATGTGCTCATGCCAAATGACTAAGTGACATCTCTGAGCAAACCCTAGTGGGTAAGACTTGGGCCTGCGCCAATTAGCTGACCTGGTTGTTTGTTAGAAAGGTCTGGAGAATGGGAGGAGAATATAAGAAATGCAGAATATTTTGCCGTGCGCTGCTGTTGCTGCTAAGCAGCCCTGCTTGTATGGGTTCCTGACATACAAACGCTGTGCCCTGCGATGCTCATCCAGATTATGGATTTGTGGGTTTTTTCCTAAATGTTCCCTTCGCTCTCGCTATTTTTTTTTTTTCTTTTTCTTCTTCTCTCCAGCTTTATCCGGAGAACAAAGGGCAAATTCCTTTGGGAAAGCGAGGTGACAGCAATGGTGATTGAATTTACAACTCAAAAAAAAAAAAAAGTATCCCTCCATTTGTATTTTAGCGGTGTATTTTATGGGCACTCCCAAAAGTGCATCTGCACAGTCTCCATCTGTTAGACACCAGGTCGGTGTATTCAAATAAAGTGGAAAAGGAAAATGCTTCACTCAAACAAAGGAAATCTGGAAACTTTTTTTTTTTTTCCTTTTCAAATTATTCCACTCCCCTCTTTTTTTTTCTTTCTTCCCTTTCTTGTGATGGCCAGGCCAGCAGAGGGGCTGTCACAACACCGCAGGTTGTAAGCAGGTCACTGGTATCGCTGCCGACGGAGCGCTGCCCAAGATGACATCACCCTCGGAGACTGCGCCTCAACCTGCCACCCTCTGCCTTCATAACAGGAACTCCCTCAGGTGAGCCACAGGAACGACTTCCTGCGCCGAGCGGGTCGGAAATCGCTAACGCGGCGACCGAGCTGATCCCCGGCTTCCTCCCAGCGCTGCCCGGCCTCTGGCTTTGCAGAGGACTCGTTGCTCAAGGGAAGCCTCGCCTCCCTTCCCTCGGCCACCTGAGTCCGTCCCTGGGGCTCTCCGGCCTGGCCAGCAGATAATCCCATTGCCCATGTTGATCTCTCCCGTTCTGTTTGCCTGGCGCTAACTGTAATAAAAATACATTTTCCATGTGACTTTAAAAGGTTCTCTTGCTCAGGTTGTGCCCACGTGCTTGTTGCAAGTAAAGGCAGGTTAAGATGTAGTAGCAGAGGAGCACGAGCTGGTTTCTGTGAGTAGCAGAAGGAACACGTTCTAGCAGAAAACAGATGATCGGTCACTCTCACTGCGAAGCATTTGGTTTAGTTAATGACACAGAAATATTTGTTTCAAGTATGGTGGTAGAGGGTAAATGTGTATCGTGGAGACTAGAATGGAATGGGGTGCTTGGCAAGATGGTTTGCCAGAAATGAGCCTTTCAGGTGCTGCTGGTTTTTGTAACCTCACCACTGACTGAAATAATGGTTTTGCTAAAGGAAGCACAATCTGGCGTTAATTGCACCAAAAATATCCTGCTTCTTTGTGTGTGTTTGTTTTTTTCCTTTTTTTTTTTCCCCTCCTTTAACATGCATTATGTTATATTGGTGTTTATATGTATTGCTTTAATAAACAAAACCTTTCAAGCCTAATTCAGATCAGATCTTGGGTTTCTGAACTTTACATTTAGTTCTTGAAGACAGTCCTTCCTGCCTAACCAATGCTTTTTGTCCATGGCTTTTGTGACTTGAGATATTCTTTTTGGTGCTGCTTATGAAGCCCTGTGGTGCACATCTTTATTTTGCTGACTATTAAGTAGTGCAAAGTCCGTTCCACCTTCCTTCTGTTACACCGAATGGGCTGTAGCGAAACAAATCGGTGTCATTTTGTTCATAGGAATTACAGTAAAATAGGCCCATAGGTTTTTCTGTTCTGTGGGTGTTCAGGTAAGGCAGATAGCACACCTAGGTTACCTCAAAATGGTAATTCATTGCACCCTATTAAACCGCTCTGTAATGTTTTTTGTGTCCTGCTAAGAAAAAGTGGGAGACAAAATCTTTGAAGGCTTGTACTTGGTAGAGCTGCTGTGAAGTGAACCAGGGACCCTGACCAGACCTACAGAAGAAATTGTGTCTTGTGAAAGACAAGGGGCATGACTTTGTTTGCTTTTAATGGCTGTGTTCACAGCTTCTGGGCTCGTAGCACAGCTCCTGTATCTCCTGTGACAATCACCTCTCAGACGGCAGTCGCTGTCGTGCTGACTCTCCGCGCACCTTTGGGATGCTGAGTTGGCAGGGTTACCTGCGCCGGAACATCCACCCGGCTCCGCGCTCCGGCGCTAAACCTGTTCCTTGGTGCGTCCCCGCAGCGAAGGGCAGGGGAGCGAAGAAGGCTGGTGAGGTCAGCCCTCTCTAAATGAAGCACTCAGCATAACAAGGTACAGGGAGTGCGAAGTAAACCACTACGTTTTGGTGTTTTGTTTTTTTTTTTTTAATGTGGTGTCATTTGTTTTCTCAAGGACACTGAGTAGGAAGCTGGAGAAACAGAAACTTCCTCTCTGGTGAGATTTATGGTAGGGATCTCAGCGATGAAATGAAAAAGTACATTTCTTGATTTCTTCAGGTTTGTGGTTTCTGTGTGGGTTTTGCTGAGGTGAACTCTGGTTCGTGGCTGCTGTCTGTACCCGGTCCCCAGCGCCTGCCGGCGGCTCGGCCTGCGGCCAGCTCTGTCCCTGGCCGAGTGCCCCCCAAGTCCTCTCCAGTCAACGGCATCTGCTGAAGGACTTTACGTACGATCCCATCTCTGGGGCGAGACCCCGTGAGGGTGTCGCCCCACGGCGCTGCAGGAGGACGAGCATCTCAGCAAGGTCTTGAGGCTGGGGCACAGCTCCTGTGTGACTGAACCTGTGAGGGGGTGAGACCGGGGAGCCAGGGGCTCAGCCGAACAGCAGCGGGGATGCTGGTGGCTGTGGCGGGGGCACAGGGCGTGTGTGAGGGGCTTGGGCATCCCCCAGGACAGGGCACTCCCCCCAGGACAGGGCACTCCCCCCAGGACAGGGCACCCCGTGCTGCTCTGGCTGCAGAGGGGAGGTTTGGGAAGGGGTGGCAGAGCCAGCTCCCGGAGGGGGAGCGGGACTTGCTTAAAAGGTGCCGAGCAGCTGCTGCTGGCAGCAGCGGTTCAGACTGGCACTGCACAGCCCTCTCCTGTGCCGCGGGGCCGGGGAGGGCTGGTCGCTGCCTGAGCCATCTGCAGGAGCAGAGCCGGGCAGCCCTGGCCCAAAGCTGAGGCGTCCTCGAGAAAACTCCAGCTCTGCGGGGGAAGCGGTCTCAGCCCCCGCTGGCACCCTGCGCTGCCGTCTCCCGTGCCCCTGCTGCCGGGCAGGGGAGGCTCAGCAGGGCGCAGCAGAGAGGATGCTCCAGGCTCCCAGCAGTGGGTGATGGCTTAACGCGCTGCCCCAGCAGGACCTCACCGCCTCTTGGCAAACCAGAGGTTCTCCTTCTCCAAAGGCAGCTCTGCCTCCATCTCCTTGGCCCAGGGACCCGTCAGGAGGGATCAGAGCTGCTGCTGTAGGGCTGAAGTGGCATGGTGACGGGCAGGAGGGCTGGGGAAGCGTGCAACACCAGGCAGCAGGGAATTAGCGTCCTCTTGGGAAGGCTGTGGGCAGTCGCCTTGATGCTTTGCTGCCGCAATCCTAAAGTTGGCAGGTCTGGGAAAAGTCCTTCTGGGGGCAATGAGCTAGACAAGCCAACTGGCAAGGGGTGAAGCTGGATAAACACGGGCCAGCCAGGGAAAGAGCAGATGTTGTGGAGGTCAGCGGTCCTCCTCAGCAAAGCCTTGCTAACCTCGTTTCGCTTTGCCTTGGAGACAGAGCTGTTCTGCCTTGGTACCACCTCACCTCTGCCAGCTTCTCCCATCTCCTTCCATGAGCTGAGCCGTTTATCCCCGTGGTATTTTCCAGGTTTGCCCAGCTGCCTCCATCCATGGCCTGTGTTACATCCTTCAGCGCCTGCCACAGATTTTCTCGCCTTTTCTGTGCTTTCAGTTCTGAAATTTTGCCCCAAAACGCTGCGACCCAGCAGTGGATTATTAGATACAGCTGTTATCCCCACGTACCGATGGAAACAAAGAGAGAGGATTACTCCCACAAAATAAAAGCGCGAGGTTAGGAAAGGTTAGGAAATTGCTTACCCCAGCAGTGTGCGAGTAATGAGAGTTTTACGGTGCCCTGTAGAGTGGTGGGATAACAGAGAAGGAGCCTCCACGAGAGGGGCCGATGCTGTGCCGTGACTTAGAGCTTGGTGCTGCCTAGCTTTGCTCCACCTGCAGTCTTGCCTGTGGTCTGAGGTTTGCCAGCTCATAATGTTCCTTTACGAACCAGGCATGGAGAAGAGCTACTTCAACAGTGTGGACCATGAGCCAAGCGTCATGTATATTTTCTCCAGATTTTTTTAGTGTTTTGTTTTGGTTTTCAGCCTTCTCCACTACTCTGCCTCCTTGGGCTCCTTCCTCTCCAGCCTCACACCTGCTTTGACCTCAGAGAAGTCCCCTGTGACCAGTCCCTGGTCTCTCATAGTGTCCTGTCAGGCCCAGCAAAGCTGAGACCCAGTAAAGCGAAGCAAGAGGTGAATTTCCATGATGAGAAGGACGTTGGCTGCTCTGGCTCCTTGTAGGCACCCCAGCAGGTGCTCTGTGATTGTGCAGAGACTCCTGAGCTAATCGGGTTTCTAGGGTAAGGTAAGTGCACAGCACGAAGTCCTGGCCTCGCTAACATTGCTGGGAGTTTTTCCACCACTTTGCTGGGATCAGGAGTTTACCCTTCAGTTACAGAAAGAAGCTGGTTTTGTGAAAACCAGCACGGAGAGCTTATTTGCTTTTCTGCTTTAAGCACACATGTGTAGTTTCAGCTTCGGTGTTAGAGAAATAAGCTTTTTTTTTTAAAAAAAAAAAATCTGTGCTCTCCTGGCAGGTGCAGTTAACTGGCTATCCAGTCACCACCCCTGCTTGGGGCAAGGTCTGCAACGCTTCTCCCTCAGCCTTTGAGGTGCTGCTGGTTCACTGTGGGACCCCCCGTATGAGATGGAGGGCATTTTGCTGAGTGGCAGAGATGGGAAGAGAGAATTAGCGCCTGCCCCGCGTTTTGAGGCTGAGAAGTGTTTGATGAGCAGCGCTGCACATGCCCTGTCAGGGTGACCGGAGTGCAGAGGGCTGAGAAAGGCAGGCATCTGATTTCCTCATTATTTCTTTTCATAAATAATCCCTTGTCCTTGCACCCTGGACTCTGACAGTATTTAGAACATGCTGGGTGTGTTGTTTGTTTGTTTTTTTTTCCCCCTGCTCTGAAACTTATTCATTTGGAAAGCAGTTAAACAATAGGTTTTTGTCTAAATCTTTACCAGTTAAATTGTCAGGGGAGATTTCCGCCCCCCTCTTCTCCCATCTATCCTCCTTTTGTCTCCTTCAGTCGTCGTCGGGGTCGGGATCCGCCGCCAAACGGAGAGCACGGTTGCTTTTCCAGGCCCCAGATGCCAATATGTGGCAGCATCTGGCTGTTTGGCAGGCGCCGGGGCAGCGGTGCTGGCTGCGCCGCAGCCTGTCAGGCGGCGGCAACGCTTGATGGGCGCCCTGCTTCTTGGAGAGTGTGGTCCCAACCAAGGAAGCGGAGGATAATGAGATCTGCTGAAGGAGGGGAATTATCGGGCAGGGCGGCCGCTGTCGGAAGCTGCGCCGTCTCCCAGCCCTGGTGTTTTTTATTGTGGGTTTTGGTTTTTCCTGTCCTCTTCGGCAGCAGCTCGTGTAACCTCACCTTCTTGTGCTGTGAGCGTTTCGGGTGCCTTAAGGCATGGAGCTCCTTGAAAGAGAAATACAAATCACTAAAAATGTAGAGATAAAACCCTCTCCTTAGAGGCCATGTGTTTGGCATGGGAAACACATGATAACAGCTTGCTTTAGAAAGGTGACATTTCCACTGAAGGCTGAATAATAAAAAATGCATTCTAAAAGCTGAGCTTTTCTCTCTGTTCTGATATATTAGACTTTTGTAATGAAGACAGCTTCTGGGACTGGGGAATCTACTGCTTCCTTCAAATACGTGTGCGAGAGCTCTCCCTGGCCCTAATGGGTGTCGCATGTGGCTCTGGCTACATTAATGTTGCAAGCTCTATTAAAAGCAATTGTCAGTAGCCCTTCACACGCCGGGAATCAAAGCTGTCTTTCCCTAACTTTGCTTTTGCTCAGGCTTGTGTGTGTAGACTGACTTGCCCAGGGTTAAGTCACTTTTAATATTAAGATGGATAGAAAAGATTCTAATACGTCGGTTATTTTTTTTTTCCTCCCTTTTAAATCAGAGCTTGCTGGTGAAGGACTCTGGAGGGATGGGGAAGGAGGAGACAGCCAGGCAGCTTAAAGAGGCCTCTGAGGGTCATGTTGAGTCTGTGCTATTATGCTCCAGCGAGGAGAATAGCTTTATTGACAGACAGCTGTTTGACTCCTGCAGCCGCACAGTATTTGCTGCAGATCCGCGTAAATACTGAGCCCGTGTTGACAAATTCCTTGTCAGTGCAAGGTAGTTAAACCTGCCTGTTTAATCATTTGCATGCTCTTACCTCTGCAGCTTGGAAAAGAACAAGCTGCTGGTTTACAATATGATGCATGAGAAACCTGTAAATGCTCAGAGTTGTTTCGTGTGAGGTTTTCAGGGTGCCTTTTGTTCAGACCCTCTTAGAAACACAGTGCTCTATTTTTTTTTTTATCGCGGTTATTTCATTCTTTTTTCCTCTTCTCTAAAAAGTGTAAAATTTTTTCAAATTAAAAAAAAAAATCTGGCAAGCTCTCTTGGCAATACAGGTGACAGATCTCTCGGCAGAACTCGGGTCCTGTCTGTGATACGCCACCAGCACCGGCATGGCCCCATTGGGCGTTCCACACCTTGGTTTGCAGCATGTGAGCAGAGGCACGTGAGGATGTGTGTTTTGGTTTGGCTTTTCTGGCAGGAGGGTATGGAACCTGTGCTACCGGTCGCCTCCTGTCCGCGGCTCAGGGGGTGGCTTTTTGACCTCCCTCCTGCTTCACAATAATATCCGCCTTCATACCAGCATACTATCTTGTCACATTGTTGGCCTCATCTCTGGAAATATAGTAACTAAAATTAAGGATTTGCTTCTGTTTCGGAAATTTCGAATTGACCTTTGTAACTCAAACAGAGAGACAGTGGTGTAAGCTGGGGCTCCTGCCACACAGTCAATGGGAAAAATCCGAGACATCTTTTGAGACTTTCTGCAGGCCCTCTTTACAGCGTAGTGTCTCTGTCATCCTTTCCAAATGTTTCTGGTGTGCGAGTAATTTTCTAACCAGAAGGTGTGTTATTGAGGGGTGACCGAAAGAGGAGGCCTCGCTAAAAAGGGAACGTGTTGTTTAGTCAGAAAAAAATTAAAACTAGGATGTCAAATCAGTATTTAGAGAGATTGGTCTCTGTATCTTTAGGTGGCAGTGAAGGAGATGGACGTTTCATTCAGGATCACATGTAAGGCTGTGGATGCTTGAAGTTGTTGGCAAGTGACCAGCTGTCTGTCTCATGGCTGTGACTGCTGATGGAGCTGAACCTGGTCGTGCTGCTGGTTTTTGAAACTTTTAATCATTTTTCTGCTAGGTGTAGGGAAGGCCAATGTTATCTGACATCTTGATTTTTTTAAGTACTGATGTCAGTGCAAGACATTAGTTATAATGAAGATTTACTCTTGAGTGACGTGCGCTCGTGGAAAATCTCATATATCCTATGGAAGGACACGTAGCCTGGTCAACTGTCTCTGAAGAGGCTGCAGAGATCAGCATGCAGAAGAAATCAGATTTCCACTGATTTCAGAGCAAGCAGGTACATTTTTTTTGGCCTTAATTTAACTAAAAAAACCCACCCCAGTGTAAGTGTATGGTCTTATGAGAATGGCCAAGCTTTGCCTGCTGCCCAGGCCAGGCAGCCTCACTTGAAGCCTTTGGAGCCTGGACAACTCCCACGTTACTTCCAAGGGAATTATCACCTCCTCCTCTCTCTGTATGTGTGCTTGTTCGGGGTTTTCCAGTTATTAACCAAGTAATTTATTGAATGTTCTTTTTATCATTCATGTGACGACAATTTTGACTCTCAGTTATTTTTTAGTCTTTTTCCAATGGGACTTGGTTCTCACTTGTCTCCTACCCACTGAAATGGTGGCTTGCTGCAGAAATTGCTTTCATTCCATTCAAGCATTTAAAAAGCATGTTCCCTTCTTTTTAGTACATCCCCATAACTTGTATGTTGAGGCCCAAGAGCTGTACAAGTTTATGTGGCTGATGAAAATATTTCCAGATGAATGAGAAATATTAATAAAAGGCCAACACCCTGAAGATAATAAGGAGCTTTGGAAGTAATACAAACTCTTTTGTCTCAGGGCATAAGCCAACCTTCAGCTAGAAGTCTTTTTAAACAAAAACGTTCCTTCTGTCCTTCATGTTTCATCATTGTAAGAAGAATAGCAGCCTGTCTTTACATATAATTAATAAAGCAGATCAATTAGCCACTTAAATAATTTTTAAGGGCGTGACAGCCACAAAGAAGAACAGACAAGTTAGCCTTTCGGGGGGCTGAGGAATCAGAGATCTGGCATAGTCAGTTGAATTTGGAGTCTGCAGCTGGTGGATCTTCCAGAAGCCGGCTGAAAGCAGGTCCGGTTTCTTCAGGTTTCTACCTTTCAGCCCTGCTGTTGGTAATACGGCTGTTGTCCCCACTGTTTTTTTTTTTAAAACTGGGTTTTGGGCTGTAGGCTAACTAACTTTTTTTGGTATGTGAAAGCCAAAGCACCAATGATTCTTGCTAGTTATGGGACTGGTGTGGTCCTCGTCTCAACCAAGCATGAAAGGGACCTGCTGGAGAAGGACACCAAGCCAAAAGGCTGGTGGATGAGAGAAAGAATCCTGTTCTGTGTTCAGAGAGATACCACTGTTTTGTCTTTATACTGGGGTCTTGTACAACCCGTGTGCAAGCCTGAAGGAAGGAGCATTCCCAGCCTCAGAGAACTGACTGCGCAAACAGCCTCTTGACAGAGGGCCTGTAAAAACGGGGCTGAAGCCACAGGATTTTGTACTGTTGATCCTGCTGGGATTGGGTACTTCAATCTCTCCTTTAGGTGCTTGGTGTTTACCAGATGCTTCCTAGCTCAGCGCCATGCTCACCCTAATAAGAAAGGTGTAGATGATTTATGTCCACCACAATTTTCTCATTTATTTCTCTTGTTCCTGAAGGATGACAAAGCCGGTGTCCAGGTGTCTCTGTGATGGGATTCTCAGAGGATGACGTACAGCAGGTCTACCCCAAACAGTGGGTGACCACAAACACCCCAGGAAGGCTACTGAGATTGCCACCGTGTCCACCTCTGCTCTTAGGAAATCTGAGAGGTTTTCTAGCATGGGACGGGGCTCTTCTGCAGTCATGGAGGAGCGAGCGCTTTCCTTGGATGTGCGTGGCTCATTTGTTACGAAGCAAGCTGTATTCCTGCTGTGGGTCTGTATGTACAACACTTATTTATTACAGCCCTTAATCAGAGCTGGGTCAAACTCACCTAAGGAAAACATAAATGTGTTACAATGGATTCTTTTTAGTAATTAAAATTGTGACTCCTTCTCTGAAGTCTTGATTAAACAGCACTAAATGTCACAATGCTGTGAGAAATAGCCATTATCAACAGAAATCAAACCAGGTATATACTGCTAAAGGAATTTTGCCTGGTGGGGTCGAATTTCAGTGCAAACACAAAGGGTCACCCTGTGACACTTGGCTCCTGTACGCTGCTTGTAAGCATCCCGGCGTATTTGCTTTGCTCTCTCTGTCTTTTTCCTCTTCTGTTCCCCTCTCCATACATCAGTGTCGGGGAGTTCAGACATCACAAGGGCCGGTGGGTTTTTTATTATTATTGTAGCGCCTAATGTGGAATTTCGCATGAGCAACACTCCTTCCTGTCGGTACTTGGAAACTCTTTTGTGTTACGTCCGTCCTTTCTCTGAAGTAATCGCTCAACTATTTCTAGCAATAAAATATTCCTCTCTAGCCACATCAGATAGGTTAGAAAGATTAGTGCAAGATCTGAATGCCCTGTCCAGCTAAGTTCAACAAAACTTCCACGGGCTTTAATGTTCTCCTTTTATTTTACTGCAGGTATTGCCTGAGGACAAAATACAGGAAAAAGGCACCCAGATACTGCTGGATAAGAGCAAGCAATATACTCTATAGTTACAGCTGCACATTATCTGAATGACACAACTCACACAAGCAACCTGCCAAGCGATGGGGACATGAAGAACAGGAGTTTGTGTGTATCTGCATCCTTCTTCTCTATGTTTTTAAACTAATTTTAAAAACACTACACGGAAGATTTGTCTAAAAATGTGGTCTGAAAAGGCAGCGTGATTCTTGTCTCTTCACAGCTGGGGGGCTGAGGAGAGAAACCATTCTCACTAAGTCGGTTTGAAAACCTTATTTGGCACCTAAGATGCACTTTGAGGGAGGGAAGGTTTTCCTAAGACATTTAAACATGTACCTGACCAGAGACAAGACAACTCACTTCCTTTGCTCCCTGCTGAGGGACTGTCACTTGTTGCAGTAGAGTTGAAACTCCCGACAGCTGTTAAGAAAAGCTTAAAGAGCAGAGAAGTGACAACCTCATCACCAGTTGCACCAGCTGGAAGTACACACAGAAACTGGACTTACTTTCAGTGGTGGCTTTGCCCTGGCTTTGGGGAGCGAGGAGGAAACTGCTTGTGGAAAAAACCAACTCCTCACCATGAAACAGCTCTTCCATGAGATGAAGCACTAGGGTTGAAACTGCTTGTTCCTTGGCCTTTCTTTGGCCTTTCTTCAGCCGGACGGAGGCTGTAGCTCCAGTTTGGGGAGGTTCTCCCCATGCAGTGAAGCCTTTGCTCCCCGGGAAGGGGCTGTGTCTGGGCAGCTGCCTGTGCTGAGGCCGCTGCCTGCCCCGCTCGCCGCCTCGCTCCGCGCTGCCATCTCCTGTGCCTTCAGCTCTAAATAAAAGTTTACTTCACTTCGAGGGTATTTTTGTCTGCTACCTTTTTATTTTTTTAAAAAAAATTTTTTTTGTTTTGTTTTGTTTTTGTTTGACAGCCGTGACAGCCTCTCCTCATTATTATGGAAAATATAGGGTTGGTGGTAATTACTATCTGAGCATGAATGGGAGCAGAAGTGGGCATAGCCTGCACTGGCCTTTCTTTGACAAGGTATAACTTTCTTCTGAATTTCTGTGTTAATTAATGCTTATTTAAAAACCACTTTAATTGGCAGTAAACACCTCAACTTTTTGTACTCATTAAAATGCACCCATTGATGTGTGATGGATTTTTTAAAGCTTAATTAACTTTCTTCCTGTATATATAACCTATAATAATGACAAATACTGGAAACTGCCTTTCCTCCCACCCATTTTTGGCCCTCCCCGTCGATGTTGCTATCACTTGAAGAAAAGCTATGAANATGAAAAAATGTTCCGCAAAACTTTTTCTCAGGTAATCTTGCAGGCCTGCTCTTCCCCCAAAAAAACAAAATCTTTTAGTCAAAATTGAAGTGAAAATTGATTTCTGTGTTTTTATTTATTTATTTATTTATTTTTTCCCCAAGTAGATTCCGCTGGGTTTATCCACACACATATTTCTACGTGCCAAGTCAAAAGAACCAAGACACCTCTAAAGGGCTTTTCTCTTCCTCCAGTTTTCAGCCCACATCTCTAAGCCACGGAGCAGGATTTAGTGTGAAACTTTCTAGCACGATGAAGGGAATGGTGATTTCAAACTGTATTTTTGAAGAGTCTCAGCATTTTGGACTCTGAAATCAGACTCTTAAATCACTTCTGAATGTGGAGGCTGGTACTTTTTGCAACTGTGATCCTTCGTACACGACGGAAATGATCAACAAGCAGAGCGCATTATAGTAATTCATGCAAAATATGCAATTTACTTGGCTCAGCTATTACACACAGATCATTTCCCAGTTTTCCTTTGCAATTCCTGGAATATTCTTGTTCAAGGTGGATAAATCAGAAGTTTTCAAACTGGGAATCTGTTTTGTGAAGACAGCTATACTGAGTACGTTTTAAATGCATGAAGCAATCATTTAATTTCCAAAAGTGCTTCATTTCCAAAAACTTGTACTGTCTTTGGCGAAATGTAAACTTGCTTGAAATGCCTTGCAAAATGCTCTTCATTCTCCTTTGCTCTTTGTGCTTTCTCTAGCGCAGTCGATAACCGTACTGCTGCCCAGTTCCTTTCTTTATCCTGTCCCAAGGAGTGATTAGGCTGACCACCTAATTCCCCACTGCAATAATAAATATCCTGAGATATTCCTTCCTGCTTTGTAAATGGCTGCACGGCCACGTTAACACCAATATTTAACGGACACTTTTTATTTGTTGGCTTTACAGAAATCCACCACTCTGTGGTAACGCACACAAATCTTTATAGCTGTAGTTTATAATTCAGTGAAGCACCTGCTTTTTGGAAGTATATAACTATGTATACTATTCCTCTGGGGGCAACCAATCTTGTTCAGCAACTTGCGGGCGCTCGTCAGACCCCCCTGGCTGGCTGTGTTCAGATAAAGACTGTTTATTGCTGGCACTCTCCCTGTGGCTGCGCACACTTAAAACGAGGGAGCTTGCTGAATTCCAGCTGCTGGGTGGTTTTTCTGTACAGCTTGGGAGTCGAGCGAACAAGATATACATTGATGTATACGCATATACATTGATTAAGAACTAGGTTTCCTTCACGTGCTCAAGGCAACTTAATTAGGGTGACAATATTTAAGTATTATTTAAAAATACATATCCATGCGGATAGGATTGCGGTATCTGAACATTAATGCTAACTTTCTTACTGGGCTGATTTCAAGGCTATCATTAAAATAAAATGCTGCTGCCTGTTAATTTGACCACGTCAATAAATAAAAATGTCCATAACAAGTGTATGAGGCTAATTAGGATTTTACGGCTGTGTTGTTCGGGTTGATAGTTGTGCTGCCGGCTTGCTGGGTCTTTATGTTTCACTGATGTACACCTCATTGATGCATAACATGTAACACCTGTTGATGCGTTAAATGTTTAGCCCTGGCAATTGGCCCTCCCACCATTTCTGGGTACGAGAGCTCTGCGGAGCAGACTGCAGGTCTCATAATTAGGCTTCCTCGGTTTCGAAGAGCTTTTCCTAAAGGAAAACACGGAAGCTTCTGTAGTCCTGGAGAAGTTTCCTGAAGTTTGTGAAACGCCAGTGTTATTTTTTGTCGCAAAGGGGCAAGTTTGGAGCCGTGGGCTGGTTTGGTCCTTGCCTGTGAGACAGGGCCACCCCTGTGACAGAACCCCCGAGGCTCCAGGCACAGCTGCTCTTTCTCTCCCGGCCAGTCCCAGAGAGCACACAGCACTAGCGATGCTACAAATCCCCGAGCCGCAAGCAAACGTATGGATTCTGAAATAAAATCGGTGTCCGTTGAATCACGTCTCTGTTTTTCAGCACCAGGCCTGTCTGAGAGTTGTGTCTGCATAATAGAGAAACATGAATTAATTTTCTTGTAGGTGGAGTTTCCTGCAAAGTCCAATTAGTTTCAGACTTTGCTCTGATATGTGAAAGATTATACCCATATTACCTTTGTTTAGTTGAATGGCTTTAACTAGATCTGCTTGAACTGTCATTAACATTTATTTGGTTTAAAATACTTATTGTTTTTAAAATCCTGTTAACGTCTTGGTTTTAACAGGATTTTGTGACTGTGGATTGCACAAGCCCATTTAACACTATGCTCGACTGGAAATGCTGTCTTTCGCCTGGAGCTGCGGCAGTCGGTGTGTTCGTTAGGGGGGATGCTCTCTGCTAACGAAGGGGCAGAGGCACCTCCTGGCCAAGTACAGCTGAGCAGGGCTTAATGGTGATGGTGGCCACGCACCTTGGGGTTTCTGCTTTGAGGAAGCTCAGCGTGAACGAACAGGTTCCTCTGCTCCCTATTCTAAGGACACCAGAAATGTGTTGTATCAATCTATTAACCAGTTTTAAAATAACTGCTGCATTAACAGGACAACAGCATTAGTCATCAGAAGGAAAAAGCGGGTGAGCAATCAAACTTAGTATTAAATTCAATAAATGAACAGAATGAATAATTCCAGCAGTTTGTTTTCCTCACCTTAATCTTGTCATTCTGTAACATTTCAAAACTTGTTTTTTCAGAAAAGAGTGTGGTGGCTAAAAGAAAATAAAGCTGTTACAGAAGACTTTCCTTCTATATTTCTATGGGATACAACATCAGCAATGTATGAGAGAGCAAACACTAAAGCAGAGAAGATGGAGAAAGACCTGAATAATCAATTTCAATGAAAGGTAGGTGTATTCTGATGAGGAATTCAGATTTTTCTTCCTTGCTTGTTTTTTGGCAAAAGTTCTCTCCTAAAGGAAAGACCACGTTTTTTGACTGCAAAGCAATCTGATGGGACGAAAATGGGGTTCTAGTTTTGACAGGGGCTCTTGAAATGATGCAAAACGAAGTCCTGTGGAACCGTGTCCCTGACAACCAACCCAAGCCAAGTGCCTGGTTTTGTGGTTCAAAATTCGAAACCCATCTCACTCCCTCTGCAACTGACTTGTGGGTGTATGGTGAGAAGAGTTGCTGGGTTAAATGGGTCAGGATGGTACAGGAACCCAATTTGGAAATGTCAGCATCACTGATGTCAAGAATTTTTCAGATTTTTGACAAAGCAAAGGGGTAAAAAGTTTGATTTTTGAAAACTGGAAGACAGCGGTTTCTGGATTCTTTGAATACTCTCCTTAAAATAATCCTATCCCCCACATAGGAAGACAAAAGTGCAAAACTAGAGAAGAGAAAGTTAAAAGCAAAATAACTTCATTTTTTTACCAAGTAACTTTTACCAAAATGAAAAATTTGTATAAAAATTGATTTTGTTTAACAGGCCATTTTGATTTGATTATTGTTTTTATTTTTCAATGGCAAGTTATTTACTGTTTTCTTTTCTCCTCATTGTGTGGCCCCAGGCCTTACTAAATGTGTTCTATTCAAACCCTGCTCTGAAGACAGAAATATTAATTTCCATGTGGGCTTTTCTATAGAACTCATCACTATGGTAACTGAATGTTTCATAAACATTAATGAACTTATTTTCACTGCGCTGCAGCGAAGCATTGGGTGGTAGTATTATCCCCATTTCATGAGGAAGAACTGAGGCAGAAAGAGATTAAGCACAAAAGTATTCACTAATTTTAAGTTCTCAATCTGAGATGCATGGTCTGATTTTTCAGAGGACTTAGCTTGTTATCTGTTCAAAGCACAAGCCCCATTGCCTTTGGTTGCAGCTGTGATTTCAAATTTCTTTGTGCTTTCTTTACTTGGATTGAGACTGCTTTAATCCTGTTCATCCATGGCCTTTTTAATTTATTTCCTCCAAGATAGTCAGAAGGAACTGAAACTTATCAGGTACTGGCCACATAGTCTTTCTACAATTTAACTGAAATGACAATAGTTTACGTAATTTTATCCAAACAACAATTTGTAGCTTTGATGTTATAACTAAAATAAGAAATAGCCTTATCCTAGCTTCTCAAAGATCAGAAAACATTGCTTTAGTGGAGCTTAATTTTAGCTTTCATGAAAGAGAGCAAAACTCCTGGGAATCACTTGTTTTGAGGGTAACCTGGGGGCTGCTGATGGAGCTCCAAACAGTTAAATGGGTGTTTGGAGTCATGAATCTTTATCCAGAGCCATTAATTTAAAAAATAATCCCCACCCTCCCTTAAGGAAACATATCAAACAAACTAAATGTTTTAGATATATTTTGTTATATGGATTTTTGAAGTAGGTGAATCAAGAATCTTGTTTCAAACACACCTGGGGTTCGGCAAAGTTCAGATTCACAGTCGTTGACCTGCAGATGTCCCCCCACATAGGAGGGCGTCTATTAAGATCACTTTCTGTCTTCTGTCTTTGGGCAGTGGGGCTTTATGGTGGTTTAGGATACCTTGAAGAGCCAGGCCTTAATTTGCATCAGAATACGTCACTTAGACTTACAGCTCCCCGCATTCAGAATAATTTTTCAGGATCCTGCCCCATTCTTTCCTGTAGAACTACAAGTTGCAAAAGTTGACAAATGCAAAGTTTACTCTCAGGTCTTCCCTGAGAGATTTACATCTGGAGCAAATTTTTGTAGATGTTTTTCTGAAGCAGTGGTTTAGAAAGCAAGCACTGACCCCATCTTAACCACAGAGGTGCAAACAGGCTGCTGTAGCATTGTGTTGTTGAATTTTTCTTCCACTGATGAATGAAAGAGAGCTTGCCCTTTTCCTCAAATCTCTCCCCGATCGAGAGATGAGCGAGCCGGCAACCACACTATCCAACGGCTTCACCAAGTCGAGAATGTGATGTCTGTGTAATAACGCTCAATTTTACACACTTCAAATCCATTAGTAGCAATTACCTTACCTGAGGTGTTTTGAGTTAGTTTTAGCACAGCATTCTTGCAGTTGGTAGATAATGAGCATAATAATGTATACAGCATTTTCAAGTCTCTGTTTTTAGCTACAATAGTGCCATTAGGATTCTATTTAGCAAATGTGTGCTTCATACAAAAAGTTAAGACTTTTTGTTGATGTTTTCCCCCCCACTTTTTCTATTGCACCTCACGTCCTATTCTGTGCAGCGCCGGCTTTCCTGAAAGAGCAGGAAGGTGTTTGAACCACTGCACATGTGCAAAGGCACTGGGGCCTAGTACATCGAGCACAAAAACAGGATGGAGGAGAGCAGGGTTTTTCTCTAGTCCTGCCACAACCTGCTGGGCACCCTGGGCAAGCTGAGTGTTTGTGTGGTGCTGTGACATTGCCGGTGGGCTGCGTGGTGGAGAGAGATGCAGGTGTTGCAGCACCTTTTGCTTGGGATGCGGCTCGGTCATCTGCACTGGGGGTCCTTGGGCACTGCAGATGTGCAGTGGCTGCCCTGCCCTGATGGGCTTTTTCTTCCTTTAGAAAAAAAGAATTTGCAGCCCGTGTCTTATGGGCCCCTCATCACAAGAAAGACATTGAGATGCTAGAGAGAGTTCAGAGGAGGTGACGAAGCTGGTGAGGGGTCTGGAGCACAAGTCTGATGAGAAGCGGCTGAGGGAACTGGGGCTGTTCAGCCTGGAGAAAAGGAGGCTGAGGGGAGACCTGATCGCTGTCTGCAACTGCCTGAAAGGAGGGTGTAGCATGGAGGGGTTGGGCTCTTCTCCTGAGTAACAAGTGATAGGACAAGAGGAAATGGCCTCAAGTTGTGCCAGGGGAGGTTTAGGTTGGATATTAGGAAAAAATTATTCAGGGAAGGGGTTGTCAGGCACTGGAACAGGCTGCCCATGGAAGTGGTGGAGTCACCATCCCTGGAGGGGTTTAAAAGGCGTTTAGACGAGGTTCTTAGGGATGTGGTTTAGTGCTAGACTTAGGTTATGGTTGGACTCAATGATCCTGAGGGTGTCTTCCAACTGAAACAATTCTATGATTCTATACGGGAAGTTGCAGCTGAGAGGAGACCAGCTTGTGTCTGGGGGATAATAAGGGGTCGATGGTAGAGGTATCTGCGGTGCATGTTGCCCCATGCCTGCTTATTTCCAGAAGGCAAAAGTGTCGGACAGCTCTGGTTTGGGTGGGATAACCCTACCCTCATTCTGGGCCGAGGAGCCACCCCAGTGCATCACAAGATCCCTCTTCAGCAGGTAGGCTCTTCTGTCCTTGTAGTGATGTAACTTTTTCAGGAAACCTTTGGGTTGGGAGAATCCATACTCCACCCGATTTTCCTTCCCTCTGCCCACTGAATGGGAAAAATAAGAGTTCTGATTTTTGTCTGTCATCTAAACCAAATGGTACTGCTAACCTACCCCTCAACCCCACTAGCTTTCTAAGAAACAAGATTACTTTGGTTTTATCTTTCCAAAGAATTCCTTACCAGAGAATGAGAAAAGGGATGGGGAGATATAAATGATGCCTTTGCACATGTCACTGTTAAGGTCATATCAGCACCTTAAGAATAGCTCTAAAATGTTACAGTGTTACTTCCCTATTAAATTGACCAAACCCAAGAAACAAAGAGTATTTGGGCAGCCACACAAAATATTTTGGGAAACTGACTCATATTTGCAGTTGATGCGTCTAGAAACAGACAGGGTAAGAGCTTGGAGAGGCGCCACTGTTTTAAAAGGGAACAGGTGACCATGTCTGTGGTAGATGAGTACTTTCTCTCCAGTTCTTTTGCACTTAGATGCTCTTTTGAAAAAGCAAGCTGATTCTTCGGGCATTGAATGGAACCTTCTCGCCTTTCAGTTGCTCTGGCACACTGAGCGCATGCCCACCCAATGCCTTCTCCTGCCCTGTGAGCGCACGTCCACCAGACTGGATGTCCCACGCTTGATGGAGAGCGGTGGAGAGCTGTCCTGGTAATGCTCAGCAGGGAAAGCTAAGCTGAATTTTATCACTCCATGGACAAGGACAAAATGATCGAAAAGCACCCGGCCGCATAAAGATGACAAAGTGCGTCTGGCTGTGGGGTGGATGTGATGGAGGGGAGCAGAGCCTGTCCCCCCTCCTCTGCTGCCGCCCCTTGTCCCCGCCTGCCAGGCTGCCGCGCAGCCGGTCGGGCCGTGACTGCGGGTTCCTGGGGCTGAGGTGTTTGCTCACCACCTCCTGGCCCCATCAGCTGCGGGAGCGACTGTCACCTCCATCCGTCTGCCGCCCCGGATCTCTGCTCGCTTGACAGCGGAGCCCCACGGCTGACCCCATCCGCAGCCTGCACACCGAAGGGGAGCCGGGGGAGGCAGATATCGCCTCTCAGTCACAACGTGCTCGGGCTGCTCCGGGGGCAGCACAGAAAGCGCTGGCCCTGATCTCCTTGCCTCACCATCACCTACCCTGAAATTAGTAACAGTGTGTCCAAGGTTAGCGGCAAATTCAGATAACCAAGCTACAGAGGAGGAAGGTGAATAAAGGACAGTGGTTGCGTACAGTATAAGCGGTTGCCTTAGACAATGTGTGACCTCTGAATTAAAAAGACCAGGATTAGCAAAGAGCTTTTTGCATTATTGGGACCATTTACAAAAAGCTTTAGTCCTAATTGTATGGTACCACAGAGCTTTAACTCGAGCATATATTGGTTTTGTAACCTGATCCCCACATAAATCATAGCTGGTGAGAGCAGAACAATTAGTGCCTTAATCTACTGGAACTACACAGTATCTTTAAATCTGATTTTTCCTGATCATTACGGGTATTACGAGAGTCAATTAATTTATATTTCACACAAAACGTAATTAAATCCCACCATAACCTGACTGTGAAATGAACGGGAGGGGAGGGGTTAGAAGTGAGGGGGAAAAGGCCTTTCCTCATGGAGCTGCCATCAAACGTCACGGTGTGCCATCGACAGAGGCGAACCGCCTCCTCTCCAACTTTACAAAGTACAGAAGTCTTGGGGCAAGGGGAGTGTTGTTTCCTGATTTCGTACTGAGCAGCTGTGTGGTCACAGAAAGAGTTTGCCGCCGTGCACTTCCAACGCAGCCTGCAAGAAAAGCGAACTGCGTTCGCTAAGCTGTTCAAGTGCTTGGAAAAGGGGAAGGCCTTGATGTTGCAAAGAGCCCAATGCCTGTAGTTGGTCACCTAAGGGAATCCACTTATGACTCTATTACCCAGTAAATTAGCAGAGTGGTTCAGTCAGGTATATTTATCATGAAGAGAACTGAAGATAATTAATACACTGCATTGAATGCAAATTGCACCCACAGCACTTATCTCATTTTCAATTAGCACAAATGTTACAGCACTGCAGGCTTGTTATGGTTTTACCATGGGCTGGGTAATTAATTTCTGTGAGCTACATATCAGACACCTGATAATGCCGTTTATTAATAAATGTCACCCCAGGTATCTGTTAGGAGAGGTAAATAAATTAAATGTTCAGTTGTCTGCCCTGTGCAAATCTATTCTTACACCTCATTGCATCTTTTCACTTGTTTGTTTATCAAGGAGAATGACTACGGAGATTACAATGGCAAACAAAGGAATATGAGGAACAATAATCTGTACCCAAAAGCGGTGTTCCACTCAGAGACAGCCCCACCGCCAATGGCAGGAGCCTGTGCCACTGCCACCGCATGTGTCCCTCCTGCCCGGGGACAGGGCTGCTGAGGTAACCCTGCCACCCCTGCGAACAGGAGAACAGCTGAAGTGCCCCACAAATCCTCCGCTTTCGAGGAATTTGCCAACCATTTATCAGTACGTATCGCTGTCTTCAGGCCTGTCCCTCAGAGCGCTTTAGCCACCCCACGCCATGGTCCGCATTTAAAGCCTCAACGGCTGATGTGATGCCCGCACAGCTCCCTGTGGCGTTTAAGCTCATTGACTCTTGAGGTAATTTAGAAGTTTGTGTTTTTCTCTTTCCTCCTAAAACTTCAGAAAAGGCTGTTGGGTGGGGGTGAACCCACTGGCTTGTCTGCCATGGCCCCTGGCAGCAGTGAAGGCTCCTCTGGCTGCCTCAGGGCTGTGGCGGCAGGACAAGGCCTCCATCAGGCTATTTTGGAGGACACTCTGTGCCTCAGGAGCAAAATAATAATGATTATAGGAGAATGAAGCCACTGCATATCATCTGATCTGTTCCAGGTTTTGGGAAAAGAGAGGAGCAGGAGGTGGCACAATTTCAACAAGCTGATGGAAGACAAAGACGGGTAAGGCCCTTATGCAGGAATACAGGAAGGTCAGGTATTGCCTTTTTCCCCAGATCCTGCACCACCTTGCTCTGAGTGGGTACATCATATCTGGAAAACTTTATAGCCAGCTCCTCCTTTCAAAAGTTTCGATATCAGTCTTGCCACCTTCATGAGGAAAGGTCCTTTTTATCTCTCATGTGGTTTTAAAATTACAGTGAGTCTTGCTAACAAAAGTAGTTGAAAATGCTCCAGCTAACCTGAACTTAAAAAAAATATCCATTCACTGAAAGCTTAGAAAGGCTGCTAGGGTTGGAAAATGTGTGTGGTCGAACCAAAGCTATCATGCCTCTTAGCTTCTTTGCCAAGTTCTTTCGCTGGGTCTGTTCAAAGAGTTTCTGCTTCTCCTTTATTTTTCACAGCAGATACCTGTGCCACAGAGTGTTGGTGGTGGCTTTGGTGACCCCTCTCCCCAAGGAAGATCACAAGCCGGCAGATGCAGTCATTTTAAGCAAGTTTTGCTTAATCTGTCTTAGACCATGCAGGCCTGATTAAATTAGCACAACCTCTGCTGATAGAAAGATGCTTTATGCTAGTAACATCTTACTACAACCACAGAATCAAGGCAAGTAGAGCTGTACTGTATAAATTTATTCTGGTATGCAGTAGGAGTTGCTCTGGTTTGAATACAGTGGAAAAAGAAACACATCTGACTATTATATTGGTAGAAATCTTAGTATGGAATAAGTGTCAGTCTTTCCTGAAGATAGAGAGTACTTACAGAAAAAAAATTAGGTGCAATACAACACTTAATTCCCCAGATATAGGCATATTCAGGAATAGCTGCATTATGAGTGGCTCGTAAGTTAGCTATGGAAGAAGAAACCTCTAACAAGTGAGTCTCACCACAGTAATTTAATAAGCGTGAATTTCAGCAAAAACTGCTCTTAAGCAAAGTGCTTCCATCCCTTATGCAGATCATAATTATATTTCCTAGTTTTTATGTGGTAAATAATTTCCATGTGCTTCCTGGTTGTGTGACCTACCATCTTAGCATCATCTGCTGTGATCTTTTCAGATTGCAGGACTCAGAGGTAGCTCACTATTTGAAGATGGGATTTACAATAATGCTTTAAAAATACTGCAGCACTTGAAAAATCGTTTAAAAGAGAGTCTTGTCTGGATTAAGGTTCATATTCCAGAGAAGAACATGTGACTTTAAAGGCCAAATGACCTGCCAGCGTCCTTTAGAACCACATTTACTATGCTGAGAAAAATGTACAAACTCTCAGTTTTACACATTTATAATATTGTTCGTACTGAGAAGAGGGCAAGGTATAGAATTCATGTAAAGTCCTTATTTGAACAGGGACAGTATATACAACGAAAATAAAGATGGTGAATGCGCTTTCGTATCTGGGTGAGGCAGATTTGGTTTCTTGGTGGTCAGGTCCAGGTTGCCTCCCAGGCGTGACAGGTCCAGTGGGGCCCCTGTCCCGTGTGCGTGCCCTTATGCTGGCTCCCCCTGGGTAGCCACCTTGCCCCAGGAGGAAGGCCACAGCTGGTGCTGCAGCCATGCCAAGCCAACCGTACCATGCTGACCAGCCTCTGGCTTTGCTGGTGGAACTGGTGCAACCTGCAGAGCGAGGCTCTGTCACGGGGAACAGGCGCTGTGGAAAAAGTCCTATGGGAAGGGACCCTGCACCATTTGTCAGAGCTTTCTGATGCGATTGTGCAGCAAAACAAGGAGATTTTCCAGACAGAGAGGCCCAGGAAAGAGTCATTGGTGGCTGAGGTCAGTAGTGAGCTGGTGAGGAGTGAGCTCATGTGGCTCATCCCCATAACAGCCAGCCGCCCCCACTGGATGATGAGCCTTGTACCCATGCACCAGTCACATGCTGATGCCCTCTCCCATCTTTCTGCAGTGAGAGGAATGGATGTAATGGAGCACCTGGATTTTGTGTTTCTGATCTTATTATTCGTGCAAGTCAGATAAATATGTTTGGTGAAGGTGTGTGTTCTCTGAAGATGTTCAATCCACAGGCTGAAGGCTCCAGACAGATGTGTGTGATTCTTTCTGCAGAGAGCTCACACAGCTAGTGGAGTGAATCTGTCAAATGTTTCCTTCTCTGCAGCTTTATACAAAGTGTTAGATGTGACGAGGATGATAAGAATGAAGACCATGAACTCAATTAGAAATTCCATGGGAAGCTGGTGCCAGGCCCAGTGCCAGGTTTGATATGCCTTTGTCACTGGAGAGATTCATTGCAACAGTAAACGAAGTTTTGTAAGCATGAATGCTGCGTGCTTGCGTCTTTCAAATGACTATAGTCCAGCTGAGAAGTGACACAGCCATGAATAACGGAGACAAGGTCATCACCTGCCGGGGTGGCAGGGAACCTCCTGGCCAACGGAAGACAGCGGAAGCATTACCTGCAGAGGCTGCTGTGGGAAAACTTAGCATCAGTAGCAAATCCAAGAGCCCTCCTAAATTATGAAACAAACACACCAATTGTGGAAATGCACCCTTGTGCATAATGCACTCAAGTGACAAGCTCTTAAAGATGCTTTCCTGTCTCCCATTTGTCTTACCTCTGCTTTGCTTGGATTTAACCAGCTGTTTTTCTTCCACTGCCGTGTTGGCAGTAGCAGTGTGTGTATATCCACAGAAATTTAGGTATAGCTGTATTTCACCTGCTTGCTTCTAGAAATTCAGGCCATGCTGTATCACCTGGAGGCACAGGGAGGCACTACAAAGAATACAGATCAGGAGGCCACAGGAGAGAGGAGTGTACTGCTGGAGAAGATGTTTTTTTCACAAGTCATTGGGTGTGTCCCAGCAGGAATGACTCAAACAATTTTAGTACATTACCCTGGATTTCTGCCACCTATCAGGCGAGACAGCAATATCTCATGGTTAATGCTGAAGTCAAGGAGGATGAGGATGGATGTCTGCTCTCTCCCCACTGACAGGAGGGTGTCATCCATCAATGCCACTCGAATAGCTCCAGTTCCATGTCCTGGCTTGAATCCAGACCATGCCAGATCTAAAAGATTCAGTTCTAGGAGGTTTAGTCCAAGCTGCCCTTCGGTGAGCAGTTGTAGGAGCTTTCCTGGGAATGGGGAAGCCTGTTGGATGTTAGTTAGGAAGAATTCATATCTGCAGGGTGCGTTTCCTCAAGGCTGGGTGATGGTCAATCCCAACACGTAGCTAATTGTCGGTCCATGTCCCCAGCTCCCCTCTTTCAAGACTTCAGCCTTCTGGGTTGGGCTCTGGAGCAACCCTGGACAGATGGCAGTGTCAGGAAGACAGTGTCGCAAGGTTAAATCCAGGACAGGTGGATACTGAAACAGAGCGAGTTCTGAGGTGCAGCCACCGCAGCCAGAAGCGCTGTCCTGCCAACATGTTGGTAAACACCTGGTCCTCCAATCGGCTGGGTGAGAACATGTTCTAGGATTTTAAGACAAAGATTAATTTGGCCAGATGTAAAAGAATGCCCTTGCTTTTCACGGGATGGGAAGGAGGGAATAGGAAGCATTTACAGGAGCTAAAACTATTTGGTCTTTGGGTCCTGTAATGAAGATGAGTTGAGTTTCACTTATGAGGAAGTGATGGGTCCCTTCTGTTAGTTAAGTTGTAGGGAAGGACTCTGGGAGTGGGTGGCATTGCACCCATTCATCAGCGTGATGTCTGCTGCCACGAATGAAAACCAGGTGTCCGCTCTGATGCTGGGAGTACCTGTATGTACTGGTACTGGTGATGGCAGTGTGCAGCGGTGGTCCTGGTAATGGGTTGTACTGGTAACGGAGTGGTGCTGGTAATGGGTGGTACTGGTAACGGAGCGGTATTGGTAATGGGCGGTACTGGTAACGGAGCGGGTGCCCCATCCTCAGGTCAGCGCTGCAGGGCAGAGGCGAGCAGGGCTGGCTCACACCACACCACCCACGCCAGCGGGACCCACTTGTCCATCGTGCTTTGCCCCAGCTTGTGGCACATCCAGCCGACTCCAGCAGCGCTCGGCTGCTGCAGAGCCTGCGGGAGCCCGGAGCCTTCGTGCCCCTGTGTGGATCAGCATGCGCTGAAGTGCCTCAGAAAGAGAATTACAGAAAAGAAAAAGTCTATTACCTGCCTCGATTTAGCTCCCTATGATTATTTATGTCCAGTTGCGAGATTTCTTTTGGCTCCTTGGCTGCTTCTGGAGGTTGATACTGTAATGGAGGTGCAGGGTGGTGGTTACTATTTACTACTAAGTTGGGACCAAACGCTCTTGGCACTGCAGGAAAATAAATGTGTATAACTCTAATATGCAACAACTTCTTCCTTCCTGCCTTGTGGGTTTATGTCAAAGCCTGTGAGTCTTTATGTTTCAGTATTTTTCCTGTAGCTATGTGTTAATTACGTGTTTGTATTCTTACAAATATGGATTTACATTTACCTGTGTTTCAAGATGATTAGTGGGTACCAAGCAACTGATTATCCTTGCAGCCAATCATGTACCATTAACAGCTAGAAATGGCAGGCATTGTCGTTTCAAATCTCGTTTGGTTTGGCAAGGGTACAATGGTAAAAAAATAACAGCTAAATCAATTGCTTGAATATGCAGGTTTTTTTCACTCTCAGACATCTTTATCAGCACAGTTTTGATTAATATCTGTATCTTGACTGGCATGTTCCTATTGCCATGAGAGAAAATTCAATAGGTTGTTCACTACTTTTCTTGAAGGGGTAGATTTTAGAAAAATTCTAAAAAAAGAATTAACCTAAATTTGATGTTTAGAGGAAGTCAATCAAAGTTGATAATCCTCATATTTGACTCAAAAAATGAAGAATTATTTGCAAAGTTCCACGAGCTATATGGTTTTTCAAATTACAAAACTATGTTTATTTTTATTTAACAAACAAAAATTCCAGTGTAGTAATGTTTGCCCCACTACAAACACAACAGAGTTCATAATAAGCATACAAGTAGTGAAGGTAAACTAATATTAGCAGGCAGAGGAGAAGGTTAAATGTTTAATGTGAAACTGAGTTCTTGGTTTAAACATAGAGTTTTCTGTATGTTATCTGTCAGTTTTCTGTCAAACGAAATGAGTCATGAATTATTGCTGCTTTTAGTAAGTTGTTTCAATTTGGGGAAAAGGTAAAAAAGTGCCAAAAAAACTGTTTCATTTCAGCATTTCTAAACATTCCATGTTGTTTTAGAGCGAAGAAAATGCTGTCATAATTTGCCATTTTGCTTTTTTTTTTTTTTGGTGGCTAATGCTTGCCTTTTTTTTAAAAAAAATAAAAAAGGAAACCTTCTGGAAACTCGTTTTAGGTCAAAGCAACAAATGGGTACCTGTTATTTTTTCATTTGGCTTTGATTTTATTTGTCTGCTTACAGCCACTTGTGCAAATCTCGTAGGAAGAAATGTAAATTTCAAGTTCCCAAGTTTCCAGAAATGGAGAAAATGTCCTAATTATTGGAATTGGGTAGGAAAGTAAATGAGGTGGCAGGGACTTCACTTCCTCTGGGGCCAGGAGCTTTGGAGTTTAATCTTGCTAGCGTGAACATAAATGGAAAAATGTGTGGGCAGTGTCTGGTCCATTGTAACTAATCCCTTTGCATCAGAAGGTCTGCAGATCCAGAGACTTTGCTGGTCGTATTGCTAATGAATCTAGGGTATAAGAAAATTACCTTGACCCTGTAGTATATGCACTTCTTTGCTATCGTTAACATGGTTAAGGTCCTTGCAATCCTGCTCAGGGCTGTAGATATCACACTTCACCACTCGTTTTACCTAAGGACTCTTTTTGGTAATCTTTGCTCTAACAAGGAAGCAAAGGTTGTTGTGAGCGAAGACGAGGATGGGGGTGGGGAGGACTTTAATCAGCAAGTGATCTGAGAATAAAGAAAGGTTACCTGTTTGTTTGTCAACAGGATGAAGTAAATAAGAGTTAAAAAAATCTGAGACACCAGTCAAAGGCAATCAAATATGTATTTAATTAAAGCAAACATAAAAATTAAAGTTACATGTTGAATCAATAAACAGCACTTTTTTCTACATGCATTTTGAACAAGACAGATCAGAATCTTGCATGATGAAGACATAATGTGTCATAATAATTAGGAACACAGACAAAAGAACAGCTAATCAACATGCAAATTTATGCAGTTCTGGCGATTCAGATGAGGCAGATTTCTACCTCTTTTTTTGCTTGATTCATCTTCATTGCTAATCATCTGAAGGCTGCCAAATGTTCACTGACACTAATGTATTATAGGTCAAGAGAGGCAGGTCTTCACCTATTACCCCCACAAACAATATGCTTTCCTTCCCTGTTTCCTCTTCAGGATTTTCAGCAATTACTGCCAGATGCAATCAGACTCCTTGAATAGGAGCAACTGGGGCTTGTTTGTGGCTTGGATTCATTAGAATCAGGAGGATGAAGAAAGGAATAAATTACTTAATTGCACAAAAAAGTTGCAGCCAAAGTGATGGTGAGAGAAGCTGATTGTGTAGTTGCGTATTAGGCCACTCTTGGAATGGAGGATCTTAGAATAGCTGGTAGTTTGGCCTTCCTGATTCAGACAGATTTGGGTGTCCTCCAAAACAGATGGCTCCACACACCATCTATTCTTCTCTTTGTCAGGTTTTACCATTTATTTGATCTTGTTCATCTATGATGCTAGTTGTATTAGATGTAACACAAATATGCATTCAGATCATATCCATTTAGTCTTGCATCCCAACTTTTATTCTTTTAGCCTTGTTTGATGAGATGATCAAGTTGAACAAAGCCCTTGTTGTCCTATTCCCGCACAACATCCGTACATAAACCACCAAAAACTGTGACTAAAGCCTTGCACAGACAAATTGTGCTCCTGTGTCACAGGTTTTAAAGGTTTATGTCTCCCTGTTTTACCAAGCAGCCCCCAGTTCTGACAAATGACAACCAGACACAACAAATAGTTAATTTTTATTTGATCCCATAGAAACAAACATTTGCATATGCCTAAGCAAAACTGCCTGCCTCCCCTCCTTATGCTGAGACCCCTGTTCAGATATTCTCTTCAGGTTCCAGGCCATGTGTTATGCTTGTGGGTGGTCTTAAGATCTTAAAGAAGAGCTTTGCTCTGTGAAGTCATGCAGCACTGTATGTAATTAAGTGGCTTTTTTTTTTTTTCCCCCTCAAAACCCCTCTATGTTTCCTAATTTTGCTGTTGTCGCAAATGATCAACACTTTGTGGAAGAGCTGCCTTTCAGGTGATGGTTGAGCACTAACTTTTTAAAAACGAGACGTCTGGTTAGAGATTCACTTCCCGGGGCTTCCGCTGAGCACAGAGCCGCTCTGCGATCCTGCTGGCGGATGGGGGCTGGAGCGGGGGTCACACAGGCTTTCTCATTGCTGAGTCTGAAGCGTGTGTTGCTGTGTGGGTGCGTATAGGACAGCCGTGGCAGCTGCTATAGGTCTTACGACTGGGCGAGCTGGGATATTCCTTGTCTGCCTGACTATTGTGGGGATCTGTGGTCAGAGAGGGGCAGGTCTTTATGTAATACGGTGTGGTCGTGGATTACAACGAACTTTTAGGGTCTGTATTAATTTCTCTTTTGGCCCAACATCTGTTGCAGACTGATAGTTGCCCAGCAATGCTACAATCATGTTTATGTCTTGAGTGTACAATGCAGTCTTTTTGGGTACCTTTGAGGCCAAAACTGGAGTTTGTAAAAGGTGTTGACATTTTTTCCAAAGTAAAACAAAACCCCTATGTATATGGCAGTACAGTTGTAACCCTGGAGGGAGAGCTCAAGCTCGTAATTTCCAGCACCAGAGCTGCAAGCCCCTTAATGTCCTTGCTGTCTTCTTGGAGACGTGTGAGATGAGGAGACACGCTGGAGCCCCACCTCTAGCCAAGGCTGGCATCTAATCACAGAATCACAGAATGTTAGGGATTGGAAGGGACCTTGAAAGACCATCTAGTCCAATAACCCTTTGCGTTGTCCCTTGGGGCAGCCATCACAGGGGGTCTCAGGGGCCTCCTGTAGTCTTTTAGGGGCCACGTGTTGATGCAGGTTCATGAAGAATTGTGCCCTTCAGGTGGCAACTTTACTTTTGGGACTCTAGCTGATGGAAATTTTTGGCCAGAACCCCTGCTGCACAGCATCTGGTAGCTGTCTTGCCCTCCTCTCAGCCTCCCGACGGTGCCCATGGCCCACTGTGGCTCTGGTCACAGCATTTCCCTGCTCCATTTCCTGGGCGTGAGGGGAAGGAGCATCGTGACCCTGGGGAGCAACAGGATCCCCCGCCCTGGGAGTGCAAATTCTGCACCAGGAGCTGGGCCCACTGCAAAAGCAAAAGTAACACCCTGCTTTGTGCGCTGCTTTCACTCCTATGAGGAAGTGTGATTTTNTTTTTTTTTTTTTTTTTTTTTTTTTTTTTTGGTATGTTTCATAGGGCACCAGTGAACGAATTTTATTTCAAGTCTCGGAGACTTTATTTTACTACTATGTCAGCACAAGTACATTTAAGCGCTTACCTCTCTTTTGAAAGTCAACAGGAGTTACCCATCTAAATGGCCTTTGTGTCTGAGGGAAACATTCACAGTGAAGTGGGGAGAGCCCACGTATCTGCTGCAAGTGATAGAGAAAGTAAAGAAAGCTGATGGATGAGGCTATACTAAATTGTTGTTTGTTTGTTTGTTTGTTTTTTAATTGCCCTCAGATCCTTCATTTCTCACACGCTGGGGTTTGTTTTTGTACAGAGCCTTGCCATACCTCGTCTCCTCAGTTGAAATCCTCCTCGATCGTTTTGTGATAAGAAGACTGAGAAAATCCACACAAGGAACTTGTCTGTACGGACAATACCTGACCACTTTTGCATCTAAAGTTATAGAGATTAAAGAGCTGATGATGTCTTACAAAGCCTCCCTCTATCTGAGGGTCTCCTCAGAAAGGCGAAGGGAGTTTTGCTTTGACAGGCTTTAAAGTCTGTGTAATCTCTTGCAGAATGGCCTTTGCTTTCACAGCTCCTCATGTTGCACCATGTCCTGATTTCTGCACTTGTATTTGTCACTGAAATGTGGCCCGAGCAGCCTGGGTGAGCAGTGCTCAGTCTGAGGGCTGCTTACTTTGGGTATTTACAACTTTTTATTCTGTTGTGCCACTTAGCTAGCCCAACGCACAGAATATTATTGATAGCATTGGAACGGGTGACTAAACTGTTCTGAATGGAAACAAGAGGGAAGGTGAAGGATGCAAATGAATACTCTTGTCTGCCTGGAAATCCAGGAGCACTGGCAAAGCTTTGAGCAAATAAAAGGCTATTTGTGCAAACATTGGTGAAAAGGCTAGATACACAGAGCAAAAAGTCCTCTGCAATGTGCCCGTTTGCAAGCGACGCTTTAGCTAGTTCCAAGCGCCTATACTGGGCACCTGTGGCCATCAGCGTCTGCATTTGCTATTAGCAGTGTTCTCTAAATGCTGGTGTTTCCTATCAGAGTAAGTCACAGGCTTGGAAAATGGAGACAGCCTTTTTATGTGGAACTGGGGCGTTTATGGGCAGACCACCATACTTTGTGTGTGTGCAAAATGGAGGTTAAAAAGGTTGCTGTCCTTTTGTGTCAGGAGTGGCATACGTCACCCTGCTGGTCTCTGAAGGCTCTTGAGGAACTTCTGCTGATTGGTGAACTCATTCGTCCTGACAGTCTATTACCTCCTTTGTTTTGACATATTTTCACTCTCCTCTTAATGTTTCCTGTTTTCATGAATCTTCCCCTTCTGCTGTATTTTCCTGTGTGTGTTTTTTGTCTCCCAGATGTTGTACGGGCAGCTATTTCAGTAACTCTTTGCGTACTACAAAACTGAAAAAAAAAATGCAAGTGGAAAAAACCCACGTTAGATGATAGTGTATTTTCCATGCACATGTCACATGCTGGCTGAAACATGTTCAACTGATAGATTAAACATCTACCTAAAATATTGCAGTACAAAGTGCTTAATTAGTGTATGCATTCAGTATATGAGTTGATATCAGTTATTTAAAAAGCAAGAGGCTCTTTTAAATTAGCAATGATTTGCTAGCGATGGCGGATTTGATTTTTGTTCAGTGCTTGAATCCGTTTAAGCACAGATTTGTTTGATATAGGTAGTTTAAGACTATGTACTTGTGTGGAAAAACATGATGTGCTTATTAAATGGCCAAAATATATGGATGTAGGGCAGGGCATTTGAAGATGCACACAGTAGCTCTTATTCTATCTTCCTGATATCTGACACTTCTGAAAGTCAGGTTATTTATTTAGGTGCCTAACTGCACGTTTCTACACTTGAAAATGTGAGCCTGCATCATAAAGCTCAGCCATGCTTTGCTTACCGAAGTAGTTCTACCTATACCCATGCAGAATTATCGGGGTTGGGTTCTTTTCTTGTATAGCCTAGTTTATATGTAATAAACCCTTGTACTAGAATGTGGTGGTTCCTGTGAGAGCTGATCTCCTTAGTTTTATATGTCTGTATTGCCTGCTTTTGACAGCTGGTTGCTGAAAACTTTGCAATGGTAAATACAGGTAAACCTGGCTCCTACACTCCAGAGGTTTGTCCATTTACCTCGAAGACTTAGTTGTGATGCATAAATGTCAAGCAATATTTCACATTGGAAATGTATAACTAATGTAAAGAACAGGTTATTTGGAAGAGACAGGAACTGTATCACAACTCTGTCAGCAGCCTTCGCCTCAGTTCTCCAAGTTAAAGCCTGCTAAATGTCCTTGGAGCATGCTTCTTCCCCCACTTCACTTGCCTGATAGATGGGTATCACCAGCTGAAATGGTTATAGAGCCTACACTTGGGAAGATTTTCTCCAAATCCTAACTGTTGGGGTAACCATTTAATCAGTACATAAATCCTAAGAAAATGTGATGCATACCCATCTGTTTCAAAAAACCCAGGATATGAAAAACATACTGCCTTTGAGCAAGCTGACCACATGTAAATGGTGAGTTCGGTGCTGCTGGAATGCACTATTAGTCTTGTCATGCCTATATGGCCAACAGGATTTGCTGAGTCGGTTCAATATAGGGAAGTTTAACCTATGAAACCAGCAGAATCAAATTCCTTGTTGGTATCTGGCCTGGCTAGTCTGATAAATCTTGTCCTTACCTTTCAGTGAATTCAAGTTTAGTTCTGTTATGTAAAATCTCTGCTGAGTTTTCCTTAGTTTGGCTACTTTACAGTGCACCTCCTCCTGTTCCGAGAAAGTGCCTCTGGCCTAACCTCTGCCACTTCACTAGCTTCGTTATGCCCTCGCTGACAGGTGAAGATGGGCATTACAAGTGGCCCCTGAAAAAATCTTTGCCACGAGACAGGATCCCAGAATTTCTTCCTACTCCCTTTCTTCTCAGGTCACTACCTGAGTGGTCCAGCATGCTGAGATCAGAGGAATTTGGTCGTCTATAAATGCAATGAAATTCTTCAGAGCTGAAACTTTCCATTCAGGTGTGTTGCTGACCGACGGGGGTGTTCAGTCCTGTGCCCATGGAGCTGGGAACTGCATGCTAGAGCAAGAGCTCCCAAGTTGTGATACACTGGTAACTCCTGGTGTGCAAGGCACTTCAGAGTGGCAGGTAGTGTGGCAAGCGTAGAGGTGGAACCCTCGGCAAGAAGGGTTTAAAAGCTCTTGATTTAAAGCCATGGCTCACATGATTTTGGAAGATAGTCTCACCGACGAGAGTCTTCCTAAATCCTTTGTTACTTTCCGTATTTTGGAAACGCCACCTGACACTGTCAAGTGACTGGGGTGCTATCATGCTGTCACCTGATTCCTTTGCCAGATGGGCTTGTTAGCAGGTGAGTAAAGAAGTCCAGGAGTCTGGACCCTTGATGGCAGCAAAGTCATCTTCTCTTTAAATGTATAACATGTTCTCTATGCCCTCTTAAAAGACAATAGTACCTGGGATTTCTTTCAGATCCAGATGGGAAGCTTTTGTTAAAAGGAGTGGTAATGAGGCTTAGCAAGATTTTTTTTTTTTTTTTTTTTTTTGGTTAAGAAAAGATCATCTGGCGCTTGCTTTTGGAGCTGGTTGCTCATGAAGGTTTCTAATTCAGGGTCTTAATTTTTGTAAAGCGTGAATTACAAGAAGTCAGAAGAATGATGCGAAGAGCATTTAATAATGCACATTCACAAAGAAGTGGTGTAACTACATTAATTAGGCAAGTCTTGCGTAAAGATGCAATGTAATTATATATTTGAGACAGTTAATTAGGGAGCTACTTGGAAATTTCAGTGAATATTAAGGTAATTATACATAAATACTATAACCATTAAGACTGCACCCATAATGAAAGCAATAACTAATTACATAAATAACAGCATACTTATGTTTTTACATTACCAATACCTAACAATACTTCCTCTCTTTCCCTGCTCTCTTTGCCATGCAAATGACAAAACTTCCATTTTTAATTCAGATATTCTTGCAAATTGTCAGGGAAACAATGAACTTTCCTCTTGTTCTCTTTCCCTAGAGAAGGCTGAACAACTGGTGTTATGCACACCTAGTACGAAGACAGTCAAGCATACTGCAGATATCTGCAAGCTACATGTGAAGTTTTTGGTGGCTGCCCTTGGATTTCATAGAAGCCCAGGTCTGACAAGCTTAAAAAGAAACTGCGTAACTGGTAATATAGTGATTTAGACTGTTTAGGCAGCTTTGAATGAACCAATGCTGAGTGTTAGATGAATGACTCTTGTTGAAATTGGGCCATGCGTTTTGTAGTGTCAAGCCTACGGGAAAATGCCTGATACTTGCTAAAATATTTCTTATCATTAATTTTTGAAAGGTTTGGGGTATCTGTCTGCTATCGCCTTCATGTTCCTCTAAATCTACCAGCTAAATCTACCACAAGAGTGTGACAACACTTAACGTGCTGTGCATAGTGCCACACTTTTCTCATGCTGCCTCAACAAGACTGAAATTCAGGCTCTCTAACCCCATAAGAACTATTAAGCTAAAAGCTTTATATGAGGAGCAGCACTACTGACTCAGATGAAATAGAGAATTGTTGCTTCCAAACACACTGAATCTATGGTAGTTTCTAGCAACTGTCACCTAAGGATCTAAAAGTGTCTCAAAAGCTCTAATAGGTAAGGTCTCAAAATGAGTCTATGTTTTGTGACCTGTCATGATGGAGGCTTTACAGGTGGGGGAAATGGAGGCACAAAGAGCTCAAGCGACTTGTCCAATGTCATGAAGAACAACCGGAGTTCCACTGTCACTTTCTTGGCTGCATTTTAGTCACAAAGTCATTCTCCTGCCAGAGGGATGTGGCACATGGTTTGGGGTCTAGCAATGGTACTTTTTTCTCTCTTTGTTAATCTTCTCTGAATAATTAAATTGACCTAGTGAGACAGTGGAGTTCAAAAAGGAATGTAATTTTCAGCCAGTTTTCCATATTAGTATGTTTCCATCAGACATTGGGCCTAGCTGTCTGAAAGGACCCACAACAGCATGGGCTCTGTGCATGTTTGTAATATTGAAGTCACTGTCCTGCAGAACAAGGTCGTGATTAGAGCTGGGCTGGCACCTGGGAATTCTGCAAACTTGCAAGTCCTGCCATGCTAAAGGAACAGGGAAGGCAATTCTATCCTTGCCATGTCCATTAAGATATCTACGTTAAGGTATAAATGCTGAGGTAGAGCTAAGGATGATTTAGGGCAACACAGTAAATTTTGCTATACTCCCATTGCAGACTCCAGGGCAAACAACTGTATGCAACTGAACCATATTTTCTTAGCTCAACAGCAGAGACCAATTATCCTTCCCGCCATAAAGTTAAAAACCTGTCGAAGGCTAGTGGGACCTTTCAAATTATTTTGATTCTAGATAGATAGACAGCGTTGTAAGTTAGAGATGGCTAATCCTTTGAAGCCCAACAAATGATCTTATTGTTACAGGTTTACTCTGGGGCTCATGTTCCAAGGCAGATCAGGTCTTAGAGCTTTTTTGTCCTGAAGTATTTTCACTAACTTTTTAAGCTCTTAATTTATAGCAGAGTGAGATTTGGGAGAGCTGACCTTTGTTGCTGTTGTAATACACGGACACTGAACTTTGCATACATCTGCTGGAAGGAAGATTAATTAGCAAATACTGTAGCAGTAGATAGGCTACTAACGATAAATTGTGTTAGACTGCTGTGATATCTTTCTCTGAGTTTGTGACCAAGAGAAATATAGTTGCTCTAATTCATCAATATTTCTGTAAATGTTTAATGCATTGCTACATGAAAGAAAATATTTTGGGCTGGAGAACACAGTACACAATAAATGTAAATAAATGGCTATAGGAGGATTGTTGAGAACTGGGCTGAAAGAACTGTGAAAGGACAAGAGCAGTAACTAGCAGAGTTTATTAATGATCAGTCTTGTGACCTATCTGAGCATTTTTATTTGTGGCCACAGCAGAAAATGTGTGCAAAGTCTGTAAGAGTCAGAAAGCTGAGGCCTTGACGATTCAGAGAAGGACTGACCCTGACAACAGGAGAAATGGAAAACGGATAAAATTAAGTACTAATAAACCACAAGGTCATGCAGATGTTTTTTTGCTCTGAGCAGGAGGCTCATCAGCTGGAAGTAACAGAGAAGTGTTTTGCTGAATCTCACAATGACTGTCAAATGCTGAAGCTCTGCAACAGCAGAGAAGGGAAATATTCCCTGAGGTGTTCCCCTGGATGTTGCATCAGGGGAAGCATATCCAGGAAACATGTGGGATTCCTGACTACTTTTGTACAAGACACTGGGGAGATCCAGAAAAAGACAGAGTCCAGAAAAAGGACAATTAAATTAGATTAGGAAGTGGGGAATAAACGACTGTGTCTTTAGTTTAGCAAAACTAAAACTGAGTAGGGGTATTTTGCTCCCTGTAAATATATCATCGGGGTAAGTGGTGAGAGAGAATTGATTAGATTAGGGGTGCACTGAATGTCATAGGAACGATTGGTAGGAGCTGACTAAATAAATGTTCTTTGGAAAAGGGAGGAGGATTTTTAATAACATAAAGTTTTGGAGCAACTTTCCAATAGGAGTCACAGGGGCAAGAAAACTACCTGGTTTCAAGGAAAAACTTGAGAAATTTATCAATGAGATTGTGATGTTGTGATATCAATGAGATGTGATGTGCCAGACATAGCAGGGGATGACCTGAGAGGACTCTTCCAGTCCTATTTCCTATGTAAAACTATTCAATAGAGCCCCTGGTCTCCAGAGTATTTTTCTGTAAAAAGACTTCAATAGCAAGCTAGGGAAAATAGCCTTTCCTTTGGATTCTTTGTTTGCCCTTATCTATACAGGAGACATAGATCTGATCAAAGTGCCAATGAATCTTGTGGTAGGTTGGATGCAGATCTCTATTATCTGTATGACAATAGCTCTCAGAGGTTCTGCTCATTACTGGGGCCCATCTGCTTTCCATGACCTGGCTTCTATGATTCCAGTTCATCTCTTAGCTAAATCCATCTGAAGCTATGTTTCCTTGATAGCCCCTTTAATATTTTACAGGTTTCTTACAGTTGTTGTGTTCTTGTAATCTTCTGAGATCCTTCTCAGCAAGCCAAACAATCCTCTGCCTTCCATGGTGCCATCAGCCAGCCAAAGGTGTGAGTAGATCACTAATTCTCCAAGATAAGATCAACAGCAAATTGCCCTTCACTATCTGGACAAGATCTGACAACTCAGTCTGGTTGTAGCAACGGAAAGAACTGTTAATAATGGATGATGACTGACAAAATCCATGGGTGTGAAAGGAGGTTTACCAGAAACGTGGTATTCATGCACACTGCTTGCTGATTGACAGCCCCGACAGGTTAGAGGTTACCCATGGAATACAGCCTTGATGGCCTAGGATGAAATGTTCCTTCTGACCCTTCTGTAAACTAGTGATATACAGCACTGGCTAACATATCATTAACTTGCAACACCATGATGATGGGATTAAGACCCAGAGGGCTTTATCTCTACCTTATTAATGGCAATTAAAAGCTGCGTGACAGTTTTAAAACTTGTTGATGTAAAGAAAGTTAGTACCTGTTTTATAGTAGCACAGTAAATAATTGTCTGATTGCTTTGCTTTTCGTAATCTGTCCATGCAGCTGTATATTATCATTATTTTGGTGCAAATACAGCTTTTCGATTTATCAACAAAAGACCAGGTAAGGCTCTATGTAAATAATAACGAAGGACACTTCCAGGTTGGATTTTTTCCCATTTAGACTGCTGAGCATAAAAAGAAGCAGAGGATTTTCAAACTGATGACAATATCTGTTAGAGCTGTGTTTCAAAACCTAATTACCCCAAAAAGGTTTTAAATCCAGTTTTAGTTACTGCACCTGGCTCCTTCATATGGCAGGTACTAAAAACTCTCCCCACCCTTCTTGAAGTGGATATTTATTCCCTCTTGGGAGTTAACCATTAGTGGAGCTACACTGGTTTCACGGCAAGAAGTTTCATACCTCTTGTCCTGCATAGTCAGGAACATGTGACTACTGACAGAGCAACACTCTGAGTGCTGTGAACAAGAACTGGCTCTTCTACATGCTGCTTCTGTTTAAAACTAAGCGTACATTGGAAAGAAATAATCAAACTCATATGTGTCCCCTGTCTGGAAAGTCCACTCTCCCTCAGACATTGAGTGGCTACCCTTGCAGTGCTGCATACCCTGATTATTTAACTGCTCTGCTTGTGGCATCTCACTTTCGGGACAATATTTCTGAACCACCTTCCTCAATCGTGTTTTGTTGTCCAAACATGCTTTGGGTGCTGTTTCATGAGAACTCGCTGTCATGGCATTGGGGAGACATCGTATTCTGCAACTCCTTCTTGATCCCTTGGGAAGCGCAGGCAGGTTTTGTGCTCCCAAAGCTCATCTCAGCTCTGCAGAGTGACAGAGCGGAGCGGGGCAAAGGTGCTCGGCCTACCTTGCTCTGTAGTTAAGTAGATGTGCTGGGTCTTTTCCTCAGGGTTATAGACGCTGGAGGACCTTTAAGTATTTGGTGTTGCTCTGTTGTTTTCTGACTAGAGAAAAGGATTCTTAGCTTTCTCCATTGCTCTTTTTCCAGCGGTGTCAGGATCTGTGCCTGCCTGTGCAGCTCTGGCTGTGCAGAGCGGCTTCAGAGCGGATTCCCACCGGGTGCTTTATTCTCCCAGCGCCCCAGAAGCTGTGGGACTGGGAGATGGCACTTGTCATTTTAGCCTCTTGCCACTTCAAGGCAGACATCGCCTTACGCTTGTAGTTTATACAGCCCCAAGCACAATGTCAGCATTTCACATTAATTAATAATAGTGGCTTATATTGCTAATCACTTAATTATAAATTATGTGTGTTGGTTATGCCTGCCATCGCATATTACTTTGTAGTTACATAGATATACACATAGTGTATCTGGGCTTTTGTAAATCAGCTTGTCGTTGTTCAATGAAACAAAGGCTATGCCAGCACACAAATCCGATGTAAACTGCTAATCATTTTTAAATGAAGACAAAGCAATCTGAGTTTTAAATCCATAATGCAAGAGAATTACAGTGCATGTGCCTGAAATTTAGGAAGGGAACTTGCTTTGCAGACGTTTCAATTGTAAGCAAAATTCTGACGTTATGCGCATTACATGGTATTTTACTGAAATCACACTCAGTGGCAGATTTGCATAAATGAATGTATTGTATTTTTTATAACTGTGAAAGCTTTAATTACCTAAACTCTAATTAGGCTTGCATTTTTCAGGAAACACAAGATATTAGCTTATTTTGTAGTTGGCTCAACTTTAATGTTTTCACACATTTGTAACTCAAATGCAACAATATACTATAAAAACACAGGGAAAACACAGAGATGAAGGCATCCCTGGAATTTCTGAAGCTGATTGGTTGTTTCTCCTCTTGGTGTATTTAAGCCTCAATGCATTGAAATTTTCTTGAATGCTGTCCTAGGGCCAAAATCACACCTGATGTAAATTTGTTACAGCTAAATTTGATAGTGTTGCATCAAAGATTAATCTAAATTCGGACCTTTGAATAGTTTCTATTTAAAAAGTTGTTGCGTGAAAGGGAATTATTGATAGTATTGTTTTATATGGAATTCGTTTGGTGTTTTTGGAACTCTTGCAGAGTTCTACAGATATTTTGTATACCAAGGGGAAAGTCCTGTCTGGGTACGTGGCCTGCTGGGATTGCACTGAAGATTTAAGCACACAACACTGATTTTGCAAAGAAAGGCTCTTGCAATAGGACTCTCACTTGTCACCCTGTGTAGCCTTCCAGATGTTCAGGAGTTCTGCTTTTCTCAGTTGAAGGGAGGTGAGGATGCTTTGCCTCTTGAATGACTGAGTTGAGAGAAATTGTGTACATCTTCCAGTTTTATTCTAGGTGGTACTTGCAATGGTTCTGTCAGGTGGAGCCAAACAGCACTGCAGTGCTACCATTGCCTGAAGTGAAAAGGAAGACTGTTTTATTTCACCTATTCTTATTACTGAGGGTTTCTACTGTATTTTGTCAGAGGGAATGATAAAAGGCAAAGGAGAACCATATATATTTTCATATTTTCTCCTCCTGTACTGTTTTTAAACCTTGCATGGCTTGCAGCAGATAGATTTGAGGAATTCTAAAAATGAGGTGTTAAAAAGCAAAGTAAGTGATGTAAACTGTTGGCATCTACAGGTTACATTTCTTGTTTTCTTCTCTAACCTCAAGACTTCCCTCTGATAATGCTGAGAGTGCCTTTTGCTCAATTAATCATAGTGCTCTGGGAGTCATTCTCCTTTTCAGTGCAGGACTGGTGGGAATATATTACAGTTTGTGGTGTGTTATTGTATTTATGCTAAGTAACATCAACTGGAGTGATGGACAGCACATTATTTAAAGTGCCTTTCTGCTTTTCTTGCACATCACAATATTGTCCTAAACACGTTATTTTGAACTCATGTAGATACCTGAGACTGGAAGGTATCAGTCAAGCTTTTGTACCAGGGCAGACCTGTGAGTGGATTCATTGATTATGTCAGCCCTGCTAAAAGCAAACAGTCTTTAGAGAGGCTATAAATCCAGAAACCTCTGTGTCCCGCTCCCAGCCACCTGCATCATCTCTCTGAATATCCTGCAGGCTGTGTGTGTGTGCACCTACCAGCTGGCTGAAACTCCTGGTGTATTCCCATGTAGAACTGCGTGTGTCTATGCTTGAGCTCTGAAAAATCTGGCCTTCAGATGGTGTAGATACAGCTACCGGGAAACGTGATCTTGGACGGCATGGAGTGCACAGGGATATCCATCTCCTGTTATCTCATGAGGGCTGTGATTCACACTCCTAAGGGAGTGTGAATGTAGGCTTGGATCCACAAGAGGTGTTGTATCCAATTGCTCTGAACCTGGGCAGGACTAGTTCTTCTCTTCCACAAGGGGCAAAACATCAGCAGACTCAGATGAGGGGTGGGAAGTAGCTGTCTGCCTTCGAGGTTTTTAGTTTCTCTCAGCAAATGAGTCTCTTTGTGGGATATCCTCCTGGAATAAGGTACTAAACAGCATGGATAAAAGTGGGGGAAGGGAATAAGGCCTTACGGTATGTTATTCAATGGTGATACTGCATGTGTTGCTGTTTTCAGACATTTTCAGACAGACATAAGGGAATGGGAAGCCCTTTTACTTCAGGATACATCAAACATTTATGTTTTGAAGAAGTAGAATAATATTGACTTTTTGTGCTTAAGTGGAACCTTTATTTTCTTAAAAACAGAAACGCCACATGGCACCATCAGCTTGAAATCTGATCACCATAAACAAGTGAATTAAGCCAGGTTCAGTTCCTAAACCTGCTTCTTAGGCCTCTCAGTAACTTTTGGGTATTATGGTTGCCAGCTCCTCTTGTCTTTAAGTAGTTCGTTTTTCCTCTTTGTGTGAAAAGAACCTGGAAGAAGTAGTTATATAAAGAGAACATTACGTGGACCAGGGACTGATCAAATGCAGAAAGTAGACACATAAGAGAAGAACAATATAGTCACTTCCCACTCTTATGAGCAAATTTTATTTGCAATCATGTGTATAAGAAAAAGGAACAAGCTCCAGAAAAAAAGAGATTGATCCAGTATTTAAGTCTCAGCCTTGGCACTGGGAAATTTGGGTTCAGGTCCCTCAACCCTCAGGCACATTTTCTGCACTAGTTTTGGCAAGGTCTTTTGGCCCCACTGCACAGATATGACAACACCGTGTACCACAACACCAAGTGTCACAACACCTGTCTTCAGTGAAATCAGTGGCCTGGAGCTGGGTACGTAGTTTTGTTATGAAATCTATATGGAGTTCATAAGCTGGTCAACTAGAGACCATTGCGAGGTGCGTCTCCCCAGGCACAGACTCTTTAATCAGGACTATTTGCCGCCTCTATGTATGTGGGCTTTGCAGCTTCAAAGTCTCTGCTGAAGCTCAGTGTCCGACTTTTCCCTCAAGAACCAAGGAGGCAGCAGTACTTCTATCTGGTACTTTACTGCTTAGCACATTCATCCAGGACACCTGAATCACTTTCCTTTTCTCCTACTTTAATCCCTGTGTCTCTTTTCTGGCAGGATTAGATCCTATACATCAAGCTATTAGCTAGTCTTGGACAGGATGAGGGGAGAAGATACTCTTCATGTTTCTTCTTCAGACAATTTTTGTGTTAGAATTCAGGACTAATGGGGACAGAAAAAGGATGTAAGAATAGCCTGACTCCGTAGCACAGTAGTTATCACACATATTTGGGAAAGGAAGGTTGTGTGGCAAAGACTGTGAAGCAGGTAATAGGAATCAAATGCTGCCATTACTTCTAGAAATGTGTTCCTCCTCTAGCCATGGCGTAGTGAATGGAGAGCAATGACAGTTTTGCATGGAGCCCCTTCCACTAGGCATGTTCCAAAGGTGCCTCTAAGACCGGACTGTTTTTCTGAGATAGCTAGAGGTGTGCGGATGCCTGCTGGGGCATCAGTACTTGATCACCACTGAGTGACCAAGCCTTTTCAAGACAGCATTTTCTAGGCATGCACAGAAACAAAATTGTAGAAACTGGGAAAAATGCAATGCAGTCAATTGGTGTGCCAAAAGACTCCTGGGTATTCTGAGGATTATATCTCTTCCATGCAGGCTGGATGTAGCTGCCCAAGCCCTGCTGTGGGTCTGGTCCAGAACCTCTGTGCACCAGTAAAATGCAGATAGTGTCCTTGTCCCCCCAAGGAGTTCAGGTATTATGACCCATGATCAGATAAATATCTAGCATAAAAAGGACAAAGAAAAGTTAACATTGTCCCATTCAGTCTGCAAGCTGGAAGGTAAATACCATTCCAACTTGGTGTGGCGTGTTTAGAAGAGCAGAGAGTTAAAAGGCCGACATTTCAAAATTGCAGGTAATTTGTGGGGAGACAAATCTGATTTTTCCAGACTTGGTTCTGAGTGGTCCTGAGAAGTGAATAGGAGCTACCTGCTCCCAGGCTTTTTGAGACCGGACCCTAGCAGCTGCACCTGAGTCCTCTAAAAATTGATGCATCTGAGATCAGTGTGAGAAAAATTTTGGCGGAGTACCCTATGTCACACAGTAGGCTTGTGCTGAAGCCAGGGCCCAGCATCCTTTCTCCAAGTTCTCATAACAATAAGAACAACCTCCTCAGCAATTGCCTTACAAAAGGTTTGAACATCAGGTTACCCAGAGACATGAGCAGATAGTAGAGCAGTGATGTACAAATGAAAGTCCTACACTTTGACCTCCAACCACATGAAGCCCCATTACAATAAATATCCAACAACACATCCCTTTCCACACCACATGGATGCTGCCTTAGGTACAAAGGTACTAAAATGACTGTTCCATGTAATAAAACATGGTGGGAGAAATTATGAAGTATAAAGTGAGGTTATTGCCTTCACTGCTAATTAAAGTTTACTGAATCTTCTTGCAGCTTTGTTTAATGGGCTCCAACATATCATGGGGTGTTTCTTTAAAGAATGAAAAGAAAGCTCTTTTTAAGGTCACTCACTTGACCTCAATTCATTGTGTTGTGAATGCCGTATTGTAGTAGCACATATTGTGTGGGGTACAACACCATGTGCTGCTCTGAGACTCCCGTAGTAGAAAAGCACAAAGGGCTACGTTAACGATGGTGTGTCAGCCTTAGCTTTGAATTTCCTTGCTTGAGTGCTAGTTTTCATTACTGACATATAATATATGGTGTTAACCATTTCAGCACCGAACTGTGCACCAGGGCCACACCACTGTTTGTGCTTGGAAATGGCCACTTCTGAAGTGCCAGTGATCTGAGGTACAACTATTATTTTATTACTCAATAACACCAATTAGGGCAAGCATTGTCAACTAGCACACAATGATCTCAGCACCATAGTGTGATATAACTATTACAGTGAGAATCATAGCCTGATACTTATGCCATATAGGGAATAAAAGGCTTTCAGGCTTTTCTGTTTTCTGATTTGGCCAAAAATTCTGTGTTCTGAGGTTTTCACTTTGTTTCTTTGTGCCCTGTTTTCCTCCTCAGATAAATTCTGAAAAGCTCTTTGAATGTTACTAGTACTTTACGTAGCATGTTTCCTCCGACAAAAATTTTCTTATTAGCAACTCACGTGTCACTGTCTTTTGAACGGCTAAATCCTTGCTTATTTTCTTTTTTTCCCTTGCATCCTTTCCCCAGCCTGCTAGCTGAGTCTAGGTCTGTGTTTACGTCATAAATCTCAAGCTGCAGCTGCTGTGGACCCTCTTGTTTGGTGGAACTCTGTTACTTTGGTATCTTGGCTCTTTATCTGGCTTGGGTTGCTTCCTCCTCAATACATGTTCCACTCATGAGGCGAGTGATCCAAAGCCCATTGAAGTAAATGGAAAAATTGCTGTTGATTAAATTATTTCACATCTGCACTCCCTGGCTCTACCAGCTTCTTCCATTGTCCACACATCCTGATTCACAAACGTTTCAAATGATTGCTTTAGGAACATGAAAGCCTTTGGGGCAATGGACTAAAGAGACAGCAGAGGGTAAAATTTGTAAGCATTATAGTGCTAAAGCTGTAGTACTTCCATTAATCGTTACTGAACATCCGACTGAAAAGCCTGCCTCAGTCAGGCGAGGAATGCTTGTATTCGACACAGTCAGACACACAGGCAGCCCCCACCTCAGAGGGTAGTTCATCGGGAGGATTATTTCCTTCCAAATCCAAACTAAGCATCGACTGTGCTTTGCCGGAGGATTTGGTTTGCTTTGCTGTTTCCGTTTCCATTCCTCTTTCATGTGAATGGAGGGCAGCAATAACACCAGCTGCCCAAGAACCTGATTAAGGGTGTTGCAGATGAGGAATATGTGATAAGCACCTGATCTCAGGGGATGTCAGACTGAAGGAGTGAGGAGGAGCAATGCCGAGGCAGCTCTGCCACTCTCCTGAGCTCCTGTGGGGACCATCACTGCTGGGGCCCAGCCCCGGTGCTGGCTGATGGGTCTAAAACGTGGGACCCAAGGGTGCTTCCCAGCTGCATCCTGATGGGAAGTCTGGATGAAACCTGGAGGGCCTCATTCCCCCCTCATCCCCAAATACTGACACTCACTGGAGGGAAACCTGGGAGCATGGGGAGGGAGGAAATCAGATCCTACACATGTTCTCAGGATCAGAGATTCATGACAACAGGGTGTACATACCCTTCATTTAGGTGCTGTCCCCAGTTGCTTCTGTAAAGTGACTCCTTGGGGGGACCCTTTGTAGGATGGAGTGTAATTTATACCTGGATTTCAGTGGACTCCCCAAAACTTAAAATAGCAGAAAGAGGTACCAGCAGATCTCATTTTCAGGTGTCAGTAACGGAAATTCAAGTGAATTTTCAAAAAGAAGTGGGTATTTACCAACATAATTTTTGGAAGCAGTTAGGATGCAATATAGAATCATTTAGGTTGGAAGACACCCTCGTGATCACTGAGTCCAACCATAACCTAAATCTAGCACTAAACCATGTCCCTAAGAGCCTCATCTATGTGACTTTTAAACCCCTCCAGGGATGGTGACTCCACCACTTCCCTGGGCAGCCTGTTCCAGTGCCTGACAACCCCTTCCCTGAATAATTTTTTCCTAATATCCAATCTGAACCTTCCCTGGTGCAACTTGAGGTCATCTCTCGTCCTATCACTTGCCACTTGGGAGAAGAGCCCAACCCCTCCATGCTATACCCTCCTTTCAGGCAGTTGCAGACAGCGATCAGGTCTCCCCTCAGCCTCCTTTTCTCCAGGCTGAACAGCCCCAGTTCCCTCAGCTGCTCCTCATCAGACTTGTGCTCCAGGCCCCTCACCAGCCTCATCACCCTCCTGTCTCCAAGCTGGACCATTATTCCAGGCACAAAAATTACGAGGTAATTACATACAGCTAAACACAGATGCGAAGGGTAGAAATTCAGCATTATGCGCTCATCTCTTCCTAGGGGGAACTTTGCAAACTCTTAGAAGCAGTTTAGAAGCATTGCCAAATCTTTTGAGGTTTGTCATCTTCCATTAGGACATGGATTCAGCTTTACCAATGGAACAAATGCTGGTTTATATGCATGAATTATATAACGTTGCATCAAACCTTTCCATTCATTAAAATAACAGCAACATCTTTACAGTTTATCCATAACTGACAGTTTATCACACTTGACTATCCTTGTTTCATTCTTTATCCCAGTTTCTTTCTTTCCTCTATTCCACTGCACCTGAGCTTTTTTTTTTTTCCCTAATTAAAAGATGTGGGATATGGTAAACTGCTGTCAAGCTGGCTAACCTGTTGATCTACATCTTCATAAAGATAGATGTATCATGCCTGCAGGGTTTAAATCTAGATTTATTTCTTTTTCCTCTTTAGTTTTTGGGACTAGCAGAGGATTCTGTCAGTTTGTTTTGCCCAAACTATTGAAAAGTTGCTTGGATTTACAGTACTTCCAAATTCGTATGTTGCCACTAAAAACATAGTGAAGGAAAGAGGAAGAAATTCTTGGCTAGCAGTTGGAATTTGCTCCAGTGAAATGTTTAAAATAATCGAGGAAAAGAAGATGTCATATCCTGTGGTAGAGGAAGGAAAGGACTTGGCTTTCTTTGCCAGGACCTTGAAGCATTTCTTTTCTACAGCAATTGTCTGGGAGGTGATTTTGTTGGGTGTCTCTGGTCCTGATTTCCTACCTGTGTGGCAGGTGTAAGCTGCCGCTGATTGCTGAGATCGATGAGATTACTTGCACAAACGGAGTGAAACAGTTGTGTGAGTGATGATGGGAACAGCCCCTTTCCTTGAATTACCCTGCATTGTCATTTTAAGATAGGTGAAAGCTTTAGCTTTAACTGAATGTCACATCAATTTTATTATGTCTGTAGGCGTCTTTGTTTTTAAAATTCATGACAAGCTCCTTGCAATACATTTTTACTACATTACAGCCACCTGTTCTACCTTGGTGGGTGGCTGTAAATCTGGGACTGTCCTTTTGTGTGCATGTACATGACTGATTGTTTCTTTATACAGCATATTAGGAGCTTCCAAAAATATATTCATAGCCTGGACCATCCTGGGGGGACACATGCATGTTTTGTGGATCAGCTTTCCCCTCTGCTACCGCAAAAGGGTCACCTGGGGTCCCAAAGCAAGAACTTCTTGTCCTTCCCATGGAGAACCTTTTATCTAGACCCAACATATGCATTTTATCCATTCCTAGGCACAGGCAGTTCCCTTGTACTCTATACTGCCATTAAAAACAGTTTGCTCCTAGATCAGCTCCAAATAAATAATTCAGATTCGTGTGAATCTTGACATGTGTCTTTAAATTTATTTGTCAATATCTGACCTACATAAAGAATGTCAATTATAAATACTGCGTGTTAGGAAAATACGCAAGCACCTCCCTAGTGTCCCTTTGGTGCTTCTGGAGTTGGATTTGACCAACCCCATTCAGCTGGAGCCCTCAGCTTCTGTGGAACCACAGGCAGGTTGGCTCAGGAAGCCGTTTCTGCTCCATGGTTCAGTGGTGCAGCTGGCCTGTGGGGTGAGGTGTTGAATACAAACCCAGAATGATGGACATCCAGTTCCTGGCCCTGTCTGCTTCAGACTTGAAGGCATCTTCATGTGCCTCAGTTTCCTATTTTTAAAAAGAAGATAATGATATTTGCTGTCTCCATTTTTCCTCCTTTCAGTTGTATTGCTGGTCTTCTTGGTGATGTTACACCTGAAAAACCTTGTAAAGCTGTTTTTCTCAATGCTGCAGCTTTTTGACACCTGCTCAAGTGCCAGAGGCCTAAGAGGTGAGTGCATTTGTTTCAAGGGATGAATAAAAAATAAACTAACTCAATACATTTGGAACCCTGGGCTGACTTCAGGTAGAGGTTTCCAGGCTTGCTTTGTACATAGCCAATGGAAACTCCTGGGGCAGAGTCTTCTCTCTCTGCACATTTGCTTGTAAGAGCTGTGAAACGATATCGTTATGCAGAGGCTGTCCAGTTCTTTGTGCAATATTGTAACCCAAATTCTTGGGCCACATGGAAGGCTCATGATGATCGAAAGCAGTCTCAAGAGTCGATGCTGCAGGCTAGCCTTTTATTAATCTCCTGCAAAATGAGGTCCCACAGCAGCAAATCACACAGCGCTGACACATTTAGTGCTCATCTTCCCTAGTTCACATAAGGGGAAGAGCTCTGCATCCCCATTTCTGAGGGAACGAGGTGCAGCATGCGCTGTGTCTAAGGAAGAGGTCGGGTTTGCCAAGAGCACCAGATGAGACATTGATGAAATCCTGGGAGCGCCTGTGTACTTCTGGTGGTGTGGATTGTAAATCACAGTAAGGGATGTCGATGCTTTAATTATGTGTATGTGATGGTCTATGTGTTTGTGCTTGTGGGTTTTTTATAAGTATGGTAAATGGAGAAGAGAATCTGGCCTGGCTCTGAGGCTGCTGCTGCTACTGGCGAGGCGGGAGAACATTTTGGCAAAGCAGTATATTTATTTTTTTAAACCTCCCTCCACAGCCCCTCCTGCCATGCTCTTTTTTTTGTGTGTGTGTGTGTGTTCCTTATCTGAGGTGTTGCTGGGACTGGCCGTGTGCTCCAGCTTATTGAGCTCTTTCCCATTTATCTGGTGTGGTTCCTAACCTATGATTTAACAGTGGTGTGTGCAACAGAAAGAGAAAACAATATTTGATCTGCTAAAACATACCTTAAGAGCAAACACACACACATTGATGAAGGTATCAGCTGGGTTCTGCCTACAGTTATGTCAAACAAAGTATGCTGGGAAGTGCCAACTTTCCTTTTGTGCTGTGACACCAGGCGCTGCCAAAAGATATTAAAAAGCTTGCGTGAACTAGGTGATGGCAGCTGTAACTATCTAAGTTATTGCCTGGCAGCTGTAATGCTTCTTCAGTGCTGCTGGCTGCTTTTTATATTTGGTTCCCCATTTGTTTGCCCTTATTCTAGCAACCGATACCACCAAAGCAGGCAATCAGTGTGTTACAGCACATGGCCACTTGCTACTGCAAAATAGGCAGCTTAGTAGTGGCAATTGAGAGACTCTCATGCAGCAGCTGATATAAGTCGTATTTCTTTTGGAAGAGAACCAATCTAGTGTTGTTTTTTTATTTTTTTTTTCTTCCGTTGTTGTGTCAGTGTGAATCCAAGAAACCTTAGATGAGTTGATGGCAAAAGGCAAACACACACACATGCACGTACACACACACACACACTCCCATGCACACACACACAAAAATGCAGCTTTCCGTGTTCTTTCTGTGTTGGCTCTAAATGTGCTAGAACAATATAGCCAGCTCCCAGCCCCTGCCAATCCTACATCTGCTCTCTAAAACCTCCAGCAAATAAGAATTACTGTGGGTTGTTTAACCAACGCTTACAATATACACACTTTTCATTTTTCTGTTGCTTCTATCTGTATGCTGGTGGCAAAGGTTTGAGAGATAATGGAGAATGATACCCACTGGACGCTTGCTTTTTCAGTGCTGTGAGGTGGGCAGCAGCCACCTAGATCTCTCTGCTGGCAAGTTTTGGGGCAATATAAAATGTTTTTCGTTGTCATGGGGTTTTGGGAAATTGTCTGCACTGTCGGGGGTGGGTTTCTGCCGGTTTCAGGGTGTGTTGGTGTTTTTTTTTTTTTTTTTGGTGTGGGGAAGGCTTTATATTTTGTGCTCTTCTTTCAAGTTTCCTCTTTTCAGTCATCTCTTAAATAATTCCTACAGTTCATGAATATAATATTTGTGGGAGATATGTTTCTTCTTCTCTCCTTTCTCTTCCTCATTTCAAACCTAGCCTAGTTTGGAAAGTACTGTAGTATGATAATATTTTTGCAGCGTGATCAGCCTCAGAACGTTTTCCCTAGCATGGAAAATGGACTGAAGTAGTAGCTGCATCTTGCAGAGGATAGGGCGGAAGATCTCAGTTGAGCTTTTAGATTTTTTTTTTTCCTTTACCATTTAGGCTCAGCTGTTACAGAGACCTGAGACAATTGCATGTTGTCTCACAGTAATAAGACACCATAATAATTCTTTCCACCAAAGAGTCCCAAAGCATTCATGAGTGTTTAATTACCTATTCCATTTCACAGATGAGGATGCCGAAATGCAGAGCAGTTAAGTGATGTGACAAAGGACACCTAGGTATTTGATAATGTAACTTGAAAAAGAAACAATGTGTTATTAATCCGTTTCCCATCACAGTAACTGGACTGTGCTTACCATCAACGTGACTAAAGAAATTTGTATGGCTTCAGAGTCTTGCCTCCAAATTTATTGCTTAACTTTTTTTTTTCCCCATTATGCTGTGAGTTTGAAAATCCCCGATCACCTCTGAATCTCCTTTGTGTGTGTATTTTTCAAGAAGACAAATGCATCATTATTATTTCAGAATGTTTAAGAGAGTTACAGAAAGTGCTGCAAAAGGTAATGTGTTGGTAGGAGTGGAGACAGCTTGTCATTCACCCGTAGAAGGCCCACATCTGGCGTTACAGATTATGTCACTCCTATGGTGAGTACTTGGACACTAGGAAAGGCCCGTGCTGGCCATCTGAATTGTCTGTGAATTTCTTTCTGTAAGAAGAGATTTGTGGAAAAATGTAATTACTTCTGTTGCAGAAGTTACACGTCTCTGCAGCAGTGAAGCATACTGAATGAGTCGGGGGTTATTTTGGGAATTCAGATGAGTTATGTTAGTTCAAAGTTCTCTTGGACCAGGTGGAAATCTGCACATGCATAATAATTTCACGTGGAATGGCTGGCATGGCTTAAGGAGATAAGAAATCTGCGAAGCAGCCTTGTGTTGGTTAACATGATGCCTGTCACCTTCCAGAGGGGTTTCACTGCCGAAGTAAGTTGACCAGTTCTCTGATTGCCTCAGCACGTGATTTTTTCCGTCCACTTCTGTGGCTGCAAAGCAATGCTCATGAGTCAGACGTGCTCGTGGGCAACGGCTCCCACAACGCGAGAGTGGGATGAGCTCCTGTCCTGCAGACTGCAGCGAGCGTTACTCTGCATATCCCACACGCACCAGCGGAGCTGGGAGCTCCCAAATCCCTTCTGGTAGCAGAGATGTTCTTTACCTCTTGGTGTGCTTGGCTGCCTGCAGAAAACAGCATTCCTCTCCTCATTATCACTCTCAACTTAGAGATCTGGGGCTCCTGTTATGTATTTAGAGTTGGTCACCCACAATCAATAGCCTGTCCATTACACCTCGCCTGGGATGCTTTTAAAGTAATATCCTATCATCTAAATTAGTTACCTAGAAACTAATAAAAGGAGGTGTTTGGTAGAGTATAATTACCTGCTTTGTTTTTTTCCCTCAGTTTTCTCTTTGGCATGGTTGCTTTCTCTAAGGTCGCAGAACAATCTGAGACAACTTTCACCATTATTTTCCATTAAAAAATTCAAAATAGGTTGCTTGGAACCTCTTGCATCTCCATTTTTTTTTCTCTCAAATGATACCATAAAATCAAATGTATAAATACTTTCTTCTAAGACTGTCATACCATTTAAAGCCCAAATACATTCCTTTTTTTTTTTTTTTCCCCAGAGGTGGATTTAAGCAGTCCCTTCCCTCAAGAAATACATGTGTGTGTGTGTATGTGTGCAATGGAAATGCTGACAGACCCTTAACTATAACAGCACGAAAGGCGCCTCTAAAATAACAGAGGAACAGATGCTGTCACCACTGCCCCTGGTGGGGAAAGAAGATGAAACAGAAGGGCATTAGAGTTGGTAGATGGCAAATTAATCCTATTGTACTAGCAGCTGCAACCACCGAGATGCTAGCATTCATGCTTAGGCACTTCCAGTACACCAAGCTCTAGTAGGGGTGGTTGGAAAAGATGAGGCAATGAAAGGTCACCGGAGCTGTTTTCATCTGAGTAGTAATAATAAAAAATGTTCTCTACTATGACTAGGCTTTTTTTACCGTGGCAACCAAATCAGGAATCTTTCCGGTATTTTGAGAGTCTTAGTATTTCTCAAATGCTAAAGTATAATGCTAATGCAATTTGTTTTCTTTTTTCTCCTAGGCTTTTGATGCTGAAACTCTGATTTTAGAATGTGGTAATGAAAGCTCAAATCTCTTTCTTATGCTTATATTAGCAGGCAAAAAAAAAAATCACTGTTATTTTTAAACAGCGAGTAAGGAAGCTATAATTGTCATTCCTAAGACAATCTGGGTGATTTTGTGGGGGTGTTGCAGAAATTGAAACCCAGAAATACCTGTGACCTGAAATGGCTGGATTAGAAAAAGGAATCTTGTTTCCGATGAAGACTGAGTGGAGACAGTGTAAATCAGAATTTTAGGGGTTCCATTTATCCCTACAGGACTTTTTTCTTTCAGTGAAAACTTGTTGAAGAGAGCTGTGCAAACAATAGCTTGTGTAAGCCAAAGCTGGCATCCAGCAATTCTTAATGTCTGAATGAAAGTGGGGGTTTTTTTTGCTTTTTTTTTTCCCCTCCACAGTACATGTTGCCAAGAAAACAAGGAGTAGTTGCTTTAAGCATTTACAAATGGTAATGCACCAACAGCTGGTCTCAATCCAACTGAGCAATTGTAGGGGTATTAAAAAGACAGGCCAGAGTTTGAGATCTACTGCCAACCTCCCTTGCAGAGTTAGGGAACATTTTACTTGGAAAAAAAAGGTCTTCTCTTCCTGCAGAGATCCATGGCTGTATTCTCCTGCAGAGCCTGAGCCCTGCCTGGCAGAGCAGGCAAAAATACATCGGTAGGCAAACTGCTTCATTGACATGGAAGTGTAGAATCCAATAGGTCTCCAGCTAGATTATTTATCTCAGTCTAATATTATAGCCTTCATCTGTGTTTTTCACATTCTGTTCGTTAGATGAATAGTTGTTTCATGTGACTATATTTTTATAAATTTTCTTGTTTTCCTAGAAAAATCTTATAATTAATTTAACAGTTATAGTAAAGAAATTAATCCACCCGAATTTAGGATTGTTCTGAAGGGGATTTCATCTGAAAGACTACTCTGTTTTCTGCAGAAAGGGCTCACACTCTTCTCCCCATCCAGCAGGAACTGTAAAATATTTTTTCAGGCTTCTAGGTTTGTAGGTAACTGTAATACTATATAATACTTCTTTTCGAATATAATTACAGATGAACCATGTTTACAGCAAATGTCCTAGAGAGAGCAATAAAAATTATTATTTTTCGTTCTAAAGGCCTCTGTTATTAGCATTATGTTTTATATATGCTGCCTTTTCTGAATAGAAATGCAGTGTTTGGCTTTTCCCTGAAAGATAAATGAATCTATTTGTTGTTGTGCCACACTTGAGCTGGACATTTATGTGAAATAAAAAGGGCCAAATTAATTGTAAACCAAAACAAAACACTACCCCTCACCAACATAAAAAGCCCAAACAAACTATCACACAGGCAAATCTGAAAAACGTACCTTTTTCTTCCCTGCTAGAGATATTTGTATTTCTAGGGTGTTCACAGACAGTGGCACAATGCCCACTTGTTCAGGTTTGTGTGTGTACGTATTTTATTTATTTTACAATCATATGGCTCAGTCCTGTTTTTCACAACTTGTCCAAGAGCCCCTATTTGAAATAAAAATGTTTGTATCCATTTCCTCATTAATCATTGCAATACAACCTGCTGCAGCTAAATGACAAAACAGATGCAACGATGAAAATTAAAAGTGATGGATACTTATCTTTGGCTATAAAAGCTGCTAACAATTTAGAGAACTAGAGTGCCTTTTGGAGCTAGAATGTGGCAAATGAGAGAAACAATAATAGGGCAGAAGAGTTTGCTGTTTGTAAACCAGATAACTATGGGGAGGCTTCATTGCTCTCTAGCACCTGTTTTATGTGGTTTGCCTTTTCTATTGAGTAAGATCAAGTGAGGTATCATTTTAACGTCTGATATGCCTTGTATAGCATTGTTGGAACTGGATGTAACCCAAACCCAACAAAACCGCTGGAAACATGACCTTGCTTTTGTATGATGTTTTGAACTTGAAAATACGCTTCTCTCTTTTTCTCTGCCACACGCACTGGCATGGCTTGTGAGCTTTTCTCTGCAAAATGGACTCCTTTTCCCTAATGAGCAGACTTACCGTGATATGGAACGTGGTTTTGAAATATAACGCTATGAATCTGACTTCCTTATGTTTTCTTTGCCAAAATACCAGTTTTTTTTCAATGCACTTTGTGGGGACGCTGATCCTGAAGCATGCAAAAATACAAGGGCCAAAATCTTACAGTGGAAATATATATGGTGGCTCCCTTGGGAACTCCATCCCTGTGCACAGTACAAAGTATTGTCCTATCTTTCTCCAGTTCCTCTCCCGCTGCAGCTGGAACTCTGTGCCTTGTTCTGTGCTGTGGCTCTGACTGGGCCGTACGCTTCCAAAACACTAATACGCAACTCTGAAATTGCCGACCAAAAACTTCAGGTGTTCACAACGATTGTTCAGACGAAGCTGTTGAAAAATGCACAGTAATACGTGTAACTCTACTTCAAGTCTATATTGTGAATAGTTCTAGACTGTACAGATACTTTCCGTTCATCCCTACTTGAGAGGGTTGGAAAAGGGGTCTCTGGTACATGAGATCTGATGTCAATGAGGAAGCCGAGTGAAAGAGGGGGCTGTGGTGCAGTTACAGAGGTTGTTTGGGGTGCCAGCTGAATTGTGGAGTGGGAGGTAACACAGGACTTACAGACTCAGCTTCCTCCCATGGAGGAAACTCATCTTCTTTGGTTTCCCTTCTCACAGCACACCTTGGACTTTCCATAAGACTTGAGGAGCTGTTGGTAGTTATTACAGACCCTGTGGCATTTTTGATGGATGTCAGGTATGTTTCAGGACAAGTCAATGTAGAATAATCATAATTTGAGCTGAATGGGTGCTCCTCACATTTTGTACCAAACCCGTTCTCTAGTGCTGTTGCAGACAACTCTGAGGTCCTTATGTGGTCCACCCCAGAAACAACGGCACATCAGCAGAAGGGAAACTGATTTGGTTTTTTTTTTGCTTATGAGACAGTCTGTGCTGATGGGGGATGATGAAAGGCAGCATGGCATTATAAGTTGTTCTGCTCGTAGCTCATGCTCTGTATCAGATGCAATTTCTCTCTATACATTTCTTTTCTCCACGTGACCTCAATTTTCTCTTGAAAATGGAAATGGTCCTGAGGCTGAAGAAAGATTTTGATTTCTCCTTTGTCCTTTATCATGATTTATTTGTTTGTTGCCTTTAATAATTTCCACGTTTGGGAATAGAACAAGTATTGCCCTGCAGTACAGACAAATTAAATAGAAGAAGAGCAAAGTAGCATAGGGCATTTTTAACAGGCTTAGAAACCTTTTTCTCCAGGTCATTAGTTGGAACCCACCCTGGGGGATCTAAGGTGGTGAGTGTTTACCTGCCAGTAAGGGCGAAGTGATATCAGATATCAAGCAAGGAAGTAAGAGGGTGGTGTGCATGGGAAATGATTAATAGGGGGCAAGAGGTGACAGAAGATGTGACATAAAGCAGGAGCCTCCTTCTTTTACTTCCCCATCTGTCGCTAGGTAGCTTACACTGTTTAGATTCCTTTCAGATCACTTCTTAAGTTGCTTATTTTTCCATGCATCACCTGTGATCTCCTTGAAACACACTGACGGTTCTTACTCCTGGCTACAAAACCAGGGAGAAGGGAATAGAGCATCTCTCTGGACATGCAGCAATTTTACTTGTGAATGATGAGTGAAATAGGCACTTGTGTTCCCTTTAACTTCTGCAGGTGCCCTACCTCCCACGGCAAGCTGCCAGCAGAAAGGTCCCAGTACCAGGCTGCTTCCCCATTCTCCTTGCACCAAATCGTCACCCTCTTTGCAAGGTCTTGCTATATCCTTTACCCTATTCTACCATTTCTGATCACCTGGTACAAGCAACCACATTGGAAATTATTAGCCTATGTAAAACAGCAATATTGTTTAACATGTCTCTGGTCCATAGAGGAAAATGTTTAGAATATTGTAACTGAAGTTGCCATATAGAGTTAAAGCTGATGATGTTAGGCTGTCTTAGTAGATGTGGGAAGCTTCCAATGGGTAGTGCTTTATTTATATTTTAAAGGCAGACCTTAAAACATACAGACAAAACATAAGTTACTTCCCTTTTTGGTCTCTGTTCATCTTGACCTTTCAACTAATTTGGAGTTTGTATTCAGTCACTGTAACTCCCTCAGTGTAAATGGAGAAATTCAAGGTACAAATGGTATGTAAATCCCGAGTTGTGTTTTCTCAGATTCAGCAGCAAGTCAGAGCTGAGTATCCTGACTTTTAGAGCTTGGGTCCCAGTGATTAGCACTCAGAGCATATATTTTTGAGGGCAGAGAATGTCTCTTTGTTACGTGAGTGCATGATTAGCATAACAGATACCCCACATCTACTTGTGACCTTCAGGGAACAATCATAATATAAAGCAATAACAGCAACACCTTCTGAAATTTCAAAGAGACACCCCGAAGATGTACTTTCCAAGCTTTCAGCGATCAGGACTTCAGAAACTTTCTGAACTGCTGGCTGCATTGTATTTAATAGCCCCTGGTAGACCTATTTCTCCGTCAATTTGTCTAATCCCTTTTTGAACCCATTTATGCTTCTGGATTTCACAACATCCTGTGACAGCAAATATAACAATTAAATTGTGTTGTATGAGGAAGAATTTCCTGTTGTTTATTTTAATTTTTCTACCTGATAATTTCATTAAGTGTCTGCAACTTTGTGTATTAAAATAACCATTCCCTGTTCACATTCTTAATACCATTCATGCTTTTGTAAACTCTATCACGTCCCTTTTTCATTGTCTTTTTTCCAATCTGTCGAGTTACAGTCTTGTTGCTCACTGCAAAAAAGCCCTTCTGTGCCTATGGTCAGCTTTTCCACTCCTCTTTATAATAGTTCTATGCATTCTGTGCTCTGAGATAGAGACTGGGAGTATTCAAGATACAGGTGCATTGAGGATTTATCCTGCAAGACGATTTTATTTTTTTCCATTCTGTTTTTCCTCTCATCTTCCTTCCTAGCAGTTCCTAAAAGCCCCTCTGGGCATTTCTGACAACAGCTGAACACTGAGGTGACCTTTTCTAATTATTCAAAGTGACTCCAAGATTTCTCTCCTGAGCAGCGCTGATCAGCGTGTACCTATAGCTGCTGTTATTTTTCCACACATGCATTAGTTTGTCATTCACCACTGCTGGATTTCGTCTTAGTTCACAACGTCCTTCTGCAGGTCTTCACTGTTAGCTTCAGTTTTGCCTGCTCTGAGCAATGCTGTATGATCAGCAAGCTTTGTCACTTGTACTGCTTTCCTGGGTTATTTATGAATATAGTGAACAACATATTTGAAAGCTTTTTCCGCTGGGAAAACTAACTGTACAGTTTGTTTCCTGCTACTAATTTCTTCTTAATCTGGGAATGCTTAGCTTCATTGCCAGCAGAGATGTTCACACTGTATTGACCAGGTAACACCCTAGGCCTTATGCTCATTGAATACCTTAATAAATTTTTGAGACATGACTTCTTTTTGCAGAAGCTATTGTATCCTTCCCCAGCATATCATGTTTATATGTGTATACTAATTTTATTCTATATTTTGGCTTCTAGTAATTTATCTGCTGCAGAGGTCACGTTTACTGAGTCATGATCCCGTCAGTCTTCTATAGAGCCATTAGGAAAAAGTGCAACATTTTCACATTATTCACCTTTCTTTCTCAAGATACTGAGGCAGAATTGAGGACTTGGTTACAGGCCTCCATCAGTAACTCAGTGATGTCTTTGTTTTAGAGCTCTTGGATATGTACTTTCTAATCCCAGTAACTGGTTACTATTCTTTTATTGAATTGTTCTAAAGTCTCTTCAACGCATCTTTCATTTTCAGTTTAATAATTTTTCATTTTCTTTAATTATTTTATATGAGTTTGGCTGAGGTAGCAACTACTGAGAGTCCTCTGAAGGCCTAGAAAACAAGAAGTGTTGTCTCCAGTAAATTGTGAATGTTTTGGACTCTTTCTGGGCATCTGTGCTTTAAGAGTAATGATAAATGCAAATACTTTATTATGCTCAGCAACATCTACTGTTAGCCTTTCCATATTTTGGGGGGGGCGCATTTCATAACCTCACATTCTGCTTGTGCTTTTCATGGGCAATTACATGTATCACAAGTGCTATTTTGTCTCTTATCTAAACACTTCATCTCAGGCTAGAACATAATCTCTTGCTTTTTGCTTATGTTTTTCATCAAGTTGAATATTGCTTTTTATTTTAATGCCCATGTCTTTTTTCAGCACTGCTGGATAAACCAGCAAGCATTTCTCCAAAAAGTGATGAGTAGATTTTGTTTTGGAGTTTAATTCTGTCACTTCTATAGGCTGTCTTTACAGAATTAATAACTACCTGTCTGTGGTTTGGAATGCAGCTTATTAAATAAGCAAGAGACCTGCACTGTTATGTGTTTTATATTTGCTTCAATTGCATTCATGTGAGATGGATCCCTCTCTGAATGTGCAAGGGGTATTTTCATATCCCACTGGTTGTTCGCACTTGGACTGTATCTTTGCAAATTTAACATTACATGAATTTTTGAAAAAAACTCTCCACTAGTTTCAAATAGGCTTCTACAGTTATTTTCACTCTTAAGAAAATACTATTAGGATTTAAATTAGTTGTACATAATTTCCAGCATCATCATCTTGATCTTCCCTCTTCATTTAAGAATCTTAATGAAAATGCAGCTTACTGCTTCTCTTGTGTAGGGACAGCACCTAATCATTCTGAATTTTGAAGACACATCTTTTGGTGGTGCAAAGATTTAAGCAAATCATGATGTCTCTGACGCTGGTGGATTGATGATCCACGTTTTTACATTGTTCAAATATCTGATTATGACCGTACCTTACATCAAAGTCACTTAATAACATATGCTTAAAGAAGCAACGAGTTTTGCCAAATTATTTTGTTATTATGAATTTCTATAGATCATCCTGACTTTTTACCTATCTTGATCACCAGCTCAGACGTTCTGCAGTGGGTATGTCAAGTGAAGTTCACATTTGATGGGGACAGACTTTTTAGCATGGCCTATTGTGATAGGACAAGGGGTAACATTTTTAAACTAAAGGAGAGGAGACTCAAGCTAGACATGAGGAAGAAATTTTGTGCAATGAGGGTGGTGAAACACTGGCCCAGGTTGCCCAGAGAGGTGGTAGATGCCCCATCCCTGGAGACATTCAAGGCCAGGCTGGACGGGGCTCTGAGCAACCTGATCTGGTTGAAGATGTCCCTGCTCATGGCAGGGGGTGGGACTAGATGAGCTTTGAAGGTCCCTTCCAACACAAACTATTCCATGATTCTGTGATCTCTTGGGTCAGTCATAGACTAGATAAAAATGGACCGTGATTGACAAATTTTTTGTTTGTTTGTGGTTTTTTTAAATTACTTTTTCTTCTTTGTTTTTGTTTTATTCTGCAAAATTTTGACCTCAGATTAAGCTTGCACAACTTGTAATATCACTGCCCATATATTAATTTTTTGTAACACCCCATAAGAGTTAGAGAATAAGAGTGTATTGAACCTCATTTTGTTTTTCTGGTCAGAAATAAAGCCCTATGAAAAAAAGTTAAATATTTCTGTCTCTTAGGACTTTTTCACTAAACCTTTTTTATGTTCCTCAGTGCCAAAAAATGTTTTGAGTGTTGAGTGAACAATTTTCCATGAAACTTTTTCTATAGGCCCAAATGGCAGGAAGGGAATGCTTCCAGATTTAGTCTAGTGACACATGTAAAAACATAAACCTGAGGCTGGTAAGAGAAGGACTTCCCGGCTCTGAAACATCTTCAGAGCCCGAGAACAGGTCCCCTTTTGCCTAAAAGTCCTCTTTCTAATCTCAGTACTTTACATATTGAACTCCAGACAAGTGCTCAAGAATCAAATTTGCACTCAGGCCTAAGGATTTCTCTGCCAGTAACTCTGAGACTTAAGAGTAGGAAAGTCTATCTGTCTTCATACAGAGGAATGAGGAGGCATTGAAATCAAGTGATTTACAAGGGAAAATTATGGTGATAATATTGATGTTCGTGGTTTCCTGGCTCTCAGTCTTGTAATTGGATCCTTTGGCAATTCTTCTTCTGTCCTGTACTTGTGCTATCCTGGGTAAAAATGAGGCCAAACCATGAGTCTGAATCTCAGCATCCCCAGAAGTTGAGAAGTAGCTTGTAGGTTCTCTCTTAAATACTTTCGGCATAAAATCACAATGTGTCCAGATTCCTGAAGAGCTGCTTGAGTTTTTGTTTTCTGTACTAGTTTTCAGTTATACTATTTTTTTCTGATCAACATCTGAACTGTTTGATGATTGTAAGTCGGGGGAGGGGCTGGAAGAAGTGAATAGCAGGTTGGTACCAAACAGTGACATTAGCAATTGCAATGAGAAAATTTCTGATGAAAACTCCTCAGCTGGGCAGCCTTGGAGGAAAAACAGATTAAATCATTTTGGCTAAAATGGATGTCTGCAGCTTTGTTAAATCTCTGATGAAGAAACAAACCCTTGCCTGATAGTTTTTACAAAGGCAGGAGCAGACAGAATGCCAAGAGAAAGCTCAGTTCAGACAAACACTTCAATGGTATTTCAGTGCAGAAACTCTGCTTTCCTCCTTGTGCTGTAAGAACCAAGAGCAACACGAAGTCTGGAGCTTAGAATTCCTTTTTAGTATATTTTTCCCTATAACAGCCAGCTTAAACTCAGACATGAGGCAAATGCTGGATTTGAAAATGCAGCTTTCAATGAGCAAGAATCTGGCACCCGCACACTGCATTGTGCTGCCAGTCCTTTTTTATATACCAACTCGTGTGCTTCCCACTGCCTTCTGAGCTGGGGCTGTCTGTGCCATGATGTCGCTATTATGACAATGATATCGCCAGTTGCCTGCACCATCCCATCCCTTTAGATTCAGAGTTCTAAGAAACAGCAGATTGGGAAAAACAAGTAAATGTCAACTCTCTGGACTTAAAATTAGTCCTTTCTTCTGAGGATCTCATTGCACTTACACACCCAGGCGAATATTCCTGGGAATTGTAGAATTAGATGTTCTCATCTGACATGCATGAGGCACCACACAGCTGAGCAGCTTGCCTGGGAGAATACCTGCAACATGTTACCTCCAAGAAGAGATTCACCCCTCCTTATTCCCACACTGTGTGCTAGCCAAATAGCTGTTCTTGTCCAGCAGTCCTCCGAGATGGGGCCTGATGCATCCAAATCATGAGTTAAAGTCCAGCAAAATAACTTTCAGATGCAGTGTTGCAGGACAGCTTTTCAGAGGAGACCAGCTGCCTTTGATGGCTGTGAGACTTATGATTGGGAGCTCAGGACCTCTGAAAACCAGAACGTCTGCTAATATATAACATCCTGTGCCGAAATACAGATTGTGCTGGCTTGGGATCCCCAACTCAGCTGTGGAATGAGGAATGATCCTTGTGTGCTATCATCTGTCTGCTCTAACAGTGATAAATGCTCTAACAGGGAGAAAGAAAAATACATTTCCTACATATCCTTTGCTGTTGTCTTTCTGAACCTGGACAGGTCATTCTACTCTCTTGTTCCTCATGGGCTCAACTATTCCATGGAGTCACCTCTTTCTCCTGTTATTTGCAGACTTTGTTCTTCCCTAACCTGCTGATTATCCACAGTTACATCTGACTTACCTGTTGGACTTTGTTTTTTTGTGTTCTTCCTTCTCTGCTAGTTCCTCTGCCTCCACCTTTCTCTCTACCTGGTTTCCTTGTCTCCTCCTTCCTTTGCTTTTATATCTTTTTGCTTCTTCTGTGTGCCGTGCACCTCTTCAGTCCTGCCTGCCTTCACCCTGGGTATCTCCTGTTACATCCTGTGCCTTCAGTCTGTGTCCCAAGGATGGCTGGACCGTGGTGACAGGACATGGTTTACACAACCTCCCAGTTACTCAGATGCCTGTCAGGGTCTCTGCAAGTGCCCCTAGGAAGGCTGAGGGAGTAACTGGAGATGGAGGAGATCTCTACGAGCAGATACTCGGAGGTCAACTAACTGCAGCCTGTAGTCATGTGGTAACGGAGCACTGCAAGCACTGTAAACTGCGAGAACATCTACTGAACCCCAGATAAACTGTTTCGTATTTGCATACTTGTGAAGTGCATCGGCTGAAAGTGGGTTATGAAGAGTATTTTGCAAAATGCTCTAAAGAAATGAACTTGTGTAATTAGCAAATAAACTTTTCCTCTGGCTTTCCGATAACCTACTTCATTTCCCTCCCGTGGTTTCCAAGGTTAGCTGCAGAAGTGGTCGTTTCACTTGAACCAGCTCCTGATGAGCTCTTTTCTCAGATTCATAATACGTTCTGCCTATTCACATGTGTTGTTCTCACCTTTTCCTCTGTCTTTTCTGTGATCCCTGGTCATTCTCTTTTCTCAGCACAGGCTGTTGGCTTAGGTGTTATTTTCAGGGCTGCATGAAGACACCGGAGTTAGCCTGCTAGCTCAGTTTTTTTACAGATCAATATGTTGCTTTTCCTGGGCTAATAAGTTCTCCAAGTTCTCTGTCTCTTTTTTTTCTCTCTCTCTTTTCTGTTTTGTTTTGTTTTGTTTTGTTTTGTTTTGTTTTTTAAATTCACAGGTTGTGTTAACCTGGAAAGACTGTTTCTTGGACCTGTGCTTGATCACTGAGAGTAATCTCAGGTATTTCTCTGTGCAGATCTGCTGTGTCCCAGCCTTGCCTGCACATCCGTCTCTGTAGCTTCTTTCAGGTTATTGTAATGGCTGGCTTCATCGTCTTCCTTCAAAACTCTTCTGAGACTTCACTTCAAAGATCCTTATAAGTGACAGCTTCAGTGACAGGTAAAGTCATTAACCCACCAATAAAAATAACTCGTAAAAAAACCCCACTCAAACATTTTTTATATCCTGTAAACAGGTCCATAATCAGTCTAATCATGTGCTGATTTTCTTCCTGTATTTCTACGTTGTCCATTCTTACCTCATCTAATTCACATAATGGCTGAAACCATGCTTATTTCTGCTTATTTTTGTGTATTATTAATGTGCATGGGAGTCCTGACAATACAGCGTGTACATGTGATTTGGAGAAAATACGCATGTGAATATTGCCTTCCAACAGAACTATACCCAGAGAGAGGGACTGGAATGCAGATCTTCTGCTCCCCCAGTCAGTGTGTATATGCAAAGCACCAGACTGAAGGAGCATCTATATTATTGCTTGTTCAAAGCTACAGAGACTCTGTCATACATAATACAGAGACATCATTACTAATATAAAACACTGCTGGGGAGAAGGGACACATGGGCGGGCCAAGATGGCAGATGGCTTTTAGTGGCATGCTGCTTTCAGTTCTTCTACCTTTTTAATTTGTGCAATTTAAAGCCTTTGGTTACTGTTTTTAGTCTGCTGTCCATTGGCCCTAGCGGGAGCTTTTGTTGTTGTGCAAGAATGCAGTGTATTTTTAGTGAGGGCCACAGCCAATAGTATGTGCTGTGTTCTCCTGGCGATTGGTGTTACAAAGGCAAGCTGGTCAAGAATAGCTTTTACGATCAGCTGGTTTGCTGAAGAATTGATGAAAATAGCAGTTGTCTTGGCCATATAACCTCTGCTCTGAGGTGCTGCAGGATCTTGTAGTTGCTCTGTAAGGCACTAGTACTGAGGTAGAAAGCTCTTTGGCAGCTAAAGAGAGAGGATGGAAACAAAATACACCTTGAAGAGAGGCAGGTTGTAAGTGGTGATAGGGACATATGAGAGTATCTTTTCTGCTTTGCACAGCGATGGAAAAATTCTTTGCGGGGGTGAGGAAAGTGAAGGAGCCAAGTGGCCCTTTCTGTGCTTTAGGAATGGTGTTCAGGAAATTCGAGGTTACTTCTGGCCCTGTTGCATGGGCCAAAATCACTCAAGTTCTTTCAGCCTCAGCCTCCCATCTGTAAAATGAAAAGAAGTCTTTTCCATTTGAAAAGGTATCGAGTCATTCTCCATCCCCTCATTCTGTGGCAGCTCTCCACTGATGGGTGATGCCGGAGGAGCACAAGCTACTGGTATAGCTGGTGCCAGTGGTAGCTCCACCGGGCAGGACTGTGACTGCCCTGTGTGCAGCTGTGGAAAGTTTCTCTTCCATTTTGCGCAAACTGCACAGGCGCAGTCACAGCCATAAATTCTGCCCTTCCGATCGGTGCCTGCAGGCAGATGCAGCAAAGAAGGTTGACTCATTTTCCATCCCCAAACTCCTTTTTGGCTCACTTTAGAACCATAGAATTTAACATCCACTACATCTCATGTGGGGAGGACTGCTCACCTCTAGCATCCACAACAGACTTGATTTTTCAGATGGTTGAACTGCCTTGGTGTGGCTCAGCCCACAAGTGGAAGCACAGAAGTCCTTTTAAGGGGCCCATTGCTGTTGGAGGACCAGGAAATGACAAAGACTTTGCAAGGCACCCTTTCTCCTGAGGATAGATAGCTGCTTCAGTTTCTAGGCTGAGGAAACTGAAAGAAGCAACCCACCTTGTGGAAGTTCTTGCGGATGTTTCTGAACTAGAAAGAAGCCCAAGATGCAAAGCCTGAAATTCGGATTTCTCTCTGCCTTTCCTCCTATTTTGCAGCCTTTCTGCAGTTTCTAATGTTTTGCTTCCATCTCTGATTTTTATTTTTCATTTTTTTGAGGCCCTCTCTAATTAGAGCAGGTAAAAACGGCTAAGCTTAACACAAACTTTATTACACTGCAATGTGTTTTTTAACTTTACGCAGTATGTATTTTAGTGGCTGTTTTAATATCAAACCAAATCTGCATGTGTACAAATATATACACATCTGTTACTATGTGTGGGACTCTTTATACTGAAAAGTCAATGCACAAGAAAGCAATCTTGCCAAAGAACATCGTTGCATTTCTGTAATAAGAAGAAGTTTGTTTCCGACTCACAGATCAGTGATGCATTTTTGGAATACCTTTGCATATATATGTTGGTTCTTTTGAGCTTGGAAGAGTATTCAGCCTGAAGCATAAGTACCAGATGAATTCCTGAAATTAGTTTAGGAATTTCCAAGGCATGCTTTTGGATTCTTTTTAAGCTTCCTGCGTCCTAGATTTTTAACCATTTCCCTATGCTCTGGACATGGATTATAAGCAGATTTTTTAATCAGAATTAGAGTGAACACGAACCGTGAACATAATAGCCTATTTCAAACTCTATTTTCAGGAGCTGTTTTCATTCACAATGCACACAGTAGCTATAAAAAGACATATTATATTTTCAAGGTCTGTCACTTCATTTACAATGTGAGAACATAAACCCTCTCTGATGTTTCCTGATGAACAGTCAGACCCAGTAGCACAGCTGAACAACAGGTTAGGTACATCAGGTGCACAACCAGCTTCAGGTGGAGTAAAGAAGCCAAGGGTATAGGAACACACTCTTTCTAGAGGACAAGAGTGCACTCTGATATCTGCAGTTTCAAACGCTGGAGTATGTGGGTTAACAGAAACATTTCTGGTATGTTGTGGCCCAGCACTGCTACCTTCCAGGCAGCCAGTCATCTAAGCAAAATTTCCACATGGGTGGCTGCTGAAAAACACAATGCCCCTTACCCTAGGGTGAATCCTAGTTTTGTTAAAGTCAATGACAAAACTGCCTTTGACTTCAATGGGGTCAGGACTGGTGATATCTGATTTCCATTCAAGCTTAGAATTAGAGATATCTTGCAGGAAAATAACTGAGGCTTCCACTCAGGGGATGGAAGACCTCCATGGACTCGCAGATATTTCATTTCTGTGGCCAAAGAGGGTTTATTGTCCTCTGAATCCGGATGTACCAATAGAAGAAATTACTGCCTTCCTCTCAGAGGTTGCTGCTTCCTGACACTTTAAATTGCTTAAGAGAATATTAGCCAGGTTAGTTTGTACAATTAGAAATTGTATTTTCAGCTGGGATATTTGACCCGGGGTGAACTGGGGAGTGATCACGCATGCTGCATAGCCTGCAGATCAAAGTAAAGTGAAAACCAGGAGGGTGCAGAGTTGGCTGTGGGTGTTAAATTCCGGCTCAGGACAAGGACATGTGCCCACAGTTTAGGTCATGAGAAGAGTGCCACTGCCTTGTGGCTCCTTCATGTGCTTGATATGGCCAAAGGGCAGTGCTTGCAGAGCTGCGTGCACATGGGGGTATAATACAATGGTCTAATTACTCTCAGGAAGGACCTTACAAAGATAGACGGCTATAGGGGTTTGACAGCTTGCCTGAACCAAATCATTTTCCTAAGGCTAAGTGAAGAACTTCGATCTCCAGGTCTTACGTTGCTGTTGGAAAAGCTTTTTTCCTTGTGTTCCTTCTCTTCTGGCCCTGGTGTTCCCACAGAGCTGCTGCCACAGGGTGAGGCTCTCAAGGCTGCTGCTGTGAGGTCTGCTGATGAAACGGGTTGCCACCCAGTGAAATATTCTTGTGCTGCAGGTCCAGAGCACCTTCAGAGGGTGGGAGGTACCTCACTACAGCTGTGTTGCAACAGCCACATCATGCTCTTTCTACCTTAATGTAGATTTTGTTTTCCGCTTGGTTTTGGTAGTGCTCCAGAAGGACATTTCAAATAGCAGCCTGTAATATGGCTTTCTGCTTCGCATTTAGGACCCACCCTCAGGCCTACTAGGTGCTCACAGAAAGTGGCATGTGTTGTCACGTACACACAATGAAAACGGAAGCAGCACTTAAAATGAGCTGTTTTCCACATGGAAGTGCAAGGCCCTAGCGGGCACAGCTGTGCTCAGGTACGGGTTCAGGTGCTGGTGAATGCTCTGTCGCATGTAACTGAACTGATGGGTTGGTACCTCGTGTCTGCCATTTTAGTGCCCCTGCCATGTTTTATTTTTTTGTAAAATGGATGCTGCCGGGCTAAATCATTGGAGAACGGTATAAATCAGAAAACCCGAAAGAAATAGAAAATACAAAGAAGTTACTGGAACAACACAAAAGGACTGCTTCAGCAGGGATCGGAGCTTTAACGTGTTTCACGAGAAAATTACTGACTCATTTGAGCAATACGCACTCTGGATCTCTTACATGTGCAAATGGCTGACAAAAGCAGGCTTCTTGATTTCCAAGTGACAGAAGTAGTTTTGTTATGCCGTATGAGCTGCAGGACTTTGGGCTCAGCTGTGTTTTACAAAAAGAGAAGGTTTCCCCTCGTTTTTATTATGTAGTTCTTCAACACTAGAATGTCCTCTTCTGTTATGTGCTGCATACCTATGTATAAGGTGAACAGTCCTTGGTGGTTGACCATAAACAGCATTTGGTACCTCTGATCTGTATCTCTCTGTCTGTGGAAGAAATCTAACCTTATTTACAGAAAGAATTTTATGAACATTTATGTATCATACAATTTACTTTCAAAATGATTCCACAACTCCATAATTCACAGACTGCTCCACTTTGGTGCCAGGATTTCTTTCGCATCTTGTTTGTTTGCAAGAAGGTTCTTCTGGCGTTTTTTGAATTACGAGTTGGCAAACAAGAATTTTTTTCCTCTTAACTTCAAAGCAAATAGAACAATAAAGACGTAACAGCTGGATCCTTGTGGGAAGCCTGCTGACACCTTATTTAGTGTGTGATTTTAAATTATATTAAGAAGCGAGAAGAAGAGTAAACTTGTTTGACGTACTCTGTGCCATTCAAATTCTGACTGTGAAGTCCCGTATCCTATTAGAGGAATGAAACTGTGTCCCTTGCGCAGTTGAGGGCAGCTGGGATCTTCAGGCTGGGACGGTGGTAAGTGCGCTACAGCCCTACAGAGTGAATCTGCTGGCCCCTGTGCACCCAGGGAGGTTTTAGGGCTTAGAAGGAGCAGTGCGCTGAGGCCAGAAGATGGCACAGAGGGCAGAAGCGATGCTACGCTTCATTTTGTTGCATCTTTTCTGCTGAATGGGTAGATCTGCAGGCTAATTTCCAGGGCAAACAATTGAAACAGCGAACTCACAAGGGATGTTTTGGACTCTTCTGTGAAGGTTTTTAAGTCCAAGTCGAACAGCTATCAATCAGAGAAGGTCTAGGTGTTGTTGATCCTGCCTGGCTGCAAGGAGCTGGGCCAGCAGATCTCTTGAGGTTCTTTTTGGCTGTAAACTTACCTAATTTTATTAGTATAATGATGAAATTCTGGGCAAGAACAGCTGAAATTCTATTAGCTGGACAATAACAGAAAAGGGAAATGTTTCTCATTTTTCCTTTTTCTATCAGGTGTTCACTCTAAATTGAGCAGTTGCTGTAATACTGTAATCCTTTCCATTATAATTTCCTTTATCACTTATTGGTGTTGGGTCAAAAGGTGATGCAAAAAGCTAGTGAAAATCGGTGACTTACAGTTGGCTTCACTGGGGACTCAACTTGTCAGCCTCAGGAAATTCAAGGGAGTTTTGTGCTGCTTGTTACATTTGTGTAGCTGTGATCCAGCTGTAATCAAACTGCATCAAAGGGCTGGGCAACACATCCTTGAGGTAATCCTCTCACTATAGGAAAGACATTGAGGTGCTGGAGAGAGNAGGGGAGGTTTAGATTGGATATTAGGAAAAATTTCTTCCCGAAAAGGGTTGTCAGGCGCTGGAACAGGCTGCCCAGGGAAGTGGTGGAGTCACCATCCCTGGAGGGGTTTAAAAGGCATTTAGACGAGGTTCTTAGGGACGTGGTTTAGTGCTAGAATTAGGTTATGGTTGGACTCAATGATCTTCAGGGTCTCTTCCAACCAGAATGATTCTATGATCAGCTTTTGGGCTTGCCTATGCTGCCATACTAGGTTGCTGCACATTTTCGGTAGAGAAAGTTTTACTGCTGTCCTTTTCCCACCCAGTTCTGTGTTTGATTGTCAAGTGCAGGTCGAGGCAGTTGAATTATCTTGTAGATTGTGGGTGGAGATGTCACAGCTAAAGCGTCTGGATCCTGCCCGTTTGTTGGCGCAGAGGGTCAGGAGCTGGCAGAGGAGGTGGACTTGAAGGTTGCCACGCGTTGTTGTTAATATGGGGGCTGAACTTTGCCTGGGGAGCATCTTTAAACTCTCAAGGTGCAGCAGGCACAAGAGACACCAGCATCCCATCACAATCCCTGTCTGCTGGCTTGGAGATGAATGCTTCATTTGGAAGCCAAAAAGGAGGTGTTTCCACCTCCATATAGACTCAAGGACAGCCTGACCTATTATCTATTTCTGTGTGAGGCAAACAAAATCACTTCTTACCAAATGGCAGTATCCATATGGGTGATCAATATGGGGACCTCTGTGGCTTGTTCCTTTCATGAATGCAATAGTGTCTTCTGTTTTCTCTCCTTTGATATTTTTATCAGAATAATTCAGTCTGACAATGTTTTTAAGTTAGTGAGAACAACCAAGGGATAAACAGTTCAGTCACCTTGGCCTCTTTCTTCTCCTAGTATTAAAAGTGAGGCTAGCCGTTATTATGATATAGTATTTTACTCATTGACTTTCTTTTGAAGGTTCATAATGTGGGAGCTGTTTAAAAAATCAATTTGCATAAATGCTTTTTAATAACAAAAATGCGTTTACTCTTCCTTGACTTATTAATAATTTTCTACATAGCAATTATATACAAAAACTTGTGCGTTTGTGTAGATATGTACATATATATTCACACACACAAATATATATGCACAAAACTTGTCTCCTGTAGCTGGAAACAGTTCAACTGAAAAAAATAATGTGCCCACCAAAACAATTGTGATTTTTCAACAAGATCCCAGTGTTTTCTTTGTAAAAAACTGGGATTGGAAAAACATGAGGTTTTCCTGCCAGATTCCATTCATTTTCAGCAGGAACAATCTGCTCCTCTCAGCTGAACATTTTACAGCAAGAATGGCTGGAACTGAGGAACCAGCTCCTGTTTGGAAATAGTAATTGTTTTTAATGAAAATGCCTGCCTACCATTTGGAGTTAATACTAGAATCACGATTCCATGAGGACAAAGCATCAGCTGGACAAAAATATATAATAATGCAAAAGGGCAATATGTCATGTTACCAGGAAAGCAAAGGAGAAGCTCGCTCTTTTTTTCCTGCTTTTTCTTTTTCTCTCCTTTTCTATTGGTTTCATCTGTGGTTCCCTAAGAGATACCAGATAATAAAAAGGGCAAGGGCCAAAAATCACCTGGTGGTGACTGGAGTCATGCCAAACCATTGTATGTTTGAAAACAAAGCTGATGGTAAAGGAACAGTGTGTTAGACCTCCCTGATAGTTAGGGTTTGCTTGGAAAAAAAAATAACCAGCTTGGCAGAAGTAAAGTGTTGTACAAGGAGATAGATGTGATCGAGAGAACCTGGGAGTTCAGCCTTGTACAACCTTGTCCCCTCACTGCAGAAACAAACATCTCCAGATAGAGTAGTTTTTTAAAGCACAGGTAGAGACTCAGTGGTTTCTGAAATATGTCTGTAAAATGAGAGAAGCAGAATATGTTTGACTACATTTAAAGCCAGATGAATTTTTACAAAAACAAGGACTCCCAAACTCAGAAATCTACGGTGGTGCACAGCCATTAATGGAAATACCTGTTTTTTACATAACACGCTTGCTTGTCGATCTCGGCTTTCTGCCCTTCAAAGCAATGGACTTGGGTGAGGTATCTAACACACTGTGCCTCTTCCAATGACTTTAATGGTGTGAGTTGCCATAACTAAATATGAAAGACATCTTGCAATTAACATCAGAAAGTTAAAGCTGACCCTTTCACCTACCCTCACTGTCTATAATCTTTTCAGTATTTACCGGCTTTGCTGGCTCAAGCTTGCTTGAAAACATTAGATTCTCCTATTTTACTCTGACAACATTTCTGCAATTCAATTTATAACAAATTGTTAACAAGCTCAGAATGTGGTCTATTAGCACAACAAGTCACTTATTTTCTATTATTTATTTAGGTTTTATTTTAAATGGGAGGAGTATATTAGTTGAAAATACGTAAGTATAGAGTTATATTTGTGAGAGTCTAAGAATATTAGAGAGGACTGAGAGATTTGCAGAGAGAGGTCTTACCTTTATTAGATGAGCTGATATAATAGAAAATAATAGATAAGGTTTCAGACACAGAACTTGCTATTTGACCAAATCAGTGAAACGGACTGTCTAGAATTCAGGCTTTGATTTCATCTATTAGAGAAAATATCTATTTAGATACTTTAAAAATGTCTAATACAATGATGACAGTATTTATTTTCACAGCAGATGCAGGATGGCTTTTGATATCAATGACCATTGGAAACAAAGGCAACCAGAAGTGTGAACTCACTCTCACCCCAATAATTCCACTGTGATAACACAGGTTAATGCTGAAAATAATTCGGGTCACTGTGTGAATCTACTAGACCATAGCAGGTTCTTTACAGGCATTTCATTTTATCACACAGTATTTTAGGAAGTCAAAAAACGCCCCTTAATCTGTAGCTTTGACAGAAAGCTGTCCCACTGACAAATTTGAGTTTCACCTACAATTCCTTAACTTATCTTCCTCTATGTTCAGTGTGGCTGTGAATAGCAGAGAAGGAAATAAAGGTTGTAGCCAGCTTTGCAAATGCCCCAATTTCATGCTGCAAAGTGTCACTCTGGTCTCACGGAGGAACTGTGTGTACTCTTGGGGTGTTTGGGGGGCACAGGATAGTCAGCTTGGATGGTTGCAACCCAGGCTTCAGCTGCATGATGGAGGTCTGAATGGGTACCTGTGTTGGAGTATTAGAATACGTTCTAGGTTGGCCAATTTGCTTAGCAGTCAACCAACTTACAGTCATTGCAATCAAAATAGGTTGGTGAAGTAGTTCTTAATAGCTATTATTTTAAAGAATGCTGCTTGGTAATAAAACCTTACTGATACTCAGATGGAAATCCTGAAGCTAATAAAACAAACTGATGCCTTGGCACTGTAGAAATAAGCCAGAAATCCTTCGAGAATCATCTCCTCTTTTTCTGATTTTACTAGCAACACAGGAGAATTGTGGGGGTAACAATAGATACACTGAAGCATTTGAGACTGCATTTTCATACGGACTTAGAGAACAAATTTCATAACAATTGGGTGCTTACATTTGCTTACAAGTCTGACCTGTTGATTGAGCATCCAGATTTTGCAATTTAAGCCCATATCTACAGAAAGCTCCTCCCAGAAATCTTTAGTTGAAGCTACCAATGGGCCAGACGTACGGTCTCAGCAGGAAGGGCTCAGATGAACAGCACGCTGTCTTGGAGAGAACTGCTATGTCTTGGATTCAGGAGGATGGCTTTTCAGCCAAGATTGCATCTCCAGCCCTGTACAAATGGCAGCCAATTAATTTTTGCTCTAAAATCTAGATTTTGTGTTCAAATAGGATCCGGCATTATGAACCGTACATTTTGGTTCAGATGCTTCAGGTAGATCTTTGAGTATCTGAACACTGTAAGACTACAAACTTGCAGGTCAACTTTGGGCAAGCAGTAGATAATAATTTTCTTTCTGTTTTGATGAATGCTGCTCGTCTGGACAGAAGTTGTTCTGCTGCTCATACCCAGGTCTGCCATTCAAGGAGGATGAAGAACATGAAATATGTCTTTTCTAATGTTTTCCTCTATGTTTTGTTAATAAATCCTAGTTTACTAGTCATTTCCTGTTTTGCTCTAGTAAAAGCTAGAAAGAATCTATTAAAAGCCTCTCCATTGATTTCTAAATGGGAATTAGAAAAGATGGTAAACTATGCAATTGCTTCTTTGAGTTGGAGGAATTAGATCTGACACTATTTTCTTGTTTGCAGGCCTTGCTGGAAATAGGTATTTCTCCACTGAGTGCTTAGAGATCTGACATAGCTGAGCATGTTCAGATCCATTAATAATAATAGCTTTGAGTATGGAGCAGTTTTATTATGTTAAATGGAGTAATCTTATGTTTCGAAAGCTTGCAGTAGATTTTGAGGGAAATGATGGTGCAAAATGACAAGGTTTTATGAGTAATTTTCGTGCATGTTTTTTGAGTTTTATTTGCTTCTGACATTCTCACACCAGGTTTGAGCACTTACTGCTGCATCCATTAGGTCTGCTTGGATTCTTCTCTTCCACGAACCCTCTGTGAGATCCAAGCAGCAAAGCTTTAATTAGGGCAGCCCAAGAAGACTTGCCAGGTCCCAGCTATTTCTTTGAAAGAGAACAGAGGAAGGCAGCATCTTTGTGCCCCTTTCTGTACTACCCTAAGCAGTGGGAGGATGTTGAAAAAGTGGGCCACAATCTTTTGGGCAGATTCTGCTGGGCGTGTCGTGCCCAGACCAGTTACAAATGCAGCAAGTGTCTTGGCACTGGTGTATCCTTCCAAAGCTGAATGCATAATAATGTAATAATAATAGGAATAATGTAAGATATTGTGTTGTAGGATACAGTATAGTAGCCAAGCTTTCTCTTACTGGGCCTGAGGCTACTTCTCTCGTGACGTGAAGCTTTGACTACATCCTGACTCCACCTTGGGGCATCACGTCTTCCCGCTGCCCTGGTTTCCACGCAGAGAGAAGCAGCGTGTGTAGCTCGTGTGGGTTTGCACCATTAACCCTTCCGCCCAGCTCTCTGGGACCAGGGTTTGCTCCTGCTTCAGCAGATTCTGACATCGTGTCCCTGGGGAGAGGCAGTATCCTTGCTGCATCTCAATACAGCTCTCTGGTTTTCTTAACAAACTTTCTGTGGGTTGTGCATATCAAGGGTTTTCAAAAAAGAATTTGCTTAGAGAAAACACTACTTCCTCAGTTCTTTCCTTATTTCTCTGCTCTCTCTGTTCCCTCTATAGCTCAGCCTGTGCTGTCTGTATTGTCTTGCATATTATGTTCTCTAGACATTATGCTAGCAGGTTTATTTCTATCTTGGGCAATGACAGAGTGTGTTTTGGTGATTCGTGTTCGGCTGTAACAGTGGGGCCCAACAGTACGCTCAGAGTTTATGCAAGCAGTTCCTCCACCCCCTGTCTATGGCAATGTCCTGAAGCTCACTGTTTTCTTGGGTATTCTGGGGTCAAGGAAGATCCACTTATTTTCTCTTTCTTCTCTGACAGCAGAATTTATTCTGTCTCTAGTGACTTATATTCCCTTGTTTGGATCAAGCTCTGGTTTTATTTAAACTGAGTATTGGGAAAAGATGAAACAAATTAACACATTGAACTCTTCCTTATCTGATGATGCTATCAGACTACACCAAAATATTTCCGTGCTTGGTCATTTAACTTGAGAGAGATGACACGGATGAGGTAATATGAGAAGAAAGTACAAGTATGAATCAGGGAGCCCAAGAACGTTACTTTGAAAACATGAACTCTGAAATATCAGTCCACATCTTACCCATAGTGCCTGACAGCTGCTAGATGTTACATACTGGAGAGCATGTATTGGGACCATTGCCTTCAGATCTAGACAACTTAGTTGGATTTCTGGAAGAAGCAGCTTTTATGTGACCTCAGAAATCAGGTACCAATGTCATGACTGTTGTCAGATGTCACTATTGCTTTGTTCCACAATTATAATTAACTTTTCTGCCTTTTTTAACATTCCATGACTACAGGGTTTGTGATTTTCCATTATTTTATTTAACAAGGCTGAAAATTCTGTCTTATTTCACTACCTTTTATTGACACTTCTACATTTTGGAGTACGATATCAGATGTTCTGAATATTTAATGTGGTAGTTAGGACTTAACTGTATTTCTGTCAATTCCTTAAAGGTCTTCTATGTTACTTGAAGCTGTAGTACAAAGTTCTAGCTATATATATATTTATATATTTACTGAAGACCAACATTTCTCATAGGAAAATACCTGTAGTTATTTACTAGTCAGCATTAATGATTATTTTCCTTTGACTTCATTGGAATTGAAATTTTAGTTTAAATGGTACATTTTTCAGAGTTTGCCATTTTCTTCATTTATCTTCTCTTGGTTTTGATTTTTTTTTTTTTAATTTTTAAGAGCAGTTTAAAAATGAAAAAAAAATGAAAAAATAGAATCAAAACTTTTAAAAAATTAGAGGTAGTGGTGGAACACTGGAGTTCACTCCTTTGAATGGATGCCTGGAAGAGCTTGTTTTATCTCTCTTGGTAGTACAAGATCTTAGTGTGGACACCTAGAGTCAGATTTTTAAGTTAGACAGTGTAAATCCCTTCCATACTGTTTCACATTTAAGGTGAATTCATTTGTGGATCAAAGTTCATGGTCATGGCCCTTAATTAGCCAACTTTAAAAACGTCTCTATAGAATAGCAGGCAAAAGAGAGGACAGTGTGCTTTTAGAAATATGGTTGTGAAGTCTTGGACATCATGGGAAGGCTAAAACAGAAAATCCTCAACACACTCTATTATGCTGGCATTAAATTATGAGGTCGTTTTCTCAGGCTGGAGTTGATATGGATGTTTCTACATTTTTACATGAGACATTCCGAGCCTGATGCCCTTCTCTAAGCTGCGTTCACTACTGAATTTGCTGTCTGTGGACAAATCTGGGTTCATGCTGAGGGTTAGGATGATGAAGTCCTTTGTTTTCCAAATGGCTTTTTCTGGACAGTACAACTGTTTTGCAGATTTGCCCTTTGTATTGTAATTGAGCCTTCCTACTGACACTGTCTCTGTATGCTTATCTCAATCGCTATGGGTCAAGATATGCTTCTCAAGTGTATTTTATTAAAAAAATGTATGCAACTAAGAAAGAACTAAGACAATATAGATACATCTTCCCTAACCTTTAGTATTACGATAAAGCAATAAGCAAAACTACAAAATAGCTGGGAGAATGTGGAATATAGCCTGTTATCCAGCTGAGCAGCTGAATAGGAATATCCTTCAAATCAGCTGAAACTGTTGGAATACTCAGTGCCATCATCACCAATGTCCTACAAAAAGGCACATGTACATGGGTGCTCTTTACTGTGCATTGTATGTCCTGCAGCTTTCTTACCCTCGTGCTCTGAAGTCAGTCAACCCTTCTTTAAAGTGTTTGGCCGTGGGCAAGTACAAAGTTGTGTGGCAGGTGAGGGGTCAATGACATGCATGCAGCTGCTAATATTTAACTTCTGAGGCAATATGGTCTTCAGGGGTAATTTATCCAGGCAGGCTCTGACATGAGATGTGACATTTACCATCAAACACAGCTAGGGCTATTGCACATGTTCTTAGGGCTATCAAGAGCTCCTGGTGGCTTTCTTCCTTTTTGCCTGTTTTATAGATTTTCATTAACCAGCTGGAGTCTCTCTATTTCTACATCTGCTTCTGCTAGGCGTCTGTACACATACTGGCAAATCTGAGCTTCCTTGACTAACTGGAGAAGGCTGTTGTTACTTGATGACTTACCAAAGAATATTGAGTCATACTTCCACAAAATGAGATGGGCTGAAGAGAAGTAACCATGAGAGAAGACATCAACAACCAAATACGTAGTGGCCAGACAGCACTAATTGTAAAAGGAGCTCAGGAAATATTTGAAGGTTTAAATGTATACCTGAAAATACCTCAGAAAGTTTTTGAAGTAAATTGGAAGGTACAAAGAAATATTGACTGTAAGAGGAGAAACTGAGCCTCAAGGACAGAGTGATAAGAACACTTAAGTCTGATATAGATTTATTTGTCCAGATCTCCAGATCCATTAGTCAGTCGCGAGGCAAGCCTGCCATACTGGTAGTAGAATAAAAGTGGCCTGTGGTTTGACTCTTGTGATTCTGAGCATTGGTGGCTTCATCCTTACAGCTGGTGTAGTCCAGGGTGGCTCTGTGGAGCGGGTGGGTGACACTACACTTGTTTATTTGCCTGAATTACCTCCACAGGGCTAGCAAAGGGACCTTGAACCAAAAGCAACACCAGACCACGACTGTGCTGTGGGCTGAGGTGGGCAGATACACTTGGGTTAGCTTTAGGTGTAGCTGGTTCGGATGAAAGCCTCAGGAAGGCAAGGGGCTCATTTGCAGGTGCCAGAAGCCTGTCAGTCTTATTCGACACATACCGAAGCCTGGGCAGTATCTACAACTAGAGCTCTTTCACCAAGGGGAAGGCAGGAAGGTTCTGCAGTCACACCCCTGGCCGCAATGCAGATATATCTTTCCTTGTGCCACTATCTGGCCTATCAGTTTTGCTCTCTGGTACTGCGAGTATAAATCCACAAGCACTCTGACACTCAGTTTGTCACACAGATGAAGAATTAAAAAAAATAAAAATGAATTAGAATAAAGGGAAGCAAGGTAATTGCACTCATCTTCACAATATTCAATTCAGCTCCATCCAGATCTCTAATTTAAGGTCGGCCCAATAATTCAGTGAGCAAAATAGAAGTGGATGCCATTAAAGACTGAATATTTACCAGGCTTCAGTGCTCTCTGAACATAGCTGTTCTTTACCTTGGTAATTTTTTTTTTTAATTTGCCAGGCTTAAAATTGAAAATTTCTCCAAATACTGTACAAAATGTAACTACAATCTGGATTTGGATGGCATCAGTGCTAGCTTTTGTTGGTTTTTCACACACAAGCTTACCTTTTCTGATTAATTCTTAAACAGAATGTTCACACTTATGCAAAGAATTTGTTTACTTTTCCCAGGACCTGCATGGTTAGGCATGGATTACGGAACTAGAGCTGGTTTATCCTTCTTGTGAGCCTGAAATTTGTTACACTGTGTGAAGGTTATTCATAGAGGCACGTGAATGAATGGGTGGTATCTTAAATTTTTAATCTGCACATTACTTTAGCTGCCATCTTTGATGATGCCTTCAAGAGAGAGGCCAAGGGCTAAGCAGGTATTGCAGCATAGCAGCCTTTTTCTACATTAAAAATTCCTACTGTTACTAAATAGGTCCAAGCATAGGTCCCAGAAGTAAAAGTGATGAATAAGCAAAGCAATGTCATCCCACCTGGAAAAGAGAAACACTAGAAGACATAATCATTAAAATGTTGGCAGTGATGAATGTCTTGTCTACAGTAGAGCTCCTGTCAGCAGTAACAGCAATGAGGAATTTTTAGGAAAATCTCAGTGGTATGGAGGCATTAAAGTTGTTACCCGTAGCTCAGGACTGAGGTGTGTTTCTGCAGGGCAATTTCAGCTGTGATTGCCGTGTTCCTGGAGTACCTACCCTCTGAATAAATCAGGTTTTGGTTTTCTTTGGTCGGAGTCCATTTATGAGTACAGCATTCATTTATGAACGGTGTAAAGCTGTTTATGAACTGATGCAGGCTCCTTCCTCCTACTGATGTGTCAATGAACTTCCAGTGCTCTCTGTCTGTGATGTTCGAGGTGTCTCTTTGCCAGCAGGCTATACTGTGGCATGGGCAGGACTCTGGCCCTCACTGTGAGATCCAGATGAGGGAGAGGGAGGTTGAAGGGAAGAAAGTACACACTCGGATATTCGCAGCTTCAATAATTAGCAAACAGTAAAGAGAAAACTATGTAAAACAATAGGTCATACGTGAGGTCTTTTATTTCAGAACTCCCTCTGTTTCAGTACTTGTTGCAATGTGAAAGCCGAGTCTTCGAAAGCGCTGGCCAAGGAGTCTTTCAGCAGAAAGATGGTGTGTAAGATAAACAGGACGCAGCAGCCTGGCTAGCCTGAGGTGCTGCTGAGCAGGTGGTGCCAGCAGGTTTGGGGACTTGTGTCTGTAGCAGGGAAGCTCCTTGCCCCCGATCACACTCTTCCCTGTGTCACTCAGGGCTGGTCGCTGCGTGCTGCACTACTGAGGTCTGAGAGGGAAAGCGTGAGGCAGCCCATTTCAGCTAAATGCTATCACCTGTTGTAAACATAGACATTTGGATTTTAGAGGGATGCAGGAACCTGTTCTCTGGGTCATCTGACAGCAAACAGTCCCCTGAACCCACAGAAACGAGGGAAGTAAAAAATTCTTTCCCACTGGGGTAAATTCATGGCATTCGGAGTCTGAGTGAACGGTGCATATCTATTTCCTCTGAAAATCAGAAACACACTCCTCTTCCCTTGCATTTCACGGCTACGCACAGGTGAGGAGTGTGTTTTGTGGGATGGGAGGCTGGGGGGAATTCTCTTCTGTATGGGGTGGTGTGTGTGTATGTATGTATATAACAAAACCAGGGCATTTCTCCTAGCTCCTGAACCTTATGGGTCTAGAGAAAGACCTTGGGACTTCTCCCAGTAGTCACTAGATCCACAACACTAGACACTGGAATAGCTTACATGGTTTGAACCTAAGAACATTGCTACAAAGCCACTGAAGCATGTAAGCTTTTCGAAATTTTCTGTGACTGATACTTTCTGAAGTTTTTATTTTATTAGCATCAGACAAAGTATCAGTGTAAATAGGCAATGGGTGTTCCTTAGGCCATGCTTGCTGATGAGACATTTGCATTTCTCTCTGTCTCTCCCTCTTTCAAAATGCTCAGTAGTTGCTATTAATGTGGGTGAAGTTGGCCATATGGCAAGCAGGAAAGAGTGCCGGAAGAACTTTCACACATAGCCGTACCAGTGCTGTCATAGCTAAATGAGGATTTTCTTCCTTAAGTCCAGATTTCACATTCAGATCTCTGGGGTAACACGTTAAACCACATACGAGACCGAAGTGTTTGTATCAGCCTGTTTTAATGCATAGGAGAAATCCACCTTCTCCTTCTCTTTCGTGCTATGAGGCTGTTGTTTTGAAATCTCTCTGTTCCAGTTGATATGGAATCTGGGGGAGGGAAGTATTCTGTTAGATGTGGTGTTAAATCTACAGCGGGTTCATCAACGACTTCTTCACCAGTAACTTCTCTTAGCACTGTCCCTGAGGAGCTTCTCTGAATCCTCCTTCCTTTTTGCTTGCAAAAGTATATTGTGCTACTGTAAGTTTGAGATTAATTTTTTCCATTTCTCAATCTACGGCATATTCCTCTAAATCACCTATTTCAGCCAAAGCATCTGTTCGAGTGTGATTGTGTATGCATGTTTTTCTTTGTATGACTTAGTTTGTCATATTTATTTCAATCTCTCTGTGGTATCTATCCATCCATATGTCAAGCTGCAAACCAATATTGATTTCAGAGGCCATATGCTATCCTGATGTCTACAAGTATTTCTCTGAGTAGTATCAGTGGGAGCCCTCTCTGTGGAGACTGAGAGCTTTCCAAGCTTGGGCAGTGCTGTTGATACTTCTTGTGTTGGCTGACCAACTTCTCTTTATGACAGATAGAAATTTAGGAACAACTTGAAATAGAACTTGTTTAGTCAGATAACTACTTGTTGAGAATAACAGTTTTCGTTTTAGCAAGATTTAACTGCAAACCTTATGAACAAAATCTTGTACTATGAATATGTAATTTGGGCACCTTGTGCTGCCTCACTCTAAAATGAGTCTTTACCTCCAGGGCCCTACTCGGTGTAGGTCTGTTTGCAGGTGCTTGGGCAGCCCTCAGACCCTGCTGGCAGTGATGGAGCACATGAGGTGGTGCAACGCACAGCATGGTCACCTCTATGAAGTTCAGGACTATTTAGTAGGACTGACTCTCTGGCAATTTTTATTCTGTTTTTGTTTTATAAGAGGCCCAGCCATGTGGGCTTCCTTCATTATTCAGTCATGAAGTGCAAGTGGACGATTGGGAACTTTGTTGAAGGTCACAAATTAGTTGGACTCTATTATGTAGCACCCTCCCCAGTTAAAAACTATATTAGTGTGCCCTCGTCTCCTGTGCGTGTCTTTGTGCTAAAAGCTGAGTGGTACCCTTCCAGCCCTGTCAGGAAGGTCCTTCAGTGACCACTTAACCCCTTTTCCTCTCTTTTAATTTTTTTTTTCCCCATGAAATGCTGTATTTTTCAGCATTGTGCTTCTGCAGCATGAACACTTGCCTAATTTTAATGTGGTTTTATCTGATAAATGTTAAGAATTTAAGAAAATAGATATTTTTTCCTGACACAAACCTTTATTGTACTGTCATTTAGAGGCAATGATTTTCCAGAAGAAGTTCTGGAAGCCAGGCAAAAATACACCACCTGCACAGCAAGTGCTGTATCTAGGAAGCAGGTCATGTCGCAGAATCATAGAATATCTTACATTGTAAGGGACCCATAAGGATCATGTGTTTAATAACCAAATACATACCCAAGCAGAGACACAAGACTCCGGTCAAAAACTTTATGGGAAAGGGTCATGCTCCCATGGGCCCAGAACAGGACAATATTGGGAGAAATACACAGATTCCAGCCTATCTTTCCATCAAGGCAAAAAATCTAGTGCTGAATGTTTGTACCTAGCCCAGCTCACGGTCATATCCAGCCCTTGGTCATAGCTACTGTGGTGAACATTGCAGTTGTGTAAATACAGTGGCTAGAAACACTGGAACGTGTACATCTTTATTCATGAATGTTTGTTGGACTGTTTGGGGAAAATTCCTCCCAGACAGTTGCAGAAAATTAAACTGATATTTCTTCATAGCCCACAAATGGGCCTCTATACAGCGTCAGTCTTTAGCTTCAAGTGGGTGCACAGGCCTGTAAATGAAAGACTTCACAACCTTAAAACATAGTTCCAGAAGCACCAAATTCTTCAATAACGCCGTATATATAAGCTGTCCTGTGCAAATTTTTTCAGCCAGAAATCTAGCGGCCTTTCTATAATATCATCCCTTCTATGTCTACCATATACCACGTCCTTCTGAAAGTGGTGGCCTCTTACCAAGATAGCAGGCACATTTTTCTGAGTGTCACTACAGAGAGAGTTTTCTCTGTATAAATTAACTCTGCCAAGAAAACGAAGCTTTCTTCTGCACAGCGTCTGAAAAATCATTGTTTTTTTAATTTGCATCACATTGCTGCTAGCAAAGACAGCTTTGCTTTTATCGCATAGCAAACGGAATTAAATTTTACCTCTAAAATAAAACTTCCAAAGAGAAGAAATCCTAAGATGCTTCCTTCTAGGCTTCTTCATCTGGTCAGTCATAAGCTTCTAACACTTCTAGTCTTTTATTTATTGCATTTATACTATTAACATCGATGTGGTAGCCAAGTACTCTGTACAATAATATAATTGAGCTAGTGAGAAACAAATGCAGTCTGCTTAGTTTATTTTAAAGCATCTCTCAGGTTTACCAGCTGTATCTGTGGAAATGAACCGAAACAAGGATGAAAGACAATCTCTGTAAAAGGTAACACGAGTTCTCGTTGCCTCAGAGTGAAATATGATGAAAATACTGTCTTGGGTTTGCTTATCTTTGCTTATGTTTTCATCTATTTAGTTAAAGAAAGGGAGTGCTGGTTATAGAGAAGGATGGGATGGGTCTGGGAGCTGGGGGGCAGGGAGCAGACCTACTGAATACCATGCTCAAGAGCTCTCCTGCACAATGAGATTAGCACGATGTGATCATTTTGGTGCCAAGGTGCTAACACAATAATACAAGCCAGTTTGCCAACTTTTCAAATTGAATGTATTTGATTATTTGCTTTTAATTAGTGTGAGTTTTGGAGTATGTACAGGATTGTTAGAGATACATGAAAAGCCTCCTATGGCAGGAGAGTGTATTCTCAGTAAAGACGGTACAGCATTGTTCTTTTTTAGCTGTGGAGAATGAGATTTAACAGCTATGTTAAATGTTTTAGCCTGTTTCTATTGTGCTTCCATTTCAACCTATTGGCAAGCCCAAGTGATGCGAGAAAATAAACCTCTCATTTGATCTGAATGTTGAGCACTTTGCTGTAAGAAGAATTTCCAGCCCAACTTCAGGGTACAGAAAATATCACTGGTTTATTCACAGGCGGCTCTTAACCCCTCTTCCTCCCTTTATAAGATCTTGAGTAAAATCATGCTGTCATTTTTTTTTTTTCCGTGCAGTACACTCCTTTGTGTTAGTTTACCTTGAATGCCTTCATCAAGACTGTAGATTTTTAAATGTCCTTTTAAATAGCAGAAAGAGATTGCAGCTCTGGAGGAAATATAGCAAGACAGAAACTGTTTATTTTGACCTCTTCCTTTTTTATTCTGAAGGAAGAAGGCAGACTGGAGGTGTCTTGGGGGTTGTTTGGATGATTTGCTACGGGCTCACTTCATGACTTGCCAGTCACTGGAAGTAACTCACCTCCCTGGACCAGGCAACACGTCAGCAAAAGGAAAAGTAACTCTCATGGTTTGGCAGAGATTGTAAGTCAGTGTCCATTTCTCAGTTTTGGGCGTTACCTGCCTCCACAGAGTTCAGGCTCTTGGTTTTCCACCATCCGAAGAACAGGAATAAGAAAGACTTCATACATTCTGTGTGCAGTAACACAGCCTTCTACCTATGCTGCTCTTCAGTCATTTGTACACAGTTATATATGCACGCACATATATATATTTTAAATATTCTCCCCTTAAACAATAGAGAAAAACAAATGGTTGACAATAACAATGGCAGCAGCTCTCCAACAAAAGCATGCAATTATTACAATTATACTATCCTTGATTAGGCTCCCATGCATTGCATTTCAATGTAATTGATGTTGTAGGTTGACACATTGGACACCAAATATTCTCGCCTGTCCCTTCACTCTTTTGTTTCAGAGCCTGATTTGCATTTTCTATGCTTTTAGTAATGAAGACTTAGCACTTTTCCTCCATTAGAAAAAAAAAGAGAGACACAATAATCTGCAACTCGGCACTTGTTTAAGGATTCTGACCCTCAAAAATACCACTTTGCTTCACACATTAGCTGCTTACAAAGAAGGAAGCTAATGTATCATCTAATTGGGCAAACCACTGCATCTGATTTCTCTCAATCAGACTATTAGCTTCGTAATTACCCATCTGCCTCATGTGGAAAAACGGCAAGGCGAACACCCAGCTAATAACATTCTCAAGAGCTCTCTACCACAATGAGATGAGCATGATGTTGTGGGATATAGTCCCTAACCATTTAAGTGCCAAGGTGGTCTCACAATACAGTGGGAGTCTGCCAACCTTCTCTGTCTGAATGTGCTTAATTATTTGTCTTTAATTAGTCCGAGTTTTGGGGTCTGTTCAGGATTGGTAATGAAAAATGAGCGGTAGGAAAGAAAGCCTCTTGAGCCCCCTGGCAGTCTGCTTTATGTCCTCTTGCCTGCTAAAATGTGGTGTGGAAAGTGGGATTTGTCTCCTGAGCAGCTCAAAGTTTCCCCTCACTTATTTTTACGGATTAGAAAAAGTTTTCTATGTACCCAAGCTGGGAAGCAGCCTGATCAGAATTCAGATAGAGGGTGTTCAAACAAATCTCAGGCTTGAATCTTTTATGTCCTGTAGCTTTACACTCTTGACCTTTGTGGAGCTATTGCCAAACTACACTAATTTAAGTTGGGAGGTGCTCAAATCTAAGATTTCCTCTTCAGCACAGAGACGTGCAATTCTCTTCCTCCAGCCCTGATTCTGCCCCTCCTGGATAGTTCACAGTGTCTCTGAGCACATCTCCCATTCGGTCAGCTCGCAGATTGCAAAAGGCTGGAATGCCCTTGCTACCTGACTCCAAGGTTGAAACCATATGGTCAAGTGGCAGGTGATTCTCTGAGAAGGGCCCTTGGCTCTGTTTTCACTCCCACATGTGGTTTAGTAAAGCCCACATCTGGTTGCAGTAGAGACAGAGCAAGATGCCTCTGCTTCCTCTGTTTTCTTTTCGTTGATTTGGAAGCTTAGTGGAGATTCATTAAAGATAAATCCAATATTGATCCATATTGACTAATTGCAAATAATCAAGTTTCCTTCATGTGTCCTACCAAAGAGCATATAGTATTCCTTATTTTATTGTAATTTATTCTTTTGTCCTGGTACCTAGAATGCTGGCTATGGGCTTGACCGTCTAAGTGCTAATGATCCCAGCAAGGGAACTAAGAACTCTTAGACAAAATCTTAGAGAATAAGGAAATCACCCACCCATGAGATAAAGCTTAAAAATTCTTGTAACAAAATTGTCACATTACCAAATTATTTTGTATATCGATATATTTCCAAACAGAAATGTTCACACTTTAGCCTTCCTTGGAAATCAGTACCTGAAATGCTGCCACATCTATGGATGTCAGTATTGGTATATAAGACACAAATGCAACTGTTCATTAGTAACTTGGTACTTCAAGAACCATCTCTGTCTTTCTAGCGGCAGGACTAGCAAGATGTGTACACAGCAAATGGAAACAACCAGATGGTCTTGCAGTTATGACCCTCACTCTCTTCTCTCCCATTGTTTACTGTTATCGCTCATTGTACTATGTCCAAACCCCTTTACAGGTCTGCCAGCATGGATTGCTGGATAGAGGCCCTAAACAGCAAATTCTTCTTGTGCCTATTTCTGATGCCGCATAAATGCTAACTGTTCAGGACACTGCGGATGATCTGTGTACCCGGTCCTATCAGGCTTACGCAAGGCAGGAGTTCTTTGTTGTGTGAATCACAGTGTTTACTGTGCCTTCATGGGGGGCTCGTGTGAGTAACATTGCTCACGTAGGAAATTATTGCATGCAGGTTTGGTTCAAGGTTTCTCAGCAATGTCAGCACCACTGAACGTGAATGCCCATAGCATGAGCAGACAGAAGAGGCCATCCCAGTCCCCAGAGGAGAGAGGCAGGAGAAACAGCCACCCAGGGTTGATTCCAGCGATGGAGCCCTTCACAGCAGGTTTGGGAGGAGCAGTGGCTCTTCCTGGGGGGAACCCTCTTCCTCTCCTCGGCAGTAGCAAATACCCTGGGCACTGAGATATTTCTCTTGGAGACAGAAACAGCTGGTCTGGCTTTCTGGAGAACTGACATAGCCAAGTCCACGCTGCCCTTGTTTGCCTGTTTCGCTCACCCTGGCAGTCTGTTGCCACAGACAATTGCCTGCATTGCCTTCGCACAGAAACAGCTCTGTTAATTTAGTGAGGTCCTGTGTTTTTTGCTGCTCGCTACTTGTGTCATATTAAATAATATTTTGCAGCTGAAAGGCACCTAGCATTATAAATGCCCAAAACCTTCACCAAATACCATCAAGGGATTCCCAGCTGCATCTCTGTGAAATAGTGTCCCTGTTTTATCAACTGCAAAACTGAGGCAAGGCCTTGGGCAATGCTGTGTAGTCATGTAGCTCTGTCAACTGCCTGAGTGTTTACCTGTTTATCAAAATGAATACAGTGCCTTAATTAACTTTGTCTCTCTTACTTATGCATATTGTCCTCGCTCAGGTGGCATTCTGCTCTTCAGCGTATGGCTTGCATGAATAAGGACTGTGAGACTGTTATTTCAAATGCCTGTGTTCTCTGTGTTTTATCTTCACCTTCTCTCTAGTGACCTCTTTGTGGGGAAGGCTGTGCAATCTTTGGTGAGACACATCACTTCAGAGGAGGTGTTGACTCACTCGTGGGTTCAGATTAAACTGGTATGGCTGAAGTGTCATTGCTCTCGACCACCCACCCTCCCCTCCTCTATGCTTCTTTCTCCTGCAATCGCTGGCTCCAGAGCAGGGATGGCCCAGCAGCTCTTGAACTGCTACCATTTATAGCCCAGGATATTACAGTGAACTGCCATGGGCTCTACTTTTATTTCTTTCTTTCTACTGTAGATTGCAGTAGTTCAAGAACTAATCCTTCTCTGCTCTGAAGTCATTATCTTCAGTCATAGACGGGGTAATCCTGGGATGAGGGACAGGCAGGTGTCCAAGGGCAGGAATCACTGTGCTGTCCCAGCTGAAAGCATCAGCAAGTGCAATTCAAGACTCATTCTGTTGCTATGAGGCTGTGTTAACCTCCTGCCAGTGACAGCAAGGATTTTCGTGGGCCATGCATGGGCTTGTTCTTTGGAAAGATCAAAGACTCAGTTGAGAATGACTTCACAGGTGACAACACCATGCTGCTGGACCAACAAAAAGTTTCTTCCAAGTCACTTTCCAGATGTTGCTGCTGAATGACTCCCTTTTTCAGACACACATGCACATTAACTGGCACTAATTTTGTGGGAAAGGTGATGATGGGAACTGTCTCAGGTGTCTTGAAGTGTTTGAATGGCCTATGTCATGGCTGAGCAGATACTCTACCTTACACCCTGACAGGGAAGTGAACTTTCTACATGAATGAGGAGCTGACATTTCAGCAGTTGACATGCCATATCTTTTAATATTGTCTGTCAGGCTGGACGGTTCTGAACAAGATAACATGAGGTGATCAAAACATATAGTGACCTAGTGTTTACTGAAGACTTCAAAAGCTGTACTGGTTCCCTTCTGGCTTAGGGGATATATTGCAGAAGAGTCACCTAGCTCGACCAGCCTCAGTACTCATCTGGGAGTTGTATGTTTGTCAGGCTAAATGAAAATAGTTTTAAATGGCTGCTGACTTTGAGTTCTGACCTGTTCCTTACAGGTCTGCAAAGTTGCACTGTTGGTGTTACGGTGTGGTTCCCTGTTTGACCACAATGTTTTGGTGTTGTCTTGGGGTCCCCACTTAACTCTTGGTACATCATAATAGGACCTGTACTTTATTGGGTTCGTATGTATTTCACGTAGTTGTAATATTTTTGAGTTAAGAAGGACCCTAGATATGCACAGGACAGGCAAAAATGGGCTTCCTTCAGATGTAATAAATGTAAAGGACATAATCTGAAATGGATGGGGGTACGGTATGTGTATTCCCAGAATCCGTTGTCTTTCCTGCATTCCGAGAGGTTGTGTAGAATTTGAGCACATGTTGTGAGTATCGAGCACCACTGTATTCCATATTAGGTGATCAAGTACCCTTATCAATCCCAAATTTTCAGGGAACAACAACAGCAGATCCAGCGATGTTCTTGATTAATTTGACTCAAGCAGCACAGAAGTGCAACAAGGAACTCGGTCAAATGAAAGTCTTTCTCGTTATTCCTTTTTCCTCTTGCAACAAAGCTGGCAGGGCAACTGCCCAGCACATGTGAATCAATGTATTCATAGTTCTGGGAAGTCGTTTCTTTCCTTTATTATTTTTATCATCAGAAACTGTTGGTTAATTAGGCTGAAATACAGAGTGGACAAAGGAAGCAGAAGGGTGTGCTGTGACTTTAGGCAGAGCAATCTGGGTGCTGTTCCCAGGGAGAGATTAGCAGCTCTCTTGCTGAGAGATTCTGGTGCACAGCCAGCTCTGAACAGTTGGTACCGTATGCAGCCACCTCTGGAGTGGAGAGAAAGTGAATTTAGGAGAGGAGGCCAGGACAAGTCTCTGTTCTTATAAGTCACATGAACTGTAATGCCAGACACAATTTATCTGTGGCGTCTTATCTAATTCAAAAAAAGACTCTCTGATTAAAAAGAAAAAAATATTGCCGAGATTTGAACCTTACTAAAAGTATTAGAATTATCAGACTTACACAACAGAAGAACCCTGCTCTGCATCATTTGACAGCACTGCTTCCATGATTTAGTTTTTCTAAAAACTGCTATCAACCAAGGGTTTTGTTTGAACACACAGGATACAGTGTATTCCCCGGAACTCGTGTTTGGTGCCAGGCTGCAAGGTCACTTCATAAAAATAGGACACTGTCTCTGTCATAACCTAGACCCATTTGCAATTCACCTCTTTCACCTTGACTGCAAAGCTGTTTGTTCTTGTTATGACATAAGCTGAATATTTATAATAATGAGTCTTTATTGAACGGTGGTGTCCAAACTCATGGTATTACTTGCAGCAACACTTGGGGTAATGAAAAGTTCAATATTATCAGTCACAGACTTGGTTTTGATAGCAGTGTACTGAGTTCTGCTATGTGGAGAGACTAATGTAGCTGGACTGAAAAGGACTTTATAAACAGCAGTTTTGCTTAGGGCATCAGCTGTCAATCATTTACTGTGAGAGCTTGCAAATGAGGTTAGTGTGCTGGGTACACATGTTATCTATTGTTTAATCAAGTCCTTGATGCAATCTTCATGGTCCTTCTGGATTCCTGGAGGAGACTCTGGATAGGGATCTAAAAAAATTGTCAAGGAGTGCACCTGGAATGACAAAGGATAGAAAACTCTAGTCAGATGTCATCCTTAGAGAGGTTAGCAAGCCTGACTTGGTGACAGATGAACTGGAGGGTGATGTCTGATTTCAAAGAGGATGACTTTTATGTTTTTTGTCTGACAAAATGAAGCTGGATGAACCAGAATTTATGAAAGATATTTTTTTTCAAGATTATTTTAATCCATAATGAAGTTTCCCATCCATTAAATATTTCAACAGTTTACACTGCAAATGGGCTCTGATTCAAGCTGCACTGCTAGGTCATTAGTTAAAGTGTGATGAATTTTATACATAGGTTGAAGACACCTATGTCTACCCATATTGCAGCGGCAATAGTTGGCTACTAGACCAACTGATTGCTTTACAATGCAACCCTATGTTTTGTACCAGCTTGCTCAGGCCTGTCCATCTCCTGGTGAGGGGATAGCCTTCCTGTAACACCTTATCTTCTACGAACAGATAAGGTAGCTGCTGTTGTACTGAAGGACAAGGAAGCATCCAAGAAATTTGCCAATTAGGTCTCACCAGGAGGGAAAGTGAAAACTTCTCTCTGTTTAATAAGAAGGGCTGAATTCCTCTCTCTTCACCTCCTTTTGCCCTGGTGCAATTTCTTGGTGGGATCTTGGCTTGGTTGCACCGCAAAATGAGCCTTTTGATTTTTAGTGAAGCCCCAGGACCTTGAATAATAAGAATCACTTTTAAAATTCAACCTTCAACACGAGACTGATGTTTTAAATCAGAAAGGAAAAGGGAAAGGAAAACGCATTGTTGGGAAAGGAAAACGCATTCGGTCCCATTTGGACAGCAAACCGGAGCTGCTGCATGCCTGGTGCAAGTGGAGCAGCCAGGGGTGGTAACCTGAGCAGTGGCGGTGCAGTCGCTGGCACCCAGGGGACTGGTGGGTCTCTGCCCACTTTCAGTGGACAGGTGTCATTTCCACACGGTGAGAAAAACGATCCTCGGAAGCAGGCACTAATTGGCCCCCTTGCTGGCAATCTCAGCAGAGATGCCAGAGCGAATGGGCATGAAATCCCACTCAAACCCTTCGTGGCTTTCTCCTCAGGTCAAGGTTGAGGTGCTTTGGCAGAGAAGTGTGAGGAAGGCTGACACTGCTGCTGTCAGTCTCCAGGTCTGCCAAGCTGACACTTTTTTTAAGCACTGAAACACAGGGGTTTGGGCTTTTAAGATGTGTTTTTATTGCCGTGTTAAACTTTGTGCTTTCAGAAGTGTTTCCTTTGTCCTTTGAGGGGGGATTGTAAATGTCAGCAAACAAGGGAAATTTCTAACCTGCTCGTAAGGCAATACGTACAGCAATTTGTTACCTACCTGGAGTCTGCCTGCCCTAACGTTTCAAACATGCACCATCACAGCCCATCACCTTCTGCTACACAGAATAAGGGAGATCCCACACCTTTGTATGTGGTCCATGCGACCCAGAATAGTTCAGGCCCACGAGATATGGTTTTTTAATAGATGCCATATAGGACCTGAGAATTTATCATCTAAATAGAAATTTCATCAAATACACTACTTCAGTATCAAATAGATCAAGTGTAGAAGCTTTTTAAGGTGATATGATGATTGTAGGGAACCTAATTCAAGATACTTGAAAGTTTGTGAATGACATCATTGGTCTATAGAAGGACACTTACATAAAAAAGACTCCCTGGTTCTTCAATACACACAAACAGTTTGGAGGGACATAGATTTTAAAAACTCCTCCAGAAGACTGTGTTGCAGCATCCCCTGGCACTGCACGAAGGCTTTGGTTCAGTTCTGCGTTTACACACAAGCTAACAAGGGAGTCTGTGGGGACAGCACACAGAGCAGTCAGTCAGCGAGACCTAGGACACCAGCTTTTGCAGGGCTTGCTTTCATCCCTGCAAGTTATTTCTTAGAAAATATAAACAATCCATTAGAAGTTGTAAGCATCTTGACTACTTTTCTGTTTTCTGAAAGCTTCTGCAGAGAGACTTATAGTCACTACTAATGCTGCTTTAGTATGAATTTCTGGCCCAGACCCTGAGGGCTCTTTACTTACTGTTGGATTTTTTTAAATTTTTTTTAAACTAATGCTTCGCAAAACAACAGAGGGTATTAGCTCTGCTGAGAACAGGTAATGTTGCAGAGGGAACTGTTTTCATTGTCATTTTCCTCCTTAACGTTCTTTGAAGCTTTTGTGCTGCAACTAGCTCAAATAAGCACTCTGCTTTAGAATTTGTGCCAGATAACAGGTTTTCCCAAACTTAGTGCTCTCGTTGCAAGAGCTGTACACTATGTATATTGACCATTTTCCTGCAGATCTTTGTTTTTATACTCTTTATCTAAAATAGGTTATGGGGACTATTGAGATGGGGGCCTGCCTAGGGACATGCTGCATATGCTCTGATTTTGGCGCTTGCAGGTCTGCTGTGGCTCCTTCCACTATAACATGAGGAATACAAACGAAATTAAACACATAGCTGCAGAAAGCTGCTTACAAGCTGCACCTGTGCCCAGCTGAGTTCAGGACAGCAGAACCACAAACCAAGCACACAGACTTGCCTTTCTTTCCAACTTCTGTTTCTTTTTGCCTGGCTCTCCTGACAGCCAAAATCACATCACGTCATAATGGGAATCTGCTGAAGTCCCAGAAAAGAAATTCTGGATTACGGGTGGGCAAATAGCTGAATGTGGCCAGAAGAACAAAGCCCTGGGCTTGGAGAGAGGGAAACGGTTTAGTGGGGAGCCCCTGCAACTGTGTCTGCTCGAGGGGATCTGCTTCATAAGGATGTTAAAAAGGTTAGAGTTCAGGGAAGAGTGACAGAAAGAATTACCCGAATGGAAACCTGGCTTGGAATGCAGGAGTCAAGGATCTTAATGCATTTTGTTCATCAAAGAGAAGGTTAAACAGTGATAAAAATATCTGCAGGGGAAATAATACAAGCAGTAACACGAGCAAAAGGTTGTAAGAGAGTCCGGTGCTGGAAAGTGAGGCTTGGCTAATTCAGACTAGATATAAGGCACATTTTTATCAGGGAGGATGATTAACTGTTGGAACAACTTAAGGACTGAAGTGGTTTCTCTGTCACTGTCACAATATTGCATATTGTGACTTAAGTTGTGCTGCAGTTTAATCGTGGCTTTTGGATTCAAAAGGGGAGATAATGGGGATTCAGACAGCATGGAAGAGATCAAAAGAAGTGATAAACACTGGTGCTTGTCTATTGTTAAATATCTATGAAGTTTATCAAGTTTGATTTTCACAGTACGTATTTTTTTCTTTTAAATTTGTTGTCAGAACCAAAAATTTCCTTTTTTGTTCTATCTTTTCATTTTTTTATTTTGTTTTATGACATACACAGTGTTTCCACTAATCTGAAATAACTTTTAAAAAAATAATTATTAAAGAGCTGACCTGTTTTAGTGCCAAACAGTTTTAATGCACCCAAACTGGAGAGAAGATTCTATTCCGGGAGGTTTAAGTAGCAACTGTCTCAATCTTATTACAGTGAAGTACAAAACCCACTAAGTATAATTCTATATTTGTATGTGTAAAGCACTATAAATATTGACATATTAGAGAAAATACCAATAGATTGACATAGCATAAAAAGAACTTATAATTCTGAAATTAAGTAATTCCTAAACGTAAAGTGTTCAAAATCAAATTTTTATTGTGCCTTTTTTCTGATGAATTTTTCACCAATATTCACATATTTCTTTCTATTTGCATCAAGATGGGTATGTTTGTAGGAGTGCCTATTTAACAGTATAATTTGGAACACCTGTAAGTGTGACTTCTTTGCATTTGGAAGGGTGAGACCTGCATTCCAAGGGTTCAAACATCTTTGTTTCCCTCTTGAAATCACTTGTACTGTAGATACAATACCACTTTGATGTCTTATATTCTTGTTTAGGTTTGTCAGTTATTACATTTCATTAACAGTAGTTTTGAAAAAGAGGAAAAAAGAATTGAAAATATGAAATGCGAGATCAAACAAGACAAAGGCTGGAAACTCTTATTGCAAGGCTATAACAAGGTAAACTTAGATAAAGGCCAATTAGGCAGCTCCAGGGAGAGGTTTAAGGGAAGTTATCATCCTGCCTGGTCAGAAGACAAGCAATAGATGTTTCAAGTGCTCTAGGCTCTGATCCATTGAATGAATGCCCCCATAGTGGCAGCACTGCCAATACATGTTCCCAAAGTAGTATTTCCTCTGAGCTTCATCTTTTAGGTATTTCTATAACTTAGAGGGGGTTTCATACTTTTGGTATGTAACAGTTCTCTCTGTTCTTCTCTTTGGACTCAGATGTATGATCAATATACCGTGTATCAGATGGGCTATGTTCATTGCCTTCCCTCCAGTTTTTGTTGATGCGCTTTTAATTTATTTACCGTAGTGGAGGTGCCTATCTGGTCAGGTACCACAGAGCAGCAATGCTAAGGCTCGTTTACTCCTGTTCCATGTGGAGTGGTGGAATGGTGCACTGTAAAACTTCGTAATCAGTGCTTCAGTCAGAAGCATCCAAGGATATTGTCTAGAAGGTCAGTGAATGTGATTTAAACGTAGGTGTGTCTGCCAGCTACTTGCAGTGTGAAACAGAGTGAGCACATCTTTGTATTAGCTCTGATAAAACAAATAATTCAGGGTTTAAAAAAAAAAAAAGGCAGCAAAGGTTTTACTGGTGATCAGTAAGCATTTAAGTAAAATTAAATTTCTATTGATTTAAACAGAAAGGAGGTATGAGTGATGTGAATTACATAAGGAAGTATAATAGGAGTTACACAGCTGCATTAATTTTATGTACTGGTAAATGTACGAAATATAATCTTATTATACAGTGCTGCTGGGTATAGCACCATGAATAAACTCTCTTCTGCTGCAATGCCTATAAGACTATGCCAGTTCATATATATTTTGGGTTTATTTTGTTTGTTTGCCATTTATTGTCACCTCATTCTCTCTTGTCTTTCCCCTCCCCTCGTGTTTGCTTTGCCCCTGTTGAATCTGGTTGTAACCTGGATTGTAAATTATCCAAGGTAAGAGGCAATCCGTTTAGTAAGTGTGTGTGTATAGTGCAGTAAAGCACCACAATAATTATATCAGTCGTGCTGGAGTCCAAGAGACTGCTAATGGAGTGTGCCCAGGAAGGGAATTTTGTAGGATTAGATTGTTAATATCCAGCGGAATTCGTAGCTGTTGGGAAGGAGCAGCAGATCTATGGTAAATATTGCCTGGAGCATACAGCTTTGGCTGAAAGGGTCAAGGCGGGGAAAGGTAACCAAGAAAGTATTTTCATAAAGATCCTGACTTTTGCAATCCCATTTTGGGAAAGAGTTAGCTTTGCTTGAGGTAGAGGATGGATTTGGAAACAGATGTAGTCAAGAGTAAGAGGAGCTGTGCTTCTAACCCTACACCACTGAAGTCAGTGGAATATTTACCTCTAATGTCCGTGGATGGCGTTATGGATCGGGATTAGTGCCACCTCCCTTGCTGCTCATTGTGTGATTCCTGAAAGACGGTCTGAGCTCCTGCACACCCAGATCACGTGGGGACGTTCCTTTAGACAGTAAAAGTGTCAGAGAGGCAGCCTTGAATAGTGACGTATAACTGAATTACTGCAAAACTATGAATTAAGTTGGGAACTTGGAACTTTTCCTTGTTTAAGGAACCATGAGGGAGAACAGGGCAGGGACTGAGCAAAGTCACTGGCCAAAGTGCTGAGAGAGAGAATTTCTGAGGCATGGGAAAATCACAAGATAACAATATCATTGGGAAGCAGCATTTACAGCCCTGGATGGTGCAAGACAATAAAGGTGGAAGAAGTTTCTAGAGAAAGCACCCTTAAAATTATTACAGTTTTTTATGTGATAAACATCGTTCAAAGCAAACAGAACAGCTGCAAAATATGATAAAAATCACTTGAAAGTTCATTGATTTTGCAGTAAAACTGTAAGTACTTCACTTTATAATAATTGTTCCTCTCATGCTCTCAAATCTTGTACTTGAGTTACAAGAGTATTCAGGTCAGGGTTGCATTCAGAAAATAGGCACAAAAAGACAATGAAGCTCAACTAGAAAGATACTTTAATCATGAGCTAATTTACAAACCAAAGCAAAACAAAATCATTTTTGTCTAAGATTATTAGAAGATGCTAATTCTCTGCCTAAAATTATCTTTTTCCGTAACCTAAAAAAAAATAAAAACCCAACTCTTATCTTCGTAATTAAATTTCGTGACTTGGCTTACATGGTTGGTTGAACTTTTTTTTTTCTTGTCTGAGGACAATATGCATGTGTTATTCAAATATCAGCTCCTCTGTAGTATAAACTCATATAAACATTGTCCTGATGGTACTAAACTAATGATAGTGCTCTTTGTAATCATTTTCTCTTGGCTTGTAGCTATATTTAAAATAAGTGAGCAGCTTTTATGGAAGAGAGACATGTGTGAGAATGGAGCCCTGCTAAGTGTATTCAGCCTTGTAAAATTTGTAAGAGACTTAGTCTAACAAAACAAAACAGACAAAAACCACCCAAACCTAGCAATTTAAAGTGATGTAGGGTAGCAAGAACGTTTCTGTGATCACATGATAAAGTCACTCAACCATCAGAACTAGGCAAGGAAAGAATAGAGAATATTCATTTGAATTAAAAAAGTGAGTATACCATTTGTAATAATTTTTATTTTCTGGAAACTTTTTCCAGACCTTTTTTTTTTCTTTTAAAACAATCACGACAGTGACTCTGTGTATGTGCGCACACAAATACTTACGCACAGTCGCTTTTAGACATTTTATATTAATAAATTGAAGTATTTTGATGCACATTTGTAATTTTGCATTAATGTTTTCTTTAGATATCATTGCATAGCCATCTTAAAGGCTCTCTAGAGCCTTTATGCACATCTTCTAGCCTATTAATAATTTGTCTAACAAATGAGTCTTTGGCTCAAGCGGCTGTTCATGTACTTAGTTTAGGCACGGGCTTAAGAACTTGACTGAATTTGGTCTTGTGGGGTTGGACATCATCCAGTCTGGAACAGTAATGACATCGTGTACTTCAGGAGACCCTTACACACTACGAGCAGTGGGGCATGGCAAGTTAGAAGGCTAGCTGAGTGCACTCTGTACGGGAAGAAATATTTTGCACAAGCTCTCAGCCAAATCTGCAACACTGCACCCCTCCCAATACATGAACACCTGAGTGTGCTGCCAAGCAGAGGAAAATATGGGTAAAATGAAGTGGTTTAGTTTCCGAGTGCTTTCAAGTTTTTTAAATCATACAGCCCAATAGCCACTTTTTTTTTGTGTGTGTGATTTAAAATGCTTGATAGTGTTCAGTTTTGTCCTATACTAAGCGATAATATACAATTCGAGTCTTTCATATTAGTAAAGTTCAAACATTAATAATATAGCCCTTAATTTCAAAAGACTGTGCTTGCACCAAGGCAAATGTCAGCAAAGGTACAAGCCCATTATTTTTCTTTTTTTGGATACCTCATGGCATCTTTTCTGAGGCAGCTCATCTTGTTTTGTCCTCCTCTTTGTTTACAGACTGCACAGTCTGTGCCTGCTGCAGCACTGGCGCTCTCGGTGCGATATCTCCTTCTTTCCATCACCCAGGGCAAAGATGGACCTAGACCTTGTACCAGCTGCCTGAGCTTCAGTTCCCGGGGACTCCTCCAGCTTTGTCTTCTTCAATTCATTCTGACTGCTGTGCTGCTGGCCAGGCCTGCTGCTGCACCCAAACGATGCCCCACCTTGAAGACTCTCTCTTGCCTGCTTCTCTTTAGTTTGCTCATTAATTAGTGCTCTCTGGATGTTCTTATTTAAGCAAGCGCTCCCCAAGTCGCTGATTGTGTCCTCTTTCCACATTTCTGGTCAATTCTTCTAACTATATGAGTCTGATCACCCTGCTGTACTCAGTAAAATACATCTTTCATTGCTGCTGTCAGCAGTCTGCAATCCTATCACTGCCAATTTGTCAGGTTTCCCAGGAGCCAGGGCTCCAGTATTTTTTTAATGCTCCTGTGTGCACATCAGACAAAGGCACAGTGCAACTGAGAGTCCTGGGTGTTGGAGTGTTACTACTGACTTTTGGAAAACTCAAACCCTCTGTTCTCCTTCTGCCACTTTGACCTCAGGGTGATGCGCTATGCACCAAGTTTCAGAAGTGCAAGGTTGCGATAGACTGAAAAGAACCTTTACAAAAATGTATTTAATATAATACTGTTGAATCTTTGTGAGCCTGTGTTTTTACGCAGAGAAGCCAGAGGAATGGGGCTATTATACAAGGTCGTGTGTTTATATGTCCTTTTTTCAAGGTCTATCTGCAAACATTTGAGGGCAAGTTTAAATGATGCTGCTGAGATAATCTTCCCATCTCTTTTACGAAGCAAGGGGTTTGTCTGCTCTCATGTAGCATAAAACCACTCGGCATTGGGAAGAGCCAAATACTGCCTGGTCTGCAATGAATCCAAAGCAGCAGGTTTTTGAGTAAGAGTGTGCTGTCACTTTTGACTCTGAAAGCTCTCTAATTTCTTCTCCCTCTTATCCAAGTGTTTGAGTTCCTCTGAACGTGAACATTTGTACTTTAAGAGTTTTTTTTCCCTTTTAATTTAGTCTTACAATATGTAATACTGAGTAATGCCAGCGGAAGAGCACTCAGTGCACTCCTGTTTCTGCTGACAGCCAACACACCATGCAGACGGCGTAGTTAACTATAACACATTGAAGTTCTTCCACTAGACATATGGCCTATATGTACTTTGTTCCTGAGCTTTGCCTTGGCACTAAATAAATTAGTTGTACCAAACCCTGGTATTTCGCTCGTGTTGCCTTTGTAGACGTCCTGCTGCAAGAGGAAGATGAAATTTGAAGGCAATGCCAAGGCCTGGGCTGATTTTGTAATGATGTCCCTCAAAGGGCAGATGAAGCGTAGATGAGTTTCTGGAGCCTTCTCCCCATAGGGATGGTGTTCTTGGGTGCCTCTAAAAGCACAGGACCATCCCATAACTTTCTTCAGCTCTTCTAGTGCACTTGTGAAAGAACCAGCTCCAGACTAACAGCCTGGGCAGTGAGTAAATCTGGCCTCAAAGCCATTGATAAAACAGAAGTGGCTACTAAGTTCTCACATTTTAATAGCATAGCAGGACACCAAGCTGATTGATGAAGAGACTAAAACATCTACAACATCTGTCATTTCCATGTTAATCTCATCTTGTTCTTCCAATAGGCCTTCAGCTATTATTTAATGAAGTGTATCTACTAGTCACTGTAGATCAGTCTCTCCAGAAGCTCTTTGAGTTACCTCTCACTTCAGGGCTGAGATGTGTTTACAGTTGGCTCAGTATTTGTGTTGTAAGCCATTTCGTGAGACTGTCAGCAGAATTACTCCTCTCCAATTTGAACAAATGTTGATTTGCCTTTTTTTCTCAATTTAAAGGGATTATGCAGCTGCTTATTCTGTCTTCTGGAACATAATCAGTCTTCCAAGGTTTGAGAAAACTTGATGAAGCCAACACCTGAAATCAAAAGCTCTGCATTATAGTCTCTCTGATGAAAAGTTATTAAGAGTCAGTGATTAATCATTTTGTAACCTTTTGACTTAACAGTCACTGGACTGCTTTCTGCTGGATTTATTTTTGGATCGCTTGTAATTCACAACTGGGTAGAGTTTGCTTCATTAAATTGCAAAAGTTTTGAAGCCAATGCTTACATTGTCCATCAATATCTTGGCAGAATTATCCATGATTCTCCTTAATTGAGGGAAGTGATGAGAATGGGCATCCAATTAGGGCATTCATTGTCTCAAACATCCATTTCTGTTTACGCTTCTTGGAAGCTTTCTCAATGTGCTGTGTTGTACTGGCCTGAGAATCACACTGGTCCTGACCTACTTGGCCTGTTAATCTCGTTCATCCTCTGTCTGTCCCTTTGTCAGACTTTTGTTGTACAGAATTCTGGGACAAAATATGTAGATGTCTTTGTCCTTCAGATATTCCTTGAAATGCCAAGTTTCTGGGCACTCTAAAACTGACGAGTTTAGTAGATGTGTGAAAAACTGAGCCTCTTACAGTTATTTCTCATGAGAGAAAATTCTTCTTCATGAGGTATTTCTGGAGCACCCTGACAACCTGACCCAAAGCACAACACAGTGAGCTGTAGAGATTACCTTATTGCTTGTGGTGCAGAGGCCTTTTTTCCCCTACATGTTGAATTAGGTCTCAGGTGGGATGGCTTTGCACTGAGCTGCACACTGCAGTGCTGCTGTGCACTCTGGGGATCCCTAGAATGTCGCGGAACCATCAATCATTGATCATCCACGGCAGCCAGACAGGCTGGTGGCCAGAACAGCATCTCACACCACGAGTTCACCAGGACGTAGGGGTGGATGTGGAGGTTGAAGGTAGGGAGGGAGTGTGGTTGGCTGGGCTGCTGTCTCCCCAGAAGTGACCTTTTCTGTACTAGAATTAATGCAATGCCACTGGCGTGCCCACTTTTAACAACTATATGGCTGTCATGGCATCCTGGGTTCTGTGAGGACTGGATTGGGATGCACCTTTTGCCTTAGTCACGTTTACCATTGCTAAAATCAGCATTATGTGTTTTACCACAGGTGCCTAGTTTGCTTCTTTATCAAGATTCACAGGTTAACAAGATTTAAGGCTATTTATTCCTTTAGTAATAATACTAGTGATCCCCCTGTGCTAATTTTGCAGCACATTTGCAGCAGCCTGGCATTGCAGGGATGTGAGGAGCGCTGTTAAAATGCACAGGCTCAAGACCCCTTGCTGGAGACAGCCTGACAGACTGTGGCAAGAGCACTGCCTGGGCAGAGCCCTATGGCAGATCAACACATTGAAAAGGAGGATTGACACCCCCTTCGCTTTGCATCCTGTGATTTGGGATATTTTCCTGGTGTAAAAGAGCCAACATACACTCAAACGAGATTCTATCCCTGTGCAAGTGAAGCCAGATTTGGCCTAATGATGAAAATCCAACTATCTGCCTGTAACCTTGTCTTCGAAAATGTGACCGCAGCATTCCTTTGTGTAGCTGTGATGTGAGTGTATTTTTAAAATACACCCATTTGAAATGTCCTTCTTAAGTACAGCGAGAGTCCTATAGTTAAGGGATCTTGGTTTAGGGGAGGAGGGTTGATTAGAAATAATAATAAATTCTGTAGAATATGTGGCCATGCCACATTCAATCTGGTAAACCTCTTATGTCTCACAACCCGATCATGAATTTTCTGTGTCAGTGGGTGTGTAATCACTCTTAATACAATGATTTACAGTTTGTGTGCAGACAACAGATAGATACACTCAAATTAAGAAGGACCATCCAGAAAATGTCATATTTATAATTAAATAACATTCCAACATTATATGTGCAGTGAGACTAAAATCTGTTAGAAGTCAGGAAAACGTAGCAGTAATTTTCATCTGAAAATCTGTATCATTAAGGAATTCTCCAAGATTAGACCCCTACAAGCATTAGCTTGTGAACACTGGGGAAAAAAAAAAGAGCAACAGCTTTAAGCATTAATGTGGTTAATCCCACAGCGTAGCACTTGGTTAGAGTCAGGATTTGGAATTATAGCTCAAATGGTGATATTTCAAGGGGAAGGTCAGTTTGAATCAGTGATAATACTTTGCATTTTTACAGTGCCTTCCGAATAAGAACCTCAGAGGGGTTTAGAGACATTAGTGAATTAAGGTTCTCAGATCTCTGCCAAGACTGCAGGTTTATCCCTGTTTTATAGAGGGGGAAACTGAGTTACGAAGAATTTAAGCGGCCCTGCAGTAAGAGCAAAGGCTGGTGATGTGCAGGGTGCTCCCGGATCAGGACAGCTCGGTAGGGTACGGCTGTGGGGAGTGGGACATGCCCCTGGCAGCAGCAGGGATACGGTGAAGGGGAACCTCAGGAGGATGAGTTTGACGCTGGCGTTTCGTGGCTAAGAGTCAGCAGTTTATTTCCTCTCGTTATCTTGTGATGTGCTTTGCTGCAGCTCTTCAACACGGGCTTCTTAGGGCACTTGCCATGCACAGCGGCTGAGCTGTTCCACACTGCTCTCTGTCCTGGGAGAGCCCACTTCACTTCTGCTCGACAAGAGTTTCTAAAAGAGATCTTTAACTATTGGGATTCAGTGCGAGACAGGTTTTCTGGTCTTTTTGTAGGGAACAATGGAATTCTGTGCTGGACAGGAGTGCTGTTCTTACACAGCAGGAAGCAGGGGTAGGAATTGAGGATACGGACAAGCATCCCACCTCAGAGTTCCATATTTCTTTTTCGATATTGGTTGCAGTACATGGCTTACAACACAACTTATTGTTCGGAGTGAGACTCAATTGAAATCAATTGCTAATTAAATTTATGTCTAAATTAATAAATCACAACTATTCAGATCATGTTCATATGAATAATTTCTATTATGGTGAACATAATTATTAGATTCAGCATTTAATGAACCATATTGTTCAATGAAATTCTTGTGACAATTGGGACTAATAGAATATGTTAACCTTTATTCGCCTCAGCTTGACACCACATTAGACCATGAATTAATATACAAGTGCCTAGAAGAGTTTCATAATTAAGTAGCCATTGTGATTCCTTTGGCCTGTCGGATGAGTTACTTATCCCATGTTCTTTCTTTAGAAAGCAGCATTCGAAGCAAACCAATAAAGGTCTGCGAAATGCGAACAGGGTGTTCTGTTCTTTGTTGTCCCTCTGCCTGTGCAAGTAGCGTCCTGGACAGTTTGTGTGCATGCTAGTGAGATTCAATTACATGCGTTACCTCCCATAAACACTTCAGCTCAGCTTCCTTCCTCCCCTCCCCCTGCCACAACCTTGAAAGAAGAAAGAGCTGGGAGCTTCCAGTCTCTGTGGCTCTTAAATACACGCAAGTCCTAAAAATTACTGTGTGCTAGAAAGATGTTGTCCAGAAATGCACGTATGCAAATGTGCTGTCACAAGTAAATTCCTGTGTTAGCTACCTTTGCCTATTTTGCCACTTGCATTGCAGAGGAGAAAGCCTGGAAACAGTTTTTCTTTGGCAGGCTAGAAGGCAAAAAAGGAATAGGTAAGTAGGAACCCAAGGGATTCCAGTCCTCTAAATGCTTTGCAAATAGGTTTACAGGGAAGGGAAAGTCTGGTATGCTGGAAGCTGGGTCCCTGTGATACAGAGCTTTATGTTATCCCATGGGCCTGATGACTGGAGTTTAAGCCCACACAGCCCCATGGAAAGATTTTAAACCCCACATGCCATGTACTAAGGGACTTAGTTTAAGGACTTTAATGTGTCTTGTTCCACCCTGAGGAATGTGATCCCTTGCTCTGAACAACTAAAGACATTTAGTAACTACAAAGATATTCCTAAGTGAAAATCTTTATGTTCTTGAAAAAAACCCCAAAATAGCAACAACAAAAAACTGCTGAAGAAAATGAAGCAACAGCACCGAGCTTTGCAACCTAGAAAATGAAAGCTAGGAGTCCACTTAACTTGATCAACTTCAATTGTGCCTCTGTAGTAGTCCCTGGTTTCCATCTTGCCCCTTGGGCTCCCGCATGTGAGTTTATCTGCTGGGACCCACCTTTCTCAAAATTTAAAGACATTTTTGTAAGACTTATTAATAAATGCTATTGCTCCTCTTATTTTAAATGCCGAGGTGGAACAGGATCATCATCACAGTGCCATTTTTAATAGCTGGAGAATCAAAGTATTAAGGGATTACTCAAGCGTAACAGAAGTTTAACTAAGAAAAAACTCAGGATCTAGGGAAATGTTTTCTGTTGTTCTCATTTGCAGAGTGTCAACAAGTTAGGAATGAAACAAGATATATGCTTTTTTATGTCTGGATTCTTTTCACATATATGAGCAGCAGTATTTTGTGGCAGTTGCTTTTATTCTATAACAGCAAGTAGTAAGGCGCCATGAAAATAACTTGCTGAGTAGAAGGAAGAAAGGCCAAACTTGTTAAGGAAATAATGTTACTTTCAAGGTTCTCAGGGGATATTAGAAACAATGGAGAGTAAAACAAATATTAGAATTACATATAAAAGGTACTTGACATTTTCTATCTCTAATGGCCCAAACAGCATTACTGCAAAATGCTGTGATGTTATTCTATTGGCAAGAATACAAAAGGGAGCAGGCCTAAGAGATGCCAGCTATTATTTTATTAAGAACTCAAAGAACAGAAAAAGGAATGGGTAAATTAAATCGTAAAAAGAGCTAGAAATACAAATGTGTGTAGTTATTAAAGCCCACTTAATAGCACAACTTCCATAATTAAAGTGACTCACCCTGCAGCTAGCAAGAACACAGTGTCACTGCCTGTAGTTTCCGTAAAAGTCTTCATGGACGTGTTGTGCTCTTTACTCAGACTTGTCCACACAGAAGATGTAATCCATATCTGTTATATAATACAGATATCTACTTGTATCTCTAAATGTATTAATAGTTTCTTCTTTTCATTTGTTTCTGCAGGTTCTCTGCTTTCATGCCACAGCTTCTCATTCTGCCCAGTAACGCTTCATTCACAAGCTTCTGCAAGGTCAGCAGCAGGTGAGCAAACACCGTTTAAAACCAATCCTAGTAATGGGTGGGAGCACAGAGCAATATGGTGGTGTCCTGTCTTAGATGAGTTTAAACAAAGATTGTGAAAACACAGGCTTGGATATGTGTACTAATGCAAACAGCTGTGCTTCTTTAAGGAGTACTGTCCCACTCCGACGAAAACGAGCATTTCACTCCATCCTGCTCTGTTCACAAACTAACTCTGGTGTATTAATAAGAAGTCTGTCTTTACGTGGAATTTCAAGCCTTGGAGTAAGGTGGGCAGGCAGTGGTGGTGAGACTGTGCAGTGTAGGGTTGGGTGTTGTTTGTTTGTTTGTTTGTTTACCCTTTAGTTATCAGTACCTTTCCTTTCGTGTCCAGGGCTGGTAGGTGAAGCAAGACACGTGCCAGTTAATTCCTTTGGTCGGACTCAGTTTGATGCAGATGCCATATTTTTGGTTTGAAGAGCAAGGGTTTGCTGCAGAGCAATCAAGGCAGGAGTGAGTCAGGAGCAGGTAGGACATGGAAAGCAAGCTGCCCTCATCCCCATACACCTTCCACTGGCCAGAGGTGTCAGGCTGGGCGTGTGGCAGGGGTGACTGCACACTGCGAGAAGCAGTAAAATAACTTCCCAAAGTCAGGGAGAGCAGGGTAGAAAACTGACTTGCTGAGTCGCAATCTGCTTTTGGCAGAAAAGAGCTACACAGCACCCCTTGCTCCGAGCAGATTGTACGGTTACCTTTTAGCCCTTTGCTAGTTGTTGACAGAGTTTGTTCTGTTCACACTGCAATACAGGGACATTAGCTCACAACTTCCGTTAATGTTAAATTTGGAAGTTTAAAAATAGAAGGCACGTGCAAGGGTTTAGTAAATACATTATTGTTTATTAATAATTTCAAATGTCTTTATTACATACTACAATATGAAAGGATCTTATAATACAGATGTCTGTCCGTACAGTCCTGGAGACTTGCATTTCCATCTTTTCCACAGAGGGTGGCCTGACTTTCAGGACAAATATTAGTCATTAATGCTGAGTTTCCACTATAGTTTTAGCACGGATCTGGTGGAATGGAGGACAAATACATATTCAGACCTATACCAAAACTGTTTACTTAATATGGTCACACAGTTTCTTTCTTTGAAATTTGATTATTTTCCTACTTGAACTATTCTGTTGTTGTTAATTGCTGGCCTTTATTAGTTAATATGTAAACTTCTCTGTTTGATTTACCTGCAAGCAGCCTTGTAATTTATTTTGGATGTAGTATTATTTTTGCATTACACTCTGGGCCGGATACTGCTCGATTAACTGCTTATGCTGTTGGAATGAAGCTGATTGACCACAGCTGCAGGGCTGCTTGGCATTATTTTTTTTTCTGAGCAGTGTGCATCAAGGAGAAGTGATGGCAATGGGGCACCTTGACTTTGTCAGCTTCTGGCCAATGGTCCTGTTCAGGCTGTGACAGAGGGACATAGGAAATAACTGTGGAAAGCCAGTTCTATTTTTCAATACTGAATGCTTTTCTTATATTTCTTGGTCTATTTTGTATCTGCTGAAAGGAGAGATGGGTTGCCATTTTCTGTGCTTTAAATCAACATCTCCCTGCTATTAAACTGCTATAGTGTTTCTACAGAATTGAAGAAATCTGATCTTATTTTTTAGTTGAGATCTCACATTCCAAGCAGAAATTTTAACCTTCATTTTATGAAACTCTTTCTATTCTCTTTCTCCTTGCATGTCAATATGTGTTCAACACATACTCATTGACAGCTGTGAGATGGAAGAGAAAAGGATGGCCATCAATGCTTTTGGTAGTTGCAACAAAGGGCTGTAGAGGTGGGAGGAGGTTAAGAGCTGCTTGAAGCAAAAGAGAACTTATGCAAAGCTGGAGTCTGCAGTATCACCCGTAGCTGATGTGGTTGTTACAGGTCTGATTTTGTTATGGAGGTTGTCTAACCATTGGGATTATCTTCATTTCTTTATGGACAAGAGGGAAAATTGCATGTGTGTGTGACAAGCTAATAGAGCCAATGGGGTTATTTTATTTGAGTTTGGAACCAGATCTTAGAAAGGCTCAAATTCTTATTGTAATTTGGTCTTTACATTATTCTGTGGCCCTATCCACTCCGCCTCAATATCCCACCAGTAGACCTGATGCTAATTTAATAAATCAGCAAATGTTTCAAAAATAATATCTTGAAAAAGTCCAGCTTTACTTAGGCACTAGATACTAATCTCATGCTGATTCCCTCAGCCTGTAGTTTGGAAAAGGTTAGGAGCTGGGAGAGAATATAAATATTTGTTTCAGCTTGAAGGTCCCTGGCATCTTTGGAAGGCTGTAGACATGAAAAGCCAGCACCTCTGCTGGGGCAGGTACCTCCCATGCTCTCAGGAAGGAACTGCAAGACGGTCTTACGGGCCCACCCTAAATCAAGGACATGTTCTACTTGAACCAGGCTGGTCTCCCCACACGCTGTGGATCTAACCTGTGGCTTAGCCAAGATCCCATCTGACAGCTGTTTTCCTGTTGCTCTAGGCCAAGGCTGAAAACAGGAGAATTCTTTGGCCTCCGTGTTGTCAAATGGGTGCTGGTGTGCCGTACCCCAAATCTCAACACCTCCGAAGCTCACGTGTGTATGGAGCTCCCCTAAGCCTGGCTGTGAGCTGAGCTATCCCAGCTCCTTCCTCCAGCTAGTGATGTGAATTTTCATCACAGTGGAATTTAGGAAGGAATTGCTCTGATTCTAAAGCTCATTGGTTGCTAACAATAATAACAACGATAAAAAGAGCCATTTCTTAAGGACTGAAAACTAATCAGGGAATGTGTAGTTTCTGTGTCTCCTGCAGGTTCTTGTCTTGTGGGGCCGCCAGACCGCCCGAGCCACGTGACTGGCTGTCTGATTTCCGACTCAAGCTTTTCATTTCCTAAATGATAACGGATAAAAGATAAAATCTGGCACACACAGGTAATCTTTGCCATCTTAATATTTGTTAAGCTTTTTGATTTACTGAGAAGTTAAAGTCACTGCAGGTCACAAAACCTGCACATTAGATCTGCTTCATAAAACACTGTGAGTGAATGCTTTAGTCATTCATTTCACCATCTTTAAAGCAATGTAGCTGAAGAATTGCACCTCCAATTTATAAATCTTTCAATTTATTTCTGATTCCAGTTTATAGGATGGGACTATATCCAGCTTTTCCCAGCCATTTGTGCAGAGCTAGAGAAGAAACCTAACATATTTCTTGCATAATGGAGACTCGATCCAGCTTACATTTGTTAAATCATCCACAAGGAAATATTCTCGCTAGGAAACTTTTGCAGTGGTTAACGGATCCAATCTGACCTGTGTTTTAAATTTCTGCCATTCTTCTGCATATAATCTCTCTTTATCCCTCCCCACCCCAGTACAAACACTCACCCCTCCTTTCTGTGAAAGAGAAATATGATTATCATAGTCTCTCCGTCTCTCTGTTTTGCACATCTGCTCCCCACCCTTTTTCTGAAGGAGACACACAATCCACAGAGAAATTAGAGATGATCTGAATCATTTTTGGATACCTACTGCTATGGGATGTGTGGAGGCCCACGGGTAGCTCAGGTTTCACATCTGCCAGCTTTTCAGAGGATGTGATCAAGGGCAGAAACAAGCGGATGATGATGATGATGCCACGGAAACTGGTGTGAAGGAAATGGGATCCCTCCTCCCGGAAACGCATGTGCCCCCTAGCCCAAGTCAAGACCATTTGGAGGCAGTAATAAGGCTAACGCAAAGGAAAGTGTATTTTAAATAGTGCATTATTAAAAAAAGGGGAGCCTATGTCTTTAAAATACAGCATCTGATTTACTATCTGCTTTAGATTTAGGCATGGTCTTTGACCTTGGAACGCTGACAGAGTGAAAAAGAGTGAAATGGGTCAAAGAGTCTGTCAGACAAGGTGAGAGATACTGAGCTTGCCTCTGATCTCACACCAACATGCGGTGGTGTAACTCCATTGCCCTCTGTAGATTTATGCAAACATATGGAGTGAAAAAACCTGCCCCAGAATGATTCAGTATTAAAACAGACCCTTCTTTTCTATGGCAATGTAAAAGCCTTACAGGAGGAACACGCAAGGCTCCAAAGGGTAAAATTTTGGCTTGGATTAATGCTGCTTCCAGCCACCCCAATGCAGAAACTTCTATCCAATTAGCTGACCTTGATGGATAAATTCCTCCTTTTTATCTTCCTCCAACCTTTCCCATATTCCATCTCTTCTTCTCCTTGATCCTCCTGATAAAGTCAGGCTGTCCTTCCAACTGTGATCAGCAGAGCCTTTAGCCAGTGCATAGCTCACTCTCCAAGGACTCCTGATGCCAGGGGCTCCTTTCATTTTCTCTGCAAATACTTTTTAACAAATTCAAAAGGCCTTATTGGGAAAGGAATGAAATACATTCGTGTGTAGTGATGTATCTGCTAAACGGTGTACGCTTTTCTCCATGTGGTTCTCAAGGGACTTACAGGCACGTTCTGTGGGCAGAGCACATGGAATTGCTTAGATGTATTGTTTGTGTAGTGCAATATTTTTCTAAGTACCAGGTCCTAAGAGAGAACTAGGAACACGCACAGTTTTTTTGAAACTTCCTGAGCTGAATGGGCTAAATTCAGACTGCTCTGTTCAGAGCCTCGCTTTGCCCTTGCAGTACAAGGCAGGTAGGTGTCTGGCCCTCACAAAGAGATTTGGAGCACTTCAGCCAAGTATCCAGGCTCCCTCCATCGCTGGTGCAGCCAGGAGAGAGCAATTCATCATGTGGCATCAGTCAGGCACTTCTGGTAATTGGTTTTGGGATGAGGCATTCAGCCCAAAGTTCTTCGCTTATCTGACTTGTCTGGTCCGCCAACTTTCTTTGGATGCTGTGCAAACAGCAGCAAGTGGGGGCTTCAAGTGCGAACCAGAAATGCTGCTTGAGCTGTGAGAGTTTCAGCCGCTCACAACTCAGTCCTCCTGTTGTGCAAACGGGGATATTAGTGGAAAAAAGATAGCTAGTTGTAGGGACATGAGTGGGCACCTGAGGATCTCTGGCTTTCAGACCAGGACCTGTGTGTCCACAAAGGAAATTTGTCTCCTTGGATAGGAAGAAGGAGAGAGGCAGAGAGAGAAAAACTTCAAGAAATCTCTTGATGAAATAAAGAAGTATGCGTATGTTTGCACTAGGACATACACAAGACAGCTATTAGATGTGCCAAATACCAGGTGCTTTACCCTGATGAATTGTCCGCCGTGTTGTAAAACCAGTTTCTGTTTTCTTTTGTCCCTCCAACATTCAACAAAGAGACGTTTTGTTTGAACCTCCCGATTTACCTCCGAGCGATCTCGCTAAGAAAAAAGCCCCTGAGAGATGTGACTGCACAAACATGCAAGGACAAGAAAGCAAGAAATGTACCAGCTGCTGGGATAAGAAGAGGAGAGTGCTTGCAGTCCAGGAAGGCCTCTCAGTATTTCTTTTCCACATGTTTATTAGCTCTTTGAAATGTTGTCCCAAGCCACTGCTTCCAATAGATTTTCTGCTTGTTTAACAGCAAACAATTACCCTTCCCCCAGCTTTGAACCTCCTCATGCACTCCTGCATGAAGTTCCTCATACGCTCCTGTCTTCGGGTTCACAAAAATTTTGACTGTATTTTTTATTAGTCTTAGGTCTCCGGAGTTTTACTGTAAGATTTTATGTTCTTCACATTTCAGATAACATAGGCCAAATTTGAATGACCCTAGCCTCAGTTTCTAATAAAATATCTTTTTCTCTAAGGTACTGGGAAGAGAGTGGTATCTGGGATGCAATCATGTGAAATGCGTTCATTTTTTGCCTATCCTGCACCTTAGATCGGGCAGTATTGTCTCATGATGAGTTTTGTCCTGTTTCTTTCTGAAGCCATAAGTTGCCCTCTACCCTGTCTTGACAAGGTTATATTCAGCCTTGACATTCGATTACTGAAATTTAGCCCCACTTTTGTTAAAAAGTTTGTAAACATGACCTGACTTTTCGTTGTGCTGTGAACTGCCTGTTTTTGGATCTGTGGCAAACCCTCCTCACAGGTTTCAGTAGCACAGGTGTTGTGCTGAGCATGGGACCGCAATTCATCCTCATGCTTTCTTCTCTTGGTCTCTGCCTCCACAGCGGGTAGGTGGCTCTGCGATGCACCACTGTGGCTCCCTCTGTGCCCAGGTTTCCCCCTGTGGTGGGGACAGGGAGGGCCGGTGTCCACCCTGGTGAAAAACTGCTCTGCACCTGAGCTGCGTGCCCAGGTTGGAGAAGAGAGTCGTCGCTTGTCCCGTCAAGTTTTGAGAATTTAGGATAGGGCACTAGAAGCAGACAGGAAGATTTAACTTAGATGTTCTCGTCTTAAAAAGTAAATCTTCAAGAAGGAAAATATTTTTGAAAGTCCTGTGACTGAGTTTTGGGAAAGTTAATTCATCCGTTCTGTTTCACATACCACAACTTTGTATATTGAGCAAGTTTTTCTGAGCTCCTGGTGACTTTCATTGTTAAATGATTTGTGTATGCTACCATCTCAAGGTTTTCTTTCTAGTAAAACACTCTCAGGGACTCCAGCGATCAGTAAAATTACCCATTTAACTTCTTCACTAAAATGAATATGTTTCTGCCCCACAAAAAAAAAAGAAAAAAAAAGAAAAAAGCTGTGTGTTCACTCAAGACCTTTCCAGGTAGCTTTCAAGTCCTTTGTTTTCTGCTTGGTCTTGAGTTGTCAATGTTACTGTTCATTTGCATTTCACATCTCTGAGTAAGACAATGTCCTCAGGGTTCTGACTCGTTATTGGATGCCAGAGCTAAAAACTGAGCCATACCTTCATATTCTATTGTATTTGATGGGGGATTCTCAGCAGCGCTGTGTCTCTTCCTGTTTGGAGGATATCTCCTTTCCTGACAAAGTTTGATACCTGCTGGTGATTAAGGTGTATCCCGGAGTTAACCCTGTTCCTGCCAAGCCAAATGTTCCAGTTTTGTACGGGAAGGGCCATACTGTTTAAAGGAAGGTGTGAGGAGCGGATGCCTGTCCTGCGAAGGGTTGTAGCTGACGGATTGTAGCGATCTGTTCAGGGCTTCCTCTCATTGTCAGTATTTAGTCCAGAAATATTTTATTAGGCACTGGTATATAGCAGTGTGGAGGGCAAACTTTGCTGTCCTGATGCAAAGACCCTCCAGACAGTAGTGCTGGTGCTGAGATTAGCAGTTTTGTTAAAATGCCGTTCTTGCTGCTTTGTACCCGAAGGTGGACAAGGGCTGCTGCACTGTTGGATATAATAACAGAATCCATTTTAAAGGTCGGCTGAGCGATTGTTAAAATCTGTATCATAGAATCATAGGATACCAGGTTGGAAGGGACCACAAGGATCATCTAGTCCAACCTTTCTTGGCCAGGATATTTTGGGTATTTATCCTACTTTAAATAAAAATACTTTAAATTGCTAAAATACCACAGAATAAACCCTGTTTTCCAATTAGCTCTGTAGAAAACTATGTTCACACACAAGTTCAAAGATTAGTTCTGAGATCAATTTTCCCATTTTGTACTCTTAGAATCACAGAATTATAGAATAGTTTGGGTTGGAAGGGACCTTCAAAGCTCATCTAGTCCAAGCCCCCTGCCATAGTAGGGACATCTTCAACCAGATCAGGTTGCTCAGAGCCCCATCCAGCCTGGCCTTGAATGTCTCCAGGGTTGGGACATCCACCACCTCTCTGGGCAACCTGTGCCAGTGTTTTACCACCCTCACTGTACAAAATATAATTTTATTGCAGGTTTAAGTGCCTGAAAATACTCAGAATATCAATTTACTGAGACTTAGGAAGCCTGTGACGAACCAGAGAAATCGCTGTTGGGGGAAGGCAATGGAAGATTTTTGCAAAGTTTGTTGTCTCTGTCTACACTGAGATGCTATGGTTGGTGGGCTTTCAAATATGAGGCAATAAAGGGCTCATTTACAGCAATTTCAAGTTAGTGATAGTCTTCCTTTCCATTTCTCTAATAGGCATTTCTTCACTTACTCTGCTGTATATTCCTCAGAATAATTCTTAGCTTTCACAAACCAAGATTCATAACGAATTGTTTCAGATATTTAGATCTGCCGTAAAAAAGAAGAACATTACCCAACGGAAAATTAGATAGGCAGAAACAACATTGCTCCATCTTTCTGCCTAATTAAGGTGAATATTTAGTTCCACCCAACTTTTATATGCATGATATCATTTAATTGTTTAGTTACTAGAAGAGCCCAGAGAAGATTGTATCCTGTTTTTCTGCTTACAGAATCACTGTGATTTCCTCGGTTTGGTTCCTATAATTATTTAATAATAGATGGTTAATTCTCAGTTCTAATGAGCTGCCAGCTTGCTCTCTCTACCTCTATGACAGCTTCCACTGTGAAAAGCAGATGAAGCAGTGGCTGAGTTTGCTGGTTCCCGCCTGAATATCTTAAGGAATCAAGTCACTGCTCATAGGATAAGCCGTTTCTCCTGACAGTGCTTTAGAGTAGGATATATTTACAGAAAAAGCCTTTGGTTTCCAAACACGCAGAAATTATCTGTAGGAGTGCAAAATGGAAATCAAATTGCAGGACTGGCATGGACTTTGGCCTGCAGCTGTCTTGGGCTGACATGAAGCTCATAGTTTCTGTCCTCTCTGCAGCAGGCATGTGTCTCTTTAGAGTGGGGATAGTATTTCACATGCTGTAGTAAATACATTATTTAGGGAAAAAAAGGTGAATAAGAGTCCTCTTAAGGTGTCAGTAGGATAATTTCAGTGTCCTGTCAGGTGTTTTACCTTGTCTTTCCATACTGGCATGTGTCCCTCAAGACTCTCCTTTCGGTCTCTCCAGCCCCCAGATATCCTGACATCCAAATCCTTAGGATCTATATTTTGCTGTTTTATAGACTGACTATTTTCCTGCATCCTCTCTGGATCCTTACCTTGTATTTTTCTGCTATTTTCAGTTATCACCTTATATTCCCTATTGCCTAAAGCATCCCTTTGGGTTTCACCCACATCGTCCCTTATTTTTATTTCTTAAGGACCTCTCAGAAATACAGGCTCATAACCAAGCACCCTTGGCTCAGATGTCCATTTGGTTAATTTTGAAAATGTGGCATTTTTGTACTGTGGCACTTTTGTGCCTCTCTTTTACACCAACTAATCATCCTACTGGGTGTGTGGAAAACCTTCCACAATTAAACTGGTACATTTTGGGGGAAAAAACGGTCCAGTTTTTCCAACAACAGCAGTTCCTCATTTGATTGGAAAACTCAGGTACCCCAGGGTGAACGTTATGGAGAAGCTTGGGATGGCCCTGCACAAGGTTATGTGTGTGCTGTGCTTCACTACAAATTAATAACGTCAGGTGTGTTGACCTTGAGAAGTGGGTACACATATAAACAGAGGTAGCTTTAAGAACATGCTTCTAGTTGATTTTTTTGCCCCTGGATTGTCCTATCTTCACCCAAATTATGGTCATGTTGATTTTAGGTTCTTCTAACATAGTTGCGATTCTAACAAGGTTTTGTTTGAGTAAGGGTAAGTAAAAATATGTTTTTGTAGTGTGTTAGAAGCAGTCATGTTGCTAACAGGATGGGTTGTGTGTATATCTTCCTGGATAACAAAGTTTTTAAAATTGTAACATGGCTTGCAGGTATTTTCCTGATCTTTGAAAAACAATTAATTTTTTTAAAGTACTGTATATGCACTCTACATTAAATATTTTCATTATTAATTTATTGTTTGTAATAAGTTTAACCCTAATCCTATGTTTATTAAAACTGGACAGGATTTATTAAATTGGTTCAAGATTATCAAATACGTGCAGATCTTTACATATATTACATTAATTCTCTTTCTAAATATTTGCAAAATTTATTAAGTCTTTGCAAGACTCCTAAAAATGTTACACGACGCTCAAATTGACCATATTCGTAACACTGACAGACTACACAGATTATAAGGACATCTGAAAACAGCATCTGGAGAATGGAACAGCACAGTATGGTGGTTCTAAAATAATTTTGATATGTTATCTTTAAGAAATGTATTTTTGTTAGGGAAAACCCCTTTAGACATTTCACGTTGTTCTGCAAGAAAGTGCCCTTCACAGATGGGGTGAAGGTGCAGCCGTGTGTGTACGCCCCTTTTTACCCTCCCTGGTATAACTGGGAACTGTTGGCTGACGCTGTGGTGTAATTTAGGGAGATTTTGAGGCTGCTTAACCCCAGTCAGTCCTGCAGCCCCGGTGAGCCGTTCTGGGAAGCATCAGTGCCCACAAGGTCAGTGAGGACACTGGGTGCAGAGTCAGAGAATCTAGATTCAGACTTCTTAAGGAAATTTGGATTAATAATATTTGGGTGTCTTGCACTGAGCATCCAAACTCCAAGATGATGCAAATCACCGGGAATTTTCGAAAATCTTAGTATTACTCTTCCTGTGTCTCAATTTTTTCTCTGCAAGACAAGAAAGATGACACAGTCCTGCAAGTCAGGGCAGGTGGCATGGAGATGAACTGACCATTGCTTATTACCATTTTGAATAGTATGTTGATCATGAGTGTATAAGTACCAATTAGGTAAAACAGACTTTTTTCCCCACTAACAAGACATTTTCAGTGTAGGAAGCATTTTATTTCAAAGGAAAGATTCACCTGAAAATTTCATTTTATGGAAAAGTTCTTGATATTTAAAAAAGCATGAATATTCAGATTAAGGTTTTGTTTTTTTCCCTTGTCAATTGTCCACTGTGACATTTATCTTTTTTTTGCCAGTAGATACAATACAATCAGTGATGTCCAAGATGTGTTTCCTCAGGGGAAAAGAAGGGTGGGTATTTGGCATTATAAGCAAAAAATAAAAAGGAGAAATATAGAAACTGTACATGCAGAGTGTCAATATTTCGAAAGCTGCATTTCCCATTGATGACTTTCAGTAATATAAATATATTTATTTTTATTTTACACTAATGTAAAATGAATATAGACATTTTCGTATTACATTCTGGACATTTTTGTTCCATGAGTTTGCTCTTGCTCACAGTTTACCTTCACTTCACCCCTGAAATTGATACTCCCTTTGTGCAGCTCGATTAGAAATGGCTACGTAAAGGTATACAAACACTAATGATGATCAATTGGAAGCCTGCAAATCTGTCAAGTGAACAAATTCACTCTTCAGTTTATCCAGATGAAACCTTAGTCCTGGACTTTGATGGCACAAAGCCACAGTCTGGCTTCGATAGTGCTTTAAGCTGTGACCTGTGCCATAGGCCCAGCCTAGGCTGGCCTCATGCAAGCTGCAGCAGTTTACCCTTGGTGCTTCATGGCCTTGGGTAGGCACAGCTGCATTTGCTGCTTGTGACGCTTGTGAAAACACCGAAGATGATCCTAATTTTCCAGTTGATTTTTGCAACCCAGATTTCCCTTTGTGGAATAAACAGGAGGAAACCACATCAGGAATCCTGAGAACCAGCTCCTGGAAAGTAAGTTCTGGCTCAGTAGATAAATGATTGCTGGGAACAGTAACATTCCACTTCTATTTTCTCAACAGATCCTCAGAAACATTATCCCAGAGACCGCCAGAATGCAAGGCTAATTTATCTTTTCGTAATATTTCTTTTAGACATCTCAATTTAAATATATAATGCATTTTTCTGAAGCACACATGGAAATATTTTCTGTTACAGACAAGATCATTGTCTGATGCAAACTAGAACAGGACTATGGAATTTCATTGGAGCTGTGGCAATTAACACTGCTATGTGTCTCAATGTGAATGTTAATCAATCTATTTTAAGTCTGTTTTCTGTTGCATTTAACCTTTAGGTAGGCTCGTTAGAGTAGACATTGTGTGCATCTTTTTCTGAGCTACTCATTTAAACAGACTTCCACATGGTCTGCGTGCGTTTTGCTTTGGGCAAAGAAAACACACACTTAACATTTCTGTTCTGAACTATATTTTAAATGAACCCTTTTGTAGTTATGCAATATTTAATTAAAGCTGTAACCCAGCAGAGCACTTAAACGTGTGCTTAAGAATCAGTACAATTTCAAGGAGTTTCTGGGTATATTTACTAAGAATGTATTACTCCTGACCTAGCCTACATTTTGTTTTCATGCAGCTGGTACCATGGCATGACAGTTGGCTTGCAAGGGCATATTTTATCCAGCTCTGGGAAAATCCTGTGTTTTATTTGAGGCCATGGAGAATTCTTATCAGTAAGAGTCAAACTGATGATGAAGAGGCCAAATCGGATAACAGCATGTTCCTGAGGTTTTTCACGTTGGTCACACGATTGATTAATCTGGGGCGCATTTCTGCCTATAAAGCAGCTGACTGGATTCTTCATTGAAGAACTACAGCTCTATTTCAAGACAGGTGTGAAGATCCTTAGACATCGATGTGCAGCCTCGAAGAGCCAAATGGTCCATCCCAGGAGTGACAGCAGAGCAGAGCTCAGTATCCAGGGCCCAAAAGCAGCATAGGAGGGAGAACTGGGATTCTAGACAGGGAATCACCTGTAAGCTACCAACTTCGGAGACACCCCTGCCAGCTGGGAGGAATTGCAGATGAGATGATACATCTCGAAATATGAACTATGGTATCGAATTCAGAACCACAGGCAGTTACGTCTGTAAACAAGGGATTCTGAGTCTTTTTGCAGACAGAGAACGTTGCTCTCTTACAGGTGACGAGAAGTGTCACTGTTTCACAAAAATCCAATGACTGTAGCACTTGCACATGAAGAGGAATGATGGGTTCTAGTCTGCTCATGCCAGGTGAGGCTTGGGGTCATATTTTTTCACAACCCAGGAGTATGTATAAAGCAGCAAGTTGTGAGATTTTTCAGAGAAAAAAAAAAAAATTTCATTTCTCTTGCTGGAATGTGACTGCCAGTCAACTGAGAACTGAAGATACATGGAGCCAGACATTATGGTGCAGAAGTAAGGCCACTCCTGTGGGGGCGAGACTCTGATTTATGGTACCTAATTATTGACTTGAATCTGGAAACTTTTCAGAAGGAAAGCATGAGAGTCCTGAGCCTTTCATCTCCTAGCTGAGTAGCTTAACCACTACGTGAGGATCAGATATTTCTGGCCCTGTGATTCTTCCATTCCTGGCTGCACAGCAGTTGCAAAGACTTCTGTAGCTTCATGGTCTGTGCACTCTCATGGGATGTGTAGTTCAATAGCCTCAGGCTAAAGTCAGGCCCAATATTTTATCCTCACACTTAGATAAATGCGGTAGGCACCAGACAAGAAGTAGGCAGTGTGAGTGAGTGATGAGTGTCTGGGATATATCTAGCTTCTCCAATGACTTACATACTGGGATTTATCATTCCTAAATCCCAAATAGCTTTAAGCAGGGTTGCCCAGGTGGCCAGCTCAAGAAAATATAGATATCCTTTGGGAAATCCTCTGCAGTGCAAATATAGCCATAATTCTGTGAGTAAATTCCTGAACACTTTATTGAATGCTGACCTAAAATAGTGCATTGTAACATCAGAGGAAACCATTTGATTTCATCCAGTCACTTCATTATGGAGCCATACAAATTTGTATTTGGCTAGAACATATCAGCCAGAGAGTCATCTTGTTTTCATTTGAAGGATCTAAAAGATGAATCCACGATTTCATCCAGTTATTTACGCTCATGTTAAATTATGCGCCTTATTCCTCAGTTGAATTTGCCTGGCTTTCATTTGCAGATGATAGGAGCACGGTCTCACGGAGTAGCTGGAGTTGCTTTGTAACAGTTGTGTGGGAATAGTTTTTCAACCCAACCGTTCCTTAAGACTGCAAATCTCTTTTCTTTGGCTTCTCTGGAGGTCTGTAGCTTTACATGTACAGCTTGTTTACTAGAGCATTTGAGCTGAATATCACACGAACAGTACGTGTGAGTTAAAGAGCTAGTGGTGGAGTAGGAAGTTATTGTTTATTAATTGTTCTTCTGTATTTGTTAACATTTGATCTTCTGTAACATATGATGAAAATGCGTTTTTGGTGGCACAGCTTGCCCCAATTTAGATAGATCAATCCGGTATATGAAAGGCAGCTTCATCTACCGTCCTTGACATAACTAACCATACATTAACAGGAATGCTTCTTCCTAGCTAGACTTTGTTGAGAATCTTAATAGATGAGCTTTCTGCTTATAAATTTGTAATGCTGCTTACCCTGTGTTTTAAGTCAAAGTGGATCTTTCTGTTGAGGCTTCTCCACCTCCTTTTTTTTTTTCCTACAAAAGAGAGAAGTGTTTTCATTCACCTTCTGTGACTTACAAGCTATTGAGTAGCACTTGTTGTGTTTGAATGTCACATTAGATGTATTATAGCTGATAAAGAAATGTCATTTTCCTTCTGTTGCTAATATCTCTTGAGACACTCTTAAAAACAAGATGTTTTGACTCTAAGTGTTTGTCTGGCAAAATATGTTTAAAATAACATAATGAATTTGTCGGAGAAGATCGAATGGTAGTGAGGTTCTCCTTCCTTACTCATTCAGTGTGCTGATTCCCTCTAAAATAGTAAACATCTGAGGACCCAGCATTGAGAAACGCAAGTAGCCTGGTATTAAAACGTAGTGCTATACTAAGTTAGGGAGAAGGTCCCTTTAGCCCAGTGCTTTGACTCACACTAAGAGCCGGTAATACCAGTAAAGTGTATGCTGTGCAAGGAATGTAGGTTGAGGAGGCCTTTGCCTTGCCAATCTTTCTATATAGACGTGTATGTATATCTATGCATAGTGACCATCCCCTGCTACCGAGCTTCTGGCAAACAATTTCCACAGCTGGAGATTGCTTCCAAGCTATGTAGTTTATAGCCCCCTCTTTACTAATCCTCACATTAGCCGTCTGGAATTCATCAAATCCCTTCTTGCACCTTTTCTGCTTTTGCCCCTCTGCAGGAGTCCCCCATTTTAATGGTGAGCTAGATGAAGAAGAATTAGTTTTCTTTGCTTTGAAACAGTGAGGGGAGGTGAAGCAACTAGTTTTGCACACACAGAGAGGTCAAACAAGCAAACAGGACATCTGTGACTGCATTCTATCATGTGCAGATAGTATAGGTCTGTGGCCCAAAGTCAAAGTGCATTTTCTAGGGTTAGACTTTCCACTACGGCAAACGTAGTTTTTTTTCTGAACTTCTGCTGTTCGTCACGTGAAGGTGAATTGTATTATTCTGCTTCTTTAGTGTTTCAGAAAGCCACCAAAATAGGCCCCTTTCTCTGCGTTTGTTGGAATTAATCAATATAGCTTCCTTCACGGCCCTGGACATTATTTTCTCCTGTGCCCATAGGTCTAGGAATGTAGAGAAGTTCTGCCATTGAGAGGAATGGTAGGGGCTGGTCTGCTTTCCCTGAGCACTCGAAGAGCAAAATCCCAAACAGGGCTCGTGAGGTGAGACCCGTTCTCTGGGGTCCAGGGCAGCTGGATTTATGTGCACTCCTGCCTCATCCTTTCCTATTCAGGAACTTGTGTCTTCCTGTAAGGAATGGGTAGTGCAGAGTGAGTCATCCTGGCACTTGGCCACCTGGCAATGCTCCTTTTTTGGAGGAAAATCCCCTAGCTTTTGTACGGCACTCCTGAGACCTAGCACAAAGGGGCCAGAATCTGGCCCAGGAACCATAACACACACAGAGCTTACCAAAACTGCTTAACACTATCCCACAGCTACAACACACCATTGTCTGCCCATCCTATCTTGTGGAAGCTCATGGTGAATTTTTCCATGCATCTTATCCAGCTGTACATTGTTATCAAGTGCAGCTTCTGTTTGTTAGTTCCTTAGATAAAGGCCTCCCTAAGTCCGATCCACACTCTGCTATTGTGCCTCTTCCTATATCGCTGTATACGGTGCATTTCTTCTTTTATGTCTCTTCCAAGACTATCTCAGACCATCCATCCGTCATCTGGTGATATGATTTGCTCATTGTGATTATTCTTTTTTCCAGAAATAAAAATGTATGGCATACATAGTATTTAGCAACACTGTGCAGAACTCTGCTCCATATCTTAAAGAGATTAATGTCCGATAATAAATGTAATACAATTTCCAGCTGCAGCCACAGACTGCATTGTTATTAACTGAAAGGTATGTATAGATGTATACTCTGCTATTTTGTGTTTTACATCTGGATGCTACTCTTTTTTCAGACCGATCTGTGTCAAGTTTGCTGGGGTATATGTGTGCGTGTTTGTGCATACCTTGATGTAGCTAAGAGACTATTTCCAGGGAAGGTCTGGTCACCTCTACAGACATACTACAAAAATGAGAGACCCCAAGTGAGCAAATGAGTAGGTTCATATACCTGGGGCAATACCATTTTTTGCAGATTTACCAGCTGGAGTAGCATAGGCAGAGTAGCTGCATTAGGGCAGCCTGGTGCCCATGCTGATTAACCCTGCCTTTGAACAGAAGTAACCTGGATCCCAGGACACTGTGTGGTGGCCATACCGCCCCTTAGTTCAGCACTGTCTTATTTGGTGCTAACTTACATTTCCAGGTTGAAGTGGTGCATGGTGTTAAATTATACTTTCCTTTGTGCAGTATAGCCGATACTCCCTCTCAAGCATTTTCTGGGAACTCCTACAACCCAGTTCAGCTTGCATGAGCTTTTTGCCAGTGGGGAATGTGCTGCTCGTCACCAGACCTCTGCATAGTAAGAATCACAACACGGTTGCCTAATATCTAAAAGTGTTAGGAAAGGGGAAAATAGATGGTGTTTGCGGGTACCTTCATTCCTCTGCTTGCAGTGTAGTTTGTGCGAAGTCTTTGATCTTTACTTTAGTGCCTCTGTAGGTCATCACAATAAACTATTTCTGCCCTTTTTAAGGATGTTGAAACAACAAGAATCCCAACATGTTTAAAAATAAGATCCCCTTTGCAGAATCTTTCTTGAATTTTTGTGAGGTTTAATAGTATTTGTGGTCTATTTGTCAGTCCTCTGTGTTTTTACTTTCTATAGCAACAGAAGTTCAGCTATAGACACATCGATATGAAAGACTTCCCACTTCTTTAAGTTTCAGGATTTATTATGAAATATCTTTCTTTTTCATGCTTTGTTTCTCATCTCTTCGAAATGTTAATACTAGGAAACTGATATACATAGTGATACAATCTTATCGGGTTTGCCCTGGAAGATCTCAGATTTTTGAGCATTCTGTGAGTTAACAAGAGGTACAAGTTGGGATATCTAGGAGCGAAATCACATGCCCTGAACAAGCTCCATCTGGAACGAAAGGCAGCAGCATCTGTTTAGCAACACAGGTCAACATGAACACAGGAGCCTGGTGTCCATTCTCTGCTCTGTTTTTTTCAGTCAATAACTTGGTAAAATCAATAGAGAAGTGTTAAGGAAAATAATGGACCATTTTAAAAACAGTTGCTCTGGAGAGCCCCTATGTTAACAACATTAGAAAAAATAAGAACACAGAGGCAGAAATAATAATTAAAAAGTCATTTTAGATATGGAAAATCTCATGCTGAACTGTTTAATTTTGGTAATGTTCTTATAAGTATAGTGAAAATAAATTTCCAGTGGAAGCATCAGACATCTTCCCTAAAAGCTGACACAAGTTGTCTTTCCTATCATATTTACATGTACAAAACATAATCAAGTCCTGCAGGCAGTGGCTTGAATCTCTTTGTGTTCCCGTGCACGTGATATCTGATTCACACATAGCAAAGAGTGAAGGACCTGAAAATGGGGGCTACTGTAAGGTCTGTGCTTTGAGGCTTTTCTCAGTTAGGTTCTGAGCTGATGTGATTTTTGAAAGCCTTTAACCTGGGGGTCAGTCAGCAGGAGCCGACAGGGCTTGGTGTATAAAAGAAGCCAGTCGTGGTATCTGTAATCTTCTTGAGTACGTTGTAGGTTTTGTACAGGCTGGGATCAAGCAGTGTCCACAGCATTTGAAGAAAATGTCAGATGGAGTCAAAGCACTGGACCCAAGTGCGTGTGTGGAAACTGTCCACACATTCATACTTGTCTGTGAATTAACTGGGGTTCAAAAACTGAGGTAAGAGATCAGAAACAGGAGGAAAAATGAGAGCTAGTCTGCCTCGGATTATCTGATGCTTGGGGATTAAAAAAGTGGTCTGATAGCAATCTCCAGCCACATATTTAGGGTCGTCAGCGGGTTGATTTAGCATCAAGAAAGTATTGGCAGAGATGTTTTTAAGAAAAAGAGCAGTACAGCAGTATGTTTTCAGCAGGCTTGCCTCAGTTTCTCTTTGAATTTTCATTTTAGAAAACAGGCCCAAGCAGTCAGCTCCGAGGAGTTCAAATTCTGGAGCAGACCAGGGAGGAGGAGATGTGCGTAGTACCTTCAACCTCACAGCATTTTCGTGGTCCTTCCTTACGCGTGTTCTGTCACAAGTCGTGACTGCAGCAGGGCTGCTGCTCTGGTTCACTCAGCAATTTTGCTGTGCAGCCCTCTGGGTTCGTGCAGCCTGTGGGCTTTATGGACTTTGTAAGCGCTACAGTTCGTACTTGGGAAGTATATGTTCAGAGTAAGGGCCCAGCTAATGTATAACGAAACTAAGCAGCACGAGTAACATGCGGTCACCAGCACCCGCATTTTTTAAGTTTTGGTGGTCTCTTCTTTGTTTTGTCTGTCTGTCTGTGTAGGGACACAAATGCACGATAGATTAATCGAGTTAAATATATCCCAAAGTTGCTTGAAATAATGCCTATTTAAATTTTTCAAGAGGCTGAACAGAAGTATAGCGTTGTACCACAAATAAAAGTGTTGCCACAATGCCTGTAAATCAGAGCTTTAAACTATGTTTCAATTATCCTTCTATTATCCAGCTGGTGTTTAAACATGTTTATTATTCAAATCAGTAGAGAATGTGCTGCTGTTGTGTAAACAACTGTCAATTGCTGAAACAATGATTACAAGGCACCATCTCTTTCAGGTGTACTTAGAGGTACTTATACCTCAACCACTTGTATTTAAATAACATGCAAACACAATGCTTGAGTGACTACTTTCACTCCTGTTTCCAATACCTCGTGCCAATTCTATTACATTAAGAGGGAAATCTATTACATTTTTCATTTATACACATCTGTACTCTGTTTTTAACCATTGTATCATTAAGGCTTGAGTTAATATAATAGATATGCCAAGAGATGCAGTACATATTGAGAAATCCTGTTCAAAATAAAAGCCAATTTCTCTGCATTATTTTAGGGCATTTGAAAGCTTTTGTGAAAACAATACTAAGAAAATTATTTTCTAAAGAGGAAGCCTGAGAAATGGAAGATTTAGTCATGGAACTCTGCTATCCTCCAACCTCTATTCATTTTTATGTAAACTGAGTACATTACGAGTTGGTTGCCTTTTTTTTTTTTTCAGGTAGACATTAACAAAAGATAATATCGAACTGTCTTTTCTGTACGTGTGACAGTATTCAGTAGCTTTACACAAACCTAGTGCTGGACTGTTAAAGGTAGTTTAACAAGTGGTGTTTGCCACGGGAGCTTTTGAGGCAACTCTCTAGTGGTTTGTCACAAGCTGGAATGGGGAATACTTTAAAAAACTGGGAATTTGGGAAATTGCTGATATGATCCTCAAAAGGGGAAACTGAAGGAAAGATTTTATGCTAGTCTCAATGTTCTCATGAAGCAAAGATGCTACCAGAGTTTTTATCTGTCTTCTATATTCCTAAAGAAGAAAACCTGGAAAATAAAAGCAGATATTAAAAAAGTAAAAATACTGAGCCTTCTGGCTAGTGATATAGCCATCGCTTCCCCCTGCCCCACCCCCTCTTCTGTCTTTTAAACTAAATGCTTAAATATAGAGCTAATGGAAGAAACAAACACTACCACAAAGCTCAGCTGTTATACTGTGCTGATAAAATATGACATTCTTTTTCAGAACTTAATAGAGATGCTTTGACTGTTGTTCTGCAGTCAACAAGGCTGGTCTAATTGGTGGCCATGGCAACAAAATCAGGTCATACAGAGGTTCATACCGAGATCAAGCATATGTAGATCTTCTTGTTCAAATATACATAAAGATAAGAACCTTTAGTGAGAGTCCACAGTGAAAGGCTGAAGATGGATGCTCCCACGCACATCTAATATTACTTAGACATATTTACCTGTTTGTAACATAATGATGTTTTGCAGAACAGAAATAGAAAAATCCTTCATACCCGTTGGAAAACAATGATTTTTAAAAGTCAAAGTAGGGTGTATGCATGCACATTGCTTCATAGCTGTTTGTAATTTACTCCCTGGGGTTTTTAGTGAGCCTGACTTATATTTTAAATGTAATTAAGTAATCAGTGGTGTACACTGTAAAATGAATATTTAGGCTGCTTAAGGTTGAATTTTCACAGCCATAGCAGCTGCGCAGTTATGGCTCCTGCCCCCACCTCCCTTAGTACAGTCATCCATTTACAATTATTACTTGAGTTATTTACATAGTTATGATATTTCATAGAAATGAAATAGCAGCTACCTGGTAACGGCTGGCAGCAAATATGCAGTAACGCACACGATCGCATCTCTCTTATTTCCTACTAAGTATGCACGTAAGGTACACAAGACTTGGGTGGTTAGTCCCCAAGTAACCTAAGCCTTGCTCAGGGAAACCAGAAGCTGCTGGGTCTGTTCTGTCTTCAACAGATCTCCTCCCTCTGACCAAGCGCATGTAACCACGAGGGAGGCTGGAGATGGCCTCTACAGCCTTTCAGCCTCTCCATCTGTGTTTACAAGCCAGGCTTGTAACAGTCAAAAGTTATAATATTATGATACTCAGCAGTCTAATAAAACTGTCTTGGGCAAGTGCATCTGAGAGCAAACCCACACCCAAAGCAATGTCTAACAACAGTCCCCGCTGAAAATATTCCAGCTCTGGGTTCTGAATCCAGCTGTTACATAGATGTGTCAACACGTTGTTGAGAAGGCTCTGTCCATGCTCTTCCACTCTCTCCACCATTTATTGACATGCCGAGTTGAGGTGATGTACAACCATTACCTACATTTCCAGCTGGATTCATAGTACCTAAAGTACGGTATCTAGAATCATCATGGTATCTAAAGAGTATGGTATCTAAAATGATACTTTAAGTACCATTTGCAATAAGATTTTGAACAAGTTGAATCAGGCATAGCATAGTAGAAAGAGAGGCCAGTTCTCCCGAGATTTGCAACAGGGAAACATCTGATTTTTCTGTTTCTTACTGGTCTTTGCTAAAGATATTTGGCACCTGCAAGTGCTACTGATGGAGCCTCCCCTCTTCTTTTCTCAGCTAGTTTTGCCTGATATTATCAGCAAAGCCCCATTACCAGACCCTACTACCACATCCTCAGCAAAGCTGTTTTCTTAGCTACAAGGATATGTAAAAAAATGGATTTTAGTTATCTGTTCTGCTAAAGGCAAGGATTAAGGTTTAAACTTTTTTTTCTTTTTTTTTTATCCCCCTAAAGCAGAGTGCTTTGGTTCAGTCCCTGCACATTCCCAGGTCTTTCCACACTCTCCAAGGAACTGCATGTTTTAGGTCTAAGTAATATGTTGGAGGTCTTTTCCTCCCTAAATCACTGAATTACTGCGTACACCAAACGTCAGGGTTGGAAGCTCTCCCTTCCCTAAAACATACTGCTTTTTAAAGTATGTTACGTTCATCTGTGATGTTTTACATTAGTTTTATTTATTGACATTCTTTTCCTTTGGTATAAATCGTGGCTACTTTAGAAGCTACAAGAATAAGCTTTATTAATGGAACTGAATGATAGGTATATGTGGTTAAATCTTATTGTTGAAGAGGGACTGATCTGAACTCTGAAAAAAACCAGAGTCTACAGCTGAGATTTGGGGTGGTGATCCACCAGACTATGGTAATGTGGAAAGGAGAAGCGGTGTTAGCACAGACCTGTGACAAGCTTGGGTGTGCTTGTGGAAGACCTTGTGAAATAAATGTTAAATGTCACAGAAATGGGCCCTTAGCTGGGACATGACTTTCATAGACTTGCACTTAAATGTATGGATGGGATAAGGGAAGGGTAAGGGGAAGGGAGGAGGGGAGAGGGAGAGGGAGAGGGAGAGGGAGAGGGAGAGGGA
>VWYH01010423.1:168665-179463 GCA_013399365.1 Pampusana beccarii | reverse complement strand
GGAGAGGAGAGGAGAGGAGAGGAGAGGAGAGGAGAGGAGAGGAGAGGAGAGGAGAGGAGAGACATGCCTGGCCCAGTCAGTTTTCATCTCAATGAGCAGATGTTTTCTTCTTTCCTTTAGACATACAGATCTAGGAAAATATAAGATGAAGAAATATTCCAGGCTGTGACCCAGCGTCTGCTTGATGCACAGGACAATGGCTGAGCCAGGGGCTGAATGTACTTCCAGGTAATGCTGATTTCTAGTGGGGAATTAAGAAGCCTGCAAACTCCCTTGTTCAAGTGTTCTTTTTTTTTTGGCACGGAAGTGTCAACAGGTGTGAACAAGTGAACGGAGGTACAAAGTGCCAGCGTTTCATTGCTGGCACAGAGTTGGCCTTCGTGCACAAGAGATGACAATTGCAGTGTTGTGGAGCCTGCCCATCAGAACGCATTGTTGCCTGGCACCTATATATCATTCAACTTGTGAGCAGGCACCATGCCATCAGAACAGATGGTAGTGAGAGAAAGCAGCCAAGCTACCACGTACAGTAGATGCATTAAAGTATAGGTGTGGAGAGTGATTTCCAGCCAAGAACGTCAAAACAGCTCTCTCCGTCTTGAATTTACATGCCCAGAGTTAAGGGGATGGGCAAGCATTTAACTGCTCTCCCAGCTGGATATGGTTCCACATACACACAAAAAGCTTCTACTTCAGCTCACTTCAAGTGAGATTTTGGCCTAGCTGAATTAGGAGGGGTATTGGAAATGACAGAGAGAAGCATTTTAAAGTGATCTCCACCTTTTCTGGCTCTTCTCTGGAAGTCCCCCTCTATGGAATAGGTGAAAAGAAACTCTCATGACTGATTGTTATTTATGGAAATTTGCAGGGTGCTGTAAAGTACTCTTAGCTTTCTAGTGTAAATGTCTTTAGAAAGAAGGCCATAACACTTAGAAGTAATGGCATATTTAGGAAAAAGAGAAACAAAAGGCATGCAGTGTCTAAAGAGCACTATATTGTGGTTCTACCCTCTTCTATCTCTCCTAGGACTTTCATGCAGCACAAAAAGCATTTTCAGATAAAGATGACACGGAAGCGTATAGCATCCTAGTCTGGCATACACACGGGGAATATCCCTCCATGTTAATAAAACAAAGGAGCATTGATATCCTAACACAGAAAAAAAAAAAGAAAAAAGGTTAATATACTTTTTCTTGAGCCATTTGGCTAAAAACCGGACTCTTAAAATGGCACTGCAGCCTTCTATGTTTGTATCTTTATGCTTTCCAGAGCAAATTTACTTAGTTTATGAATAAAAAGACACTGGGTTGGGGGTTTTGTCAGCCATCAGTTTTGCAAAATTCTGCCTAGGAATTTAAAGCCAGACCTCATCTACCATCGCTGTAAAGAACTCAGGCTGAGTTCTGTCCCCATTTTCACTTCTGAACTGCACTGTCCTTGGATTATGACCTCTCTCACACCTGTAGCCTCATTGTTTTCAAGATGAAATTTTACTTCTTTTTTGTTGTTGGCCTGGTTTTGATAGCAGTGTGAAGAAGGGTGTGTTTCTCTGACAAGCTGCAGGTGCAGTAATACTTTCATTTGAGTCTCTAGAGCTCTAATAAGCACAGATGAAGGGAAAGGGGATTTTTTTTTTCAAAAGGACCTTGTGTTCTGTGCCTGCCGCAAGACTGCTTAATGTCTTTCAGAATCAGCCTTTAAAGCTGGCACTGGCTGGAATTTTCTTAGTTGCAGAACGTGTTTGGAATTGGGGGTTGGTTTGAGCCCTATTTGTTGAATGAATTAAGTGAACCTTGATTTAAGAGGAAGAGTGGAAGAAGGAAATAAATTGGCCTAAGTAAGAACAAGATATTACTGAAGATGAATTCCCACATTTTAACTAATTACAGGAGGATTACCGGATTGACAACAGTTATTTTTCTTTCAGTAAGGTAGAAGTGAAAAGCCCTTATCTTCTCATGGGGAAAACCACTGGACTCTCTTACAGGAAGTTTCTTTCTGCACAGGGTTTTAAGGGTAATAGTTCCCATCGCTACAGAAAACCTTCCTCAAAGCACACAAGGAACACTTCAATTCAAAATACTGATACAACAATAGGTGGTTTTGTTGTTCATTTATTTCCTCAGTATTTGACTTCCCATTTTTTTCTGTCCCAACTGTCTTCCCATAATACCATTTCAGAAAAGTCAACCTGTGTGCTAGGTCCTTCTCTGTCTCCCTAACATCTTGCCTATTTGTGTAAGTACTTAATAGTAGCCATCCTTGAGAAAAGATGCGTGTGTTTAATGTGTGATTCTTTGAATGAGAATCTTCGCCTGCTCCGAAAAAATCCAGGTCCATTCAGTTGAGTGAAGGTGCAGGCATCTTTGTAGTCCTGCTGTTAATCAACATTGCTCCAATTTAATGTGTTATAAATGTGTCTGTAGGAAAAAATTCTCTGTTTTGTTTGTGAGGGACTCCATGTGCACCTAGAACAGATGTTTTAGATAGGGAGAGGCGATCTAGGCGTTGGTGCCACAATCCAAAGTGTGAGTGGAGGAGGTAGCTTCAATATGTATATGGTTGCAGCCCGAAGAGACTTGGGCCTATTGCTGTTATCATTCCTCAATGTTTGGCGACAGACTTTCATTCTCATAAATGTTGTCAGATTCAGGTCCCTAGGTATTAGAGGCGTGCTCAGAAGCAAAGTCCCTTTGATATCGTACAGCTCACTTCATGTCATTGCCCTCAGTCTTCCTATCTACAGCCTTAGAAATACTAGGATATTTTTCAGAGGTGTGCATGATCTTAGGCTTGGATTTCAGTGTAGAAATTCTTTTCTGCAGTACTGAAACTGGAGAGTGTCATGCAGATATGCTGGTCATGTAAAATTACATTTCGAACCACTGCAGTTTTGTTGTGGGTCTATTGTTGGCATCATTACAACTGCGGTCCTCAAGTAGTGCTTCCAAAGACCACTGGTATATACATAAAGCCCAGAGGCTGTACTCTTCTGAAAAGTATATACACATTTACAAATGTATAGAGATTTCTACAAATACGCTTAGGAGCACTAAACTGAGACTCAGGATGTGTGGTTTCATTTCCTGATGAATAGAGACTTCCAATGTGAACCTGCAGAAGGTATTTTTTGGTGTGTATTTGACAGCTGCTTTTTCTTAGCTAGTCTGAACTGGTCTACTGGTCTAGTTAAAATGACCAACTCGGGTGCATGGTGCTGTATACAACTTAGTAAGTCCTAACGGTGTGGGTCAGCACCTTCTTACCCTCGGCACACACAAGCAACAGCCCCAATGCTGTTGAGCTGCTGCCTGGCTGTCAGTCCCAGGCACCAGAAAATGGAGAGCTCTGGGCAGCTCCTGGCCACTTTTAGTAGTTTAAATTGCTCCCTAGAGGTTCCTGTCTCTGCTCCTGCGGAGATACCGGCAAGAGGGAGCCCAGGATGACTGTAGCCCTTAGTGGGTGCCTCAGGTACGCAGGGTAGCTCCAGACCCGGCATGAAATGTAGGCGGTGTACCCAGCAAATTTCATATCAAAACCAGATGGGAGGCGGTTACTTTCTCTTTAGACATCTACTGATGTTGCTGTGTTGACTGAAATGAAGCTGTGGGTTTGGTTTCCTGAATGGTGTGAAATGGAAAAGGCCTTATTGTAGCTGGGACCAAGGCTGCTGTGCCTCGGTGCTGAGTTTAGGTGGATGTGGCTGTGCGGCTTCACTTCTGAGCTCCCTTCCATCCTTTATCTGCCTGGCTGCATCAGCTGCGTGTAGAAGACTGTGTCTGGCTCAGTAGGGATTATTTTAGTTGGGACTAAAGAGTAGTAATGTAAAGGCAAACAGACCATTTACGAAGAGGGTTTATTTTCTGTATAAATACAAAAACAGGTCGTCAACTTTTCTGGGTTCTGTTTGGAGTCAGTCCCCTGTTCTATGTTGGTTATATAACTGAAAAAGTTGCTGAGTTTCTCTGCGTCTCCTATTTTTTTGACAAATAGGTGTTACACGTGTACTCACTGTATGGAAAGTGGTGTGATTCAGCACCTTCATATTGTTATTGCACCTGCAAGACTCTCTGGTGTTTTTTCTCCTGTTTGTCTTCAGCCATTCCTTCCTGTCCCTGAAGGACGGAGGAAATGTTTGGCACATGTAAGAGTGGTGATGGGCCAGTTTCTCAGGCTGGGGTGGACTTTGGCTTGTGTCTCAGCTAAACTCCTTTTTCAAATCGCTGTGACTCCATTTGGAGGTATTAGGAATACCCCAATTTAGATGCAGCTAGGGCAAAGGTGGTTTAAGCCTCTGAGGGAGGTGAGGGCTTTGCCCATTGAGTTTCATCATTTTGGCATCTGTTGATTGCATAGGAATCTGAAAAGCATGCCCCTTTTGAGGCAAAACATAGGGAGACTCATGGTCCTGGTCTTGCATAGTAATTTCAAACACTATTTTGGGTAGATAGTGAAGGTAAGAAGAGAAAGATCTCAAGGCAGTTCTCATCTGAATGTATGTGTGTCTACACATACGTATATTCGTCGTGCATGTGGCAACAAAGCAGTACTGGAAGAGTGTGAGCTGAAAAGGACTTATACACTAAACAGCTTTTGTTGAGATTTTAACCTTTAAATGCAAATAGGAGGGAGATATAGTAGGAAGGGGAAAAAATGACTGAACAGTAAACATGAGTGATGGTTACAGGATAAATAATATCATTAACTTACGTTTTATTATTGTGGCTGCTGTGAGAGCAGAGGGCAGTTTTTAGAGACATACAAGTAATAGTAGTCCAGAGAAAAGCACACGGTCCATCAAAACCTTGCTTCTGGCAACAGAAAATACGAATCACCAGCTACGGTAGCTCACCATCTTATGTGCAATTATCTGTCTTAGGACTGCATGGTTACATTCACTCCCTGCTCCAAACATGTCCAGCTCCCCCTTGAACTGATGGTCACCATTTATATCTGTTATGGACTTCAGCAAAGACTCTCTTATTCTGAGCAATGACAGCCCTTTGCAAGAGGGTATTCTGTCTGAATTCCTCACAGTGCTTTTTGCAGTCATTCCCTGGCCAGTGTCAGTCTTTGTGGCCTCTCGTTTTGAATGATAAACTTTCAGAAAGCTTATTTGGCAGTAATCAATTCTTCTCATTACAGGATCCTCTGTATTTCTGAAGAGCTTCTCGTCCGTTTCTTCTCCTTTCTAAGCCAGTGTATATGTACAGTTTCTTTACAAAACCACAGATTACGAAAAGCTTTAAAAAGTGAGGGCAAAAGAGATCATTGCTCCAAACCCAGCTGACTGGCTGAATAGTATTCTTCTCATTTAGCATGGGTATCAGTGAAAGGAAAATGTGTGTTTAATACAAAAATGTGTTCTAATCACTCTGCCCAATTACAGCCAGCATGAATGATGGTAACGTGTTTCGAGCTTCCAAATAAAATGAGGAACATTAAGCTAAATGGGATGTTGTTATTCTGCTGCAAATGCCTTTGAATGTCTTCCTTCAGTAGCCCTTCTTACTGCACTTATTTCATGTGGGGAACGTTGCACCTGCTGAAATACGGGTGGTAACTTGGTGTTCTGTCTCAGCTGATGAAGATTTTTTGCTAGCCTGATGCTATCAATAGTAATGGAAGGCTGGTTATCTCTATAAGGATAACTAGTTCTAAAGAGTACGCTGGAAATGCTATGAATAAGTGTTAGAAAATAGGGGCCAACTGGTACTCACTCCCCCCAAATTCACTGACACTGGTGTCTCTATTTCTGTTTCAGCAGCAGGGTTCTGATGGAGAATGCTTTGCAGGCTACTCTTGGTTGTCTTTTGGTGCGTTCAGCTGTGTAACAGAAAAAAATTACTACTATCAGTACAAATACTTAGTACTATTGCTACTATTTATTACTGTTATTACCTATTCTAGCACTATTGCCAGGCACTAGTAGTACTAAATGTTAGGTACTAATGCTATCCTCTAATAGTAGGTAACAGCACTAAATTCACCATGGAATATATAGTATATTACCACTATTTAGTATTAAAATAAATTATTTGGATAAATATACTTCAGACTATAGACTCTTCAAAGTTGATCACGTGTCCTTTTCAAAGGCAAATCTAGGCTGATCTTGTAAATCATCACATTTAGTTTGAGAGGGAAGTTACAATAAAGCTCATCTAGTATTTTTCGTTTAATTCAATTATATTGTCTTCTTTGATTTTCTGTTGGACTACATGACTTCAAATTTTATAGTCAAAACACTTGCTGGAGATATTATGGCTATAGTGCCATAATCACACTATGGGCAGCATAAGACTTTGTATTTTAAAACTATTTTTTTTTAAATTCTTATAAATCCTTCTCTCTTGTATCTTAACATAAATAAAAACAAAACCTTGTCTACACTTCCTTGCAACAACAAATGATTTGTTTTAATAGCTTTTATTTTCTTGTTTAGTGAAAGACCCTTGGCATAAGAGATAACAAATGATTTCAAATAATGAAAATGTTTTAAGTTCAAGGTGAGCTAATTCAACTTACTTTGTATGTACTGAGGAGCAAGAGTACATGCACATGGGAGCAAGCTATTGTAAATCAGTGGCTGTGTAGTAACTAGGCTCTCTATACTCTTACCCTGTCATAAATGCAAGGTAGTTTACTCTGAATTGAAAGACGAGGAAGTGTCCTCACCATTACCGTGAGAACATACGCTGGTAATTACCCCAGAGCAGCTGATATGCGGCAGCTGCTTCCCTGCATACACTGCATCTTGTGATATATGTGAGATAATTTCAGGGAGTTTATCCCTAATAGGTGACTCCAGGATTGTCACTCCTTACAGCGTGAGAAAATGCTGTATTAGATTTGAGGAAACAGAGCCTCTTCTTTGGCTTTTTTTTTTATTTGTAGTGGGTGGTAGGTCACTCTAATCACTCTGCTGTATCATTCCTTCCCTCTTGCTGGATCTCTAAGTTGCAGGTGGCACTAGTTTCCTTGAGAAATTCTGGATGAAAAATACTTGGGCTGAAATTTTTGTATCTTTGGAACTTTTTCTTTTTTTAAATTTATTTTGTGAGTGAGCAGTTCTTGTCCAGGACCTAGCTGATTATGACTCATGTGGATTCAGAAAGCAGTAAAGAACCAAACATCAAGAAAATACTTGCCATACAGGTTTTCAGTGACAGATCCCAGCTATAAAGCAGAAAATAATCTATATTGTCAGAACCCAGCCTTGCAGTGGTTAGTATGTGTTAACTCTGATTCTAATGTGTTAAATGGTGTATCATTCCTCCATTTATTCATTCATTACCTTCTGGGTCTTTCTGTTAATGAATGAAATGCTGTGTTTTCCAGCTACTGTCTTTATTTTAACAAAATTATCTTTTTAAATGTTTTGAAAAAACTGAAATTCCTTAGAAAAAATATCAGAATCTACCCTTTAAAAAGTAAATAAAGCCTTTAAAAACCTACAATTTAAAATGCATTTTCTAAAAATGCGCATGTGGCTGGGGATTTTTTCAATGAATGGAAATCTATCAAGAAAGGGAAAAAATAAGTTGGTGATTTTTTTTCTTGTTTTTTTTAGCAGCAGTTTACCCAGTTCTGTTCCTCAGTGCCATAAAAAGTTTTTGTGTGCCTGCTCAGAGATGATTGTCTTCCAGCGGTGGGTGAAAAGAGTCCTATATGTCTCTTATCTCTTTTAGACATTGTAAATCTTTGTAAAGTACATAGATTCTCAGGATGAGAAACAATATTGAAGGGCAAGGCATTATTTAGTTCAAGTTCTGTGAACTATTTTATGTTTTTGTCCTTCAAAGAAGTTTAGGGCTCAGTAAGTGCATTATAAAGAAAGATAAAAGAATTTTGTGGTACAGAGGCTGAAGAAAGAACCGTATCCGTCATTACTTATGAAATCAACACTAAAATTATTGTCTTTAGAAATGCAGATAAACACATTACATCCCTAACAAGCTATGTTTCATGGAAAAATATATTGCAGTTGGAGAGGTTCTCTCTTTGAAGTCATCTGATAAAGGATTTTAATTGAGATCATTTCAATATGCAAATATGGTCTGGCCATTACACATCATTAATGCTTAGGCTTAGCGTAAATATTCCAGTCCAAAGGCTGGCTTTTTGCATGTTTCCCACCTACACGGAGAGAGCTTATCATAGGCAATTATCTTACCCAAATAAAAAATGAAAATGGGAAAGTTAAATAAATAAAAGAACATTCTGATGGAATCACGGTAATGTGCTTCTTGGTTAACATTAGCCCTGACTTTTGGACAGCTAGATTCGTTAATGTGCTTGTCCTTTGCTTATGCATCAATCTCAGTGAATCTTCCTGTGTTCCACAATGATATATGCCTAGTCATATCTTTCCTATCTAATAAATAAGCCATTGAGATAACAAAGGCAGGATCAATACAGAAAACTATAATCTTAAGAGAACATCATCTGGATTTTTGGTCTTGATCAGAAACAGAATCACAGAAGAAAAAAGTCATAAACTGAACTCCCTCTGGAATAAGTGATATCCTATGGACTTGGCATACTATATGAGTTAGCAGGTATTTAAAAATCAAGCTCTGGCCATTCCATGAAAATACATAATTACATATGGGGTTTTTTTGGATGCTCAAAAACATCAACAAAAGGACATCCAACTCCCAGTGACAGTTGAAAGGACTGAGATGCCAGATTTTCAGTTGTACTGCTGAAAATACTCCTTACTGTGGCAGACTTCACATGTTCAAGATTGGAGTTTAACTTACGGTCTTCTGTCTCCCAGTGTGTCCTTAAACTGGCTGCAATAAGAAAATCCAATTCTCAGAAATCAAAGCTATTGTAAAAAAAAACATTCCAAGTTGTGTGTCTCATTCTGCATTAGAAATACACAACTTCTCAAGGTCTTCTAGAGCAAGAAATTCATTCTGTTTGGAAGCTTAATATAGCACTTGTAACATTCATAACCAAACCTATCCTGTGATTTATAGGTTATAGTGACTAATTTTAATGTCGATACATTTATTCAAAGCACAGTCTAAATAAAGGTTTAGTGTCGATCACATTTACAAACACTACAGTTCGAAATAATTAAAACAAACAGATGAAAAAAATACCTGCTAGTTAATTCCACTTATACATGTATTTATTATTATGCAAATTAGGGAAAAACCTTTTCAAATGGTGTCATCTCATCTCTCGGCAGCATTTACAATATCTGTATTCAAGCTAGTTCCTGCTGGCTGCCTAGGCTGTGGGTTGGAAATCAGGAGGGCCACTTCACTCCCCATTTTTGCTCGCTCATCTTTAGTCAAGACACTTGGTCCCTCAGCACCACTGTTTCATAATCTGTAAAATGAGACATACCCTCCTTTGTAAGATATTGTAAGACTGATGTATTTAAAACAGTCACTAAGCTTCTTGTGTGTATGGTGCTTTCTGAGCTGGTTTTTTCTTCTGCCAGTGATGTGGACTAGGTCAAGGGAAGGCATCCCTACCTTGCAGTCTCTGCAAAATGTCCAGAACTGCTCTTGACTCAGCAGTGGAGTCTTGTCTTGTGGGTACATGAGGAGGTTTGCAGGAATGAGTTGGCCACAGTTGAAGGCCTGGCCAGGATTCGCAGCCAGCCCCTTTGGCAGATTTGCTCAGTTAGTAAGGACCACATTTCCATGGTTTCTCCTGTGAACCAGATCTTTCTGTCCTCCATCCACATCCACCCTCCTGATTGCCTCCATCCTGACTCATCTCCTTCCACTTCTATCTGTAATTTCTTTCCAGCCATTCTTCAGTGGAGTCTTTCAGACATGTCTGTTGACATATTTCTACTGCTTCTTTTCTTTGGTCTATAAAAATTTCATCTAATGGACCTTCAGAGTACATTTGAAAACTCGGGACATTATCAGACCCATTTAGATGTGGGCTGTGGGAGAAGGAAGAAAGAATCCTGTGACAGTGAGAAGTCAATGGAAAGTGGGTTTGGGAGTCTTAGCAGGCCTGCTTTCTTCAAGTGGGTGTAATGAAAAGTCCTGATGGACAAACACACATATTTGTACATGATATTGACTATCTGGACCATTATTCCCATGAGTCTGCCCCTAACTTTCTGTCCAAATGGCACTCTTTAGACAGGTCAACCGGTGATAGACTTCTGCAGAAGTCCAAACCTCAAGCTCCACTTCAGAAGCGCGTGGAGATGCCTCAGCCGTTCTGTCCATCGTGGTCAGTGGCTGATATGTAAATTTGTACGGTTGTTTGCTGCTTAGACAGGGGTGTCTGGGAACACACGGCCCTGGCTGTGGAAAAGGGCGTGTTGTAGTTGTGCTTGCTTGACAGGCCTTCTGGCTTCCAGCGGACTGAGACCAAATGTTTACCTCAAATGTCCATGTAGCAGCTCGGTCCTTTCAGCTGTCCCTTCACAGGAACCAGCGCTGGGTTTAGGACACTGTCCCAGGTCCCAGCCCCAAGCTTCACACAGGAGAGTTCCTGCTACTGGCACTATCCTTCATGTCCAGGACTCCTGTAATGTAAGCGGCACAGCTCTGGTTGTGCTGGGACATTTGGTCAGACTGGGATGAATCACAGAATCACAGAATGTTAGGGATTGGAAGGGACCTCAAAAGATCATCCAGTCCAATCTCCCCACCGGAGCAGGAACACCCAGATGAGGTTACACAGGAAGGTGTCCAGGCGGGTTTTGAATGTCTCCAGAGAAGGAGACTCCACAACCTCCCTGGGCAGCCTGTTCCAGTGCTCTGGCACCCTCACTGAGAAGAAGTTTCTTCTCAAATTTAAGTGGAACCTC
>VWYH01010423.1:87511-168543 GCA_013399365.1 Pampusana beccarii | reverse complement strand
TCTTTGTTGCCCTGCACTGGACTCTCTCCAGCAGTTCCCTGTCCTTCTGGAACTGAGGGGCCCAGGACTGGACACAATATTCCAGATGCAGTCTCACCAGGGCAGAGTAGAGGGGAAGGAGAACCTCTCTGACCTACTAACCACCCCCCTTCTAATACACCCCAGGTACTGTTGGCCCTCCTGGCCACAAGAGCACAGTGCTGGCTCATGGTCATCCTGCTGTCCACCAGGGCCCCCAGGTCCCTTTCCCCTACACTGCTCTCTAACAGGTCATTCCCCAATTTGTACTGGTACCTGGGGTTGTTCCTGCCCAGATGCAAGACTCTACTGGAACCTGGGGTTGTTGAAATGTGGCGTTTGCTCATGCACAGCTCCTACTGACTGCAAATGCCACCTGAAATCCTTTCCGCGTTGGTGGGGCTGGCTAGGGACAGCGAGAGCACAGGACACAACTGCTCCTCCCCAGCAGCTCAGGCCCTGTAGAAATTAACCCAGTGACTCCAGCTGTTGCAGCCAAACCTGTATTACCTTTGAATGGTGAAGCCAAGGCACTAGAAGTTTTGTTTTGGTAAAACTATCTTCCTGTTTCCTTAGGTTCATGGGGATCATAATTTTACCATAACTGCGGTGCTAGTGGTGGTCACATTAGCTAGTGTAAGGCCAGCTCAGTTATGTCTACAGAACGCCAAGGCTCGGTGACACTTGATCCTGTTCGTCATTATATGCTGAGTAGCAGCAGCATGTGCCCAGGCACCATATTTCTGCAAGGCATTTAAGATCTCAATGCCATTTCTCAAATATCTCTAGCCTGTCATAGTTTCTTCCTCTGTTTTATGAGAGAACTTCGAAAAATTCCCTGGAATTAATGAAAATTTTGTGCAAATGAAAATCTAGGGAGAACATCTCATTTCAGTATATAGGAAAGAAGGATGTATTTCTGATTCTATTTTGAAATAAATCTTGTATTTATTGTCCTTATTTTATAATATGAATGTCATGAGTGAAAGTGAGATTTTTATGCAGCGTTTCAAAATTTGGGCATTTTGTTCAGATTCAGAAAAAAGGCAATGTGTGAAATCCAGAACCGGAAGTCTGCCGTCCATGAGGCTTTGCCAGCTGCCAACCATTGCCAAAATCTGGGCAAATTCATCTGACTCTTACAACTGGACCCAGTTTTCACAGGGTCTGGGACCAAAGCTCTAGATCCAAGTGCCAAATCTTTGAGAATATTTATTCAGGAGGGGAACATTTTTCTTGCACTTTTCCCTAAAAATCTACTTGTAAATTTTGGAAGAATGTGTTGTTGCTGTGATAAGAAAGAGGTTTGTGTACTGGAATGAGGTTGGAAGTGAGGGATTCTTGACTCGGAGACCTGCAACAGTCCAGTTCAGGTCAAAGAGGAAAGGAGAGAAAAATAGGCAAGAGGCAAGAAAGGAGAATCAAAGAACTGAGGCCGAGGAGGGACTGGGATAAGGAAAGAACATACACTGGCGGAAAGTAGAGGAAGAAGGGAAAAGAAATATGGGGAGAGACAGGACAAAGAAAAGGGGGGGAAATAGAAAATGTACAGAGGGCAGAGAGCAAAAAAAAAGAAGAAGAACTTAGAGACAGAAGGAAAAGCTGCAGGGAAGAGGGTTTATTAGAGAAAAAAAATCACAGCTTGCTGAAATATGGTTGGAGTACAAGATTTTTATTTCATACCCTGCTGCCTCGGCTCTGATGATTCCTAGGCTGAAGGTATATGACACTGGTAGATAACATACGGGCAGCTTCTGTGCTCTTCTGAAAAGCTTTTTGTGTCCCTGACAAGTTGTTCTAATTGCACAAGTTCAAACACTTCAGATGTTCTGTGTGGCTGCAAGCACTTTAGAAAAGGTTGATGTAGAAAAGCCATCTCTCTGTCGTGTCCATGGACTGACTTTTCTTTAAAAGTGCTTATGTTAGTAGTTTAACTTTCTTGATCCAAGCACAGAGCTGACACTGTAAATATCTTGAATTAAAAAAAAAAAAAAGTTGGTTTGCAGGATATTTATGTGGAAAATGAAATTTGCCTCTGTATATTCAGTGAGACTGGCTGTATCTTTTCCTGAACTAAGAAGTGTTTGTTCAAGCACTTCCTTCTGTCTGTCTCCAGCACACCTAGGTTCTTTATCCAAACCTTGCTCAGCCACGTCAGCCGCCAGCTTCACTTTTAATGAGTAATAGAAAATGCTTTGAACCTTCAAAGCCCAGGAGAGTACATGAAACTTATTATGATGTGACCAGGAAAAGAATAGTACATGTCTCACCTGGGACCTCATTTGAGGTCCTCTTGGGAGGTGATCATGGAAATGGCAGAACTGACTGGCGCTAAAAGAGCAACATAATAGGGGGAAAAGATTGGATTAGCAAGCAGAGATGGGGCTGATAGATTTTAAGGCTCCTTTCAGTGCTGAGGGGAAGAGTTGGTTGCACAAAAGGATTGTGGAGGTAGGAGTTGTTCAGAACTAGAAAGCAAAGGTTGCAGATTAAGGTGAAATAATGTTCCAAGAGAAAAGACAAGTATTTAAAAGGGAAAGAGTATGTGGGAAACGAAGCAGAGGATTACGACTTTGAGTCACTTTAACCCTTCAAACTGTGTATATTGTTCTCTATTTCTCTTTTCTGGTTTGTGTCACCTGAAGTGAAAGCCTGGAAGTGCAGGCTCTGCTTGTTGAGTACAGAAGTGTGAGAGAAGACAACTGCAGATGATCTCTTGAAAAGAATAGCTACTGTGTGTCTTTGCACTTACTCCTTAGAGCAATCTGAAGAGGAAGACAATTCAAGTAGATTATAGTGCAACAGAAACACAGACCTCCAATGGAGATCACGGAAAGTATGGTATTTCTTTCTACTTTTTTCAACCACAAGCAATTTTTTTTTGGCAGGATGGAAGCAAAAGCATCTTAGCTGGGGTGGTGGAATAATAAGTTCTACGAGCTGTGAGGCTGTAGAAGCAGCACAGGTTTGCTGCACTTAAGGTGTGATACGCTTGGCTGTACAATCCAACTTGCAGACCTGGACATGGAGTGTTCACACAACACCACGCAGGTGGAGGAATTGCTGTTGCAGACACCCTTCGCTATTCATGGGTATATCACCTTTGGGTGTGGTAGATATCCTGGATAGATAATTCATACTTGGGCTAGATAATACATTTCCAATACGGCCTCTGCTTTGTCAGAGATTTTGAGTTGTATGGCATAAGAAGTATAGCTTTGTAAAATGTATTGACATGGAAAAAAGCAAGAAAATACCTGTTTTCTTGAATGTGCCGCAAGACTTCACCCCCAACACTGCAATTGTGGTAGCACAGAGGAGACTGATCACATTACTGGGATCTTGGCCCAAAGAGTATAGACTCATCCAAGACTGCTTGTGGGGAGAGGTGACAAAGCACATATGGGGAGATGAAATAAATGCTATGACTTTTGTCTCAGTGAAACAAGACTCGGTCCCTCTTGAAGATCTACTAAAATGATCTTTATCTGATACACTGGCACAGGAAAGTTGGCTATTCAAACGTTGCAGGGGGTTGGTGATGGGGGTGGTTGGAGAGGGAGATGGGCCTGTAAAAGTTAATCTATAGTTTAAACAGCCCCAGCTACTCATAAAATCAAAAGATGATAACAGCAAGATTTTTTCTTCCGCCTGTTTACATATGTTATGAGAGGCACTACAAAGAAAACATCGGTGTTATATTCTGACAGAGTGCAGGAGTTGGCAGATGTTTGTTAATTAGAAGAATTCGCGTAATGAAACAGTACTGAGGGTTCACAAGAGGTGCCACGGTTGCACACATCAGCGCACGTGTGCATCCTCTTTCACGCCTGCCCCGTTCCCGAGGCAGCACCTGTTCAACCTGTTGGTCTTGGGCTGTGATCAGCGTAGAGGAAAAAAATAAATATGTAAAACCAGATTGAGGCAGGTTGTCCTTTCCGAGGACACTTTGAACTCCAGTTGGGTGTGAACTCACCCACTGACGGCCCTGCTCACCTGAGCAGTCTGGGACAACCAGGGAGCCTGTTGCTTCTTGTAAAACTATAGGAACTTTGTAGTATACTGTTGCACCTCCAAGTGGGAGAACAGCTTGTAATGGCTGTGGGTCAGAGCTGGTTTAGGTGACGACTCTCAAAGACCTTACAGAACAGGGCAGTCAGACATATCATTCTGACAATGATGTGAACAGTGATATCCCTGCATGCTTTTTTCAGGCAGAACCATTCCTGAGGAAAACCCTCATTACATAAAAAAAAAAGGAACGAAGTCCGTGTTCGAGCTTAGTGGGGGCAAAACCTGGCCTAAGCAGCAGAGCCTTCTGGCTGTGCCTTCAGTTGCCAGTGTCTTTTGGGATATAGGATAACAAAGCTGATTTTTGTCAGATAGCCAAGTTAGAAGACTTTGATTGATCTTCGTGTTTTAAACAGGAGCCACCTTTGCAGTGACGGGCAGTGCATCGCCACAGACACTGCAAAAAAGCATGGGGAAAGTTTTTGTGGAGGCAATTCTGAGTGCACGGGACACCTGGAAGTGCCCAACTCAAATAGCAGGTGCCTAGCCACTTGCAGTTAAGAAATATGAATTATATTATTCCTGGTTGCTTATTTTATTTTGTCCCAAACTGAGATATACAGTGAGAAGAATTAGAAAAAAAACTACACTGATTCAGTTCAGGTAAACTTCCAAGTTGGGTTTCAGGAACTCGGTTAAATCATGGCTCTGCCATGAATCCCTTTGCTACGTTGCTCAGTGTGGCTGTTTTTGAAGGCTCTAGTTCCTCACTTGGAACATGTGGCTCCTGGCTGTGTCACAGCAAGCCTCATAGCAAACTGTGAGACCAGATTCATCTCATGAATTAAGGTGCTGGGTGAATTTCGCTTAGTATGTGCTGAAAAGCGCAGATTTATATTGTCTTGCATGTCTGTGTTCAATAAAACAGATATGTAACGAGTAATTAATGGCATTTCTTATTTCCAGTTAATCTGTACACAGTGTGAAACCAGTTTTCTTTGTGGTTTCTTGCTACTTCTGCTTTGAGTTCCAGCAAAAATCCAGAAATGCAGAGGTGGGTTAACAGACCCTCCCCTTGAAGCCCAAGCTAAATATTTGTTCTCTTTTGACGATTTTTACCTTAGTCCCAAGAATTCCATAAAGCAGGTATCTGTGCAAACTCTGCAGGGAAAATGATTGTTTGTTCATCTCAGGTCATTTTGGGTGCTTGCAAATTCATAATTCAACTAGACATGAGTTATTTTGGCCACAAGAACGGTGAAGACTTAACATGTATTCAAATTTACCAGTTAAAGAGTAGATGTGTGAAGAAAATTCAAGATGTGGTTAACACTTATTGCTTTATAGCCCTCTGAATTTTCTCTTACAGCAAGTATTTCTCTTACTCCTACAGTGTATCTGTAGGAGTCCTATATTCTACCTTGGGATATTTGCACAGCCTAAAATTGATGTCAGTGATAAAATTCGCAGTGGTTAGCAGGGTGTGGAGGGGACAATCAAAGGTCGACTTGAGGGGTCTCAGAACAATTCCTGTGACAATTTCTCTTGTCCCTACAGAAATCCGGTGGTAGCTTTGTTGACATGAAGGCTTAAGAGAACCCAGCTCTGTTCTCCATCACTGTTTCTCCATGCAGTCCTGCCGCAGAGGGGAGAGCTGAATCTCCAACCTCACTTGGAACTGGTTTTGTTCAGTTTGGAGAACTGGTTTTGTGTCATTATCACTATGGCCAAGGAGGGAAGATTTAGTGTCCTTCTTGATTACTCAAGCATTAACAGTTCCTGAAATACATTTGCAGACTTTCTTGCCTGGATTACTCTGAGCATTTTATTTAAAAAAACCTGCATCCTTCATATGCAGCATTTAGCATCTTTCCTTCACAAAAGTTAATCTTACAGCACAATAAGGTGTAAGGTTGTATTTTTTAGTGGTTTCAAGTGATTCTCCACTAAATTATAAAAAACACATAGCTGAATAAAATATTTAAAATTAGTTTGAATCTTTGTTATTTTCATGGGTTACTTTTAAAATATTTTCAATAGTTTTTATTTCCAAAAGAAAGATATTTTCTGTCTTTTTGCAAGTTTTTCCTTTACTGGGTTTGTACTATCAGTTTTCTATGTTCAAGGCAGGTAAAGGAACACAAATACTATGCAAAAAGGGACAGATTTACACTTGTCATCTAAAGCATATGGTTATACAGAAGTGAGGTTAAAATCAGTCCCTAACTGGATAACTGTACGTAAGAATTTGTCTACAATGCTTTGTGTTGTTCTAGTACTGTTATTATTGCATCTCCTGATCTTACCTGTATTAATTTTCATGATACCTCAGTAAGAAGAGAAGATTAGTACCCCTGTTACGTGAAAGGGGACAGAGCCCTAGAAACAATGGCTTCCAAAAATCACAAAGAATATCTCAATTAGGTCAGTGAATAAAACTCAAGTCTTCTTAAATATTGGTACTGAAACCAAGAGAAGCCCTCTGTGGAACAAGCTAGTAAATGTTGAAATCAGAATATTGTATTAATTTTGTGGGTAGCTTTTGAAAGTCTGCATGAAACCACATCCTAGTTGTCTAAGAGCCGTATGGTGGGTCTATTCACACTGTTCATTAAACTTCCAGTCTGTCACTACGGTTTAGGACTACCCTGAAGCTGAGTGAAAACTAAAATGCTTAACATTGTTTCATTCAATTAACTCAATCATCTCAAGTGTGCTTGTTGCAGGACATCAAGCACAAGACAGGTGTGTGTTGGAAGTGAATTTACGACAAGCTGAAGAATACAGCAACACATCTCCTCATGTCAAACCCTGATTATGGATGAGCTGTTTGCTCTTATGTCCTTCCTCAGCCACATGCACTTTCAAGACCAGCTTTTTAAACATTTCTGTTGAATGGGCCTCATAACTTTGGCAGACAAGACCATTCCAAGGAATGCTGCTCATACTGTGATGCAGACAGAATTTCTCCCCCACTGAGGAATGAGAAGGAAGGTCAAGATAAGGCCCTTTTAGTTTAGCACAGCAGGTGTGTTAGTCCAGAAGGCCGCAGTCCCCACGGTGACTTTGGTGGTGACACTGTTCCTCACTGGTTTGCATCCCTGGTCGCTGCTGGACTGTGCTGGCCAAGCTCCACTCCGTATCCATTTTTCACCTTACGCCATGAGCGCTGCTGAAGGATTTCTGGCAAGTGCTGGAAGCATCTTGGAAAGTGTCTGACTCTGTAGGCTGCAGTGGCTCCCTTGAAAATGCAATGGTCTTGTGTTGCATGTTGTTGGGGTGCACTGATGGTGAGTTTTGCTCCTTAAAGGCCTCTTTCCCCATTAACCCAACTGATTAGAACAAGTGCAGCTGAAACAAATTCAAATGTGTTTGTGTTCATATATGCTCAGATTCCCGCGTTTGTGTTGGAATTTACCCTTGGAGCAGTTAATCCTCAGCCTATTTCAAAGGTGGAAATTTGGTATAGCGGACTGCAGCGTCTCAGGTCTGACAACTGTGGATCAGGAAAGGAAAACTTTTTTATAGGAGAAGCTTCCATTTTCTCTCTCTTATATCTCAGATAGGTTGCCTTTCAGTTGTAATGGAAAAACTGCCACGGGCTACAAATAATGTGGAGTATTGTGGAAACAAAGTGCTCCGTGGTGATCAGAAAAGTTTCTCTACTATCTGTTCATCTGCAACTGTGTTTTAAAGTTTTCCATGAAAATGCTGAAATGATGCCTGACATGACTTCCAGCTTCTAAGGTAAGTAGTCAGACTTTCTAGGTTCAGAGGCTGAATTCTTGAGTGAAACTCTACAAAATGTAAGGGCTGGCCAGTCGATCCCAAGGCATATATTGCAACTACATTTCCTAGGAACTGTTAAACTTCCTTGTCACCGTACTGTAATTTCAATCCTTCATCAGCATGGAGCATCATCAATGTAATCAAGGCTTTGTCACGAGTAGGAGGATCCACGTGGCAAATCCCTTGTGGCTGAGTAATGAAGAAGGTGGAGTGAAACACACTTGTTTTCTGTGTCCCACACTGCCCTAGAGTGCTATGAACAAGCGGGCTGAAGTTTCAAAAACTTATTCTTAAATTTGTGTAATTGATAGTAATGAGATAGGATTTCCAATTTTCTTAAATGACTTTGACAATCTCAATGACAGGATTCATTTTGGTGGATGTGAAGTTTTAAATCTTTCCCTTCCTTCCTCCCTTCCTCCCTTCCTCCCTTCCTTTCTCCCTCCCTTCCTCCTTTCCTTCCTTCTCTCCCTCTTTCTCTCACTCTCTCTTTCTCCCTTTCTCCCTTTCTCTCTTTCTGTGTTTTTCCCTCTCTTTTTTCTCTCTCTCATCCTCTGTGGTTTTTTTTTTTTTCAACCCAGTAACTAACAAAATAAATGTTAAAATAGAAATGGGAATTAACAAACGGAATAAGCTGCTGACAAAACATACATAACAGTTGTGGTGTAAACACCCTGCTCAAAAGACCAGATTTTCCATAATATCTGTCAGTTTGCAAGAAGGAAGAAAAAAATGCTTCACAGAGCAGTATAAATAAATAACAGTGTGATGTGTAACTAATATTTTCTAATTTTCATAGGAGCCACCATCTTGGCAATATTGTGTTGCTTAGGAACTAATAAAAACATGTCTTTTTTTGTTTTGTTTTTAATGGTTCCTTTGTGCCCTGATATTTTTCCAAGTTGGCAGCGGTAAGGAAAAACAATGTGATTTGGTTAGATTCAGCCCTTCTCTCTCTCAAGTCTGGAACAGAACAGATAAGAACTTGTGTGTCAGAATACAAAGTTTACTCAGCACGAGTCAGAAGCTTTTGATGTTTGCTATCCAATCTGGCCCGGCATCTTTGAAGTTCAGTTACTCGTACTATAGCCCCGTTAGTAAGAAAAAGCCATTTTCCCTATGTTAGTTAAAACACTTGATGAATAAGAGCAGCTACAGCAAAAACAACAAGATATTGTCTTCAGGGCTGATCCAGGCATTTTTATTTCTGTTGGTCCAAAAGAGTGAAAATATTCAATCAAATATACGGAAGAAAATGGAAAGTAAATTCTGCATTGTAATTGGGTATCCTGTTCCCAGAATGTGTTTCTACATGTAGTTCATCAGTTAAATGTAGTACACAACTTAGTCATTCTAAAGTCTCTAAAATACTCAACTGCATCCTCTTTGTATGCCTGTCTTTGAAGCTAGATATTGGTCTCATTTGTTAAAAAGAATGAAACCTCTTAAATGCCTTAACCAACATCAACAAGTAACTCTTCTGACACAGAAAATTAATTTCCATTCCCATTTTTTTTCTTGGTCAAGAGGTCAAATTCACAGCTGGTGTAAATCAGCAGGGTGCCTTTCCAGTTGGTGGACCTCTGCCGATTTACACCAGCAAAGGATGTGGCCCAGGAAGGCTGAGATGAAGGAAATTGCTCCCCATAACCCATCACGGGGCAGGAAGTGGAACCCAACCCTGAAACTCCGTCATGTGCTTTAACTACGAGTCTGTAATTAGAGCAGGAAAAGCAGTATGGCTTGTGGTGTAACTCTTATCAGGGTCTTTTGAACTATGCAATGAATTCTTTAATTGGCATAGATAAATTCCTTTCACTTGAACAAAATCCAGCCACAGTGTTAAATATTATGGATGTCAAATATTAAAATGATTTTCCTGTGCTACTAGTAGTGTTCTTTGAAGGAACAGTGTCTTTGTTCTAGGAAATAAAGCTATACAATCAGTATACAACTAGTGAAGTCTCACATTTTCTACCTTTTACTGAGTAAGCCTTACAGAAAGCAGAAACTCTTCTCTTGCATCCATTGTGGGTTCTCAAGGAGACCAGTGTTTGTCATTTCTTTTAGGCTGTTCTAAAGGGTCAGTTAGATTACATTTGGTAGCGAAGTAAAAATTGCAACCGCAGAAGGAATACCACCACCTTTAATTGGAAATCTGCAGTCTCAACAAATTGTAACAAATCACACTTCTATTTTTATTGTAAATGTGCCCTGAGTTAGCTATTGGGAAGATGAAAGGTTGGTATAAATGATACAATTGAGTTACAAAGAGAAACAGTGCACAATGGAGAGACTTTTTTTTCCCAAGCTTTTCTTCTGTGAGACCCTGCCAAATAACCATTGAGGATTTTTTTTATTAACATCTGGGTATTTAGTGTATGGTATTGAAATTCTTTCTTTACCTTCTTCTTCCTCTTTTGTTACATTCTCAGCTCTATTTCATGCTTTGCCTCTTACCACCAATCTGTTGACCTTTCCCATTAGGAGGATATGAAGTCTGAAGTCTTCAACATGATAGAAGAAACTGCACACAGATTGACACACACACACACTCCATCCGGTAAAGAAAGAAGCTGAATGACGCTATGTACTGCCCCCCCAACTGATGCATTTTGCCTTATTGAAATATATGGAAGCTGTTCGTAATATGACTCAGAGGTTTTGGAAGAATTTGCCTAGTCTTGAGTTCCTGTGGCACTGTCTGGCCTGGAACGTGCTCCAAACAGACCCTTTCTACCTCGAAGCTAGTGGAAATAACAGGAAGAAAGACTTCCACTAGAACTCAGAGATCATGATTGTTGATATTTCTACCATTAAAAGAGAGACATTAACATGTCTTCTTGATGAAGTACTAGGTTATTGTCAAGTCTTTTTCTCTAACAAGGAATGAAGAACATAGCAAAGAGGGTTAACAGAGAGGTGGTGGACTCTGCTACTGATTTTATGACCTCAAATCTTTCTATAGGAGGGCATGGACACCCCTCCAGCCAGGGACAGCGTTCGCTCTACGTGACCAAAAATGCAGATATTACTCATTTCAAAAGAGGTGAGACAAAGTTAGGAATGAATCAAGGGTTAGGTGTTACAAGTGGGTTTCCTTGACCTGTTGACTGGGTCTGTTGTCCGATGGGCAGCCCATGGTAAGAAGCGATGAAAGGGATGTCTGTGCAGGTGCATCTTCAGTGCGTTTAGGAGTCTCATTGATGGATGCCAGAGATCCATTGAACTCTGTGTTCTCCAGAAGCTTGGTGCACGTGGGTTCACCACTCAGGGAGAGAGAGGGAATTTCTTGTAAGAGGTCTCTGTAAGAAAGGACAGTTATACACGTAGATACAAAAATATTTCATACACATAGATACAAAAATATTTCTTTAGCAACATGTTAATTAAGAATGAGCAATGTGTTTAAATTCAGCAGGGAAGCAGTTTTGCTGACAGTTGGTCTGTCCTTGCAGGCACGTTCTGTGCCCTTATCAGGGTGAAAAGAGGTAGTTCATGGGATGCTGGGCTTTTTTTCTTTTTTACTCCCTGTGGAATAATACCCATATCCCAGGGTAATGCTATTAACAAACTTTTCCTCCTACACAAATGGCTGAAAGGTGGTTCTTGAGATATAAACCAGCAAGGGAAAATCAGCATAGCTCCACAAAGCTGATTTACTGCTGTCTTTGTTTTGATCCAATGTATCTGGTCTGTAAAATGAACCTTTGCCCAACAGAGGATGTGATTTTTGCGCTGAAAACACCACGTAATCCTAGAAAGATAAACTGCTGGGAGTTTTTATTTCATGTGCAACATGACTCTTTTGTATTACTTGGTCAGCGGAAAGAAATCTTAGAAGTTCTGTAGTGTAATTGTGAATGAGATCATTGGACTTCAGTTCCTACATGTGTGCAAACTCTGAAATTAGGCGTTAAGTCTCATTGTGTACTTACTAATCCACTTCGCTGCAAAATAGTTGCAGGCACTGTACAGCCCTGGTGATACTATTTTTCCACCTCTATCTGCAGTGAAAGTATCTGTGTTTGGGCTGTAGAAAAGGAAACTCTGTGATAAATCCACTTTTGTCTCTATATTCTGTGCTATACAGCCGCTGCTGCTGGTGGCTTGCCGCAGTGAGAGTCGCAAGCGCGTTGTTTTTGTTTGAGGACACGTGGAGCTCATCGCATGAGAGCAGCTATCATTTCTGGTTTAGACTTCACCATGGCATTTGTGATTTGAAGGTATTACGCTGTATAGCATTCTTTTATTTCCCAGATTCTCCTTCCAAAGAGAGGAAACTCGTAGGCTGATGTTTTGACAGTAAAGCAAATGTCGATTGCTCTTTTATAAATTCTGACAAGCTACTGTATGTAACGTTTATTTAGTGCTCTGTGTGTGTTGCCAGCAACACTAGCTAAATTTCTTCAGCAAAAATAAAAGGGTTCAATCAATCATATGATCTGGGCAACCTATATTTATATCTCCAGTGTGTCATAACCTAGTGTTGCTTGTCATTTCTTATCTGATCTACAAATATTACAAAAGCAATTTTCTGTCAGACTGAGGCTTGATCACAGTTGACCTCAAACACCTAAGTGTATTTACTGGAGAACCTCCAAAGCTCCACGAATATTTACAGGTGGTGTTTTCTCTCTGCTGTGCCCATCAGTATCAAAGAAAACCCACCTGATGTTTTCCAGTTAGGGTCCTTCCACCTTCATCCACCTTCACGTCACTTACCTTTTGGCAGTTTCTAAATGTTTTGGAGACAAATAAAATATCTTTCTGTCTTCAGCTGGGTGGTATATGAGCTCAGAGAGACACCCACTTTTCTTATCTCGCTCTCACTCTCCCTTTTCTCTCTCTTACTAGTTTGGTCTTTGTTATTACAAAATGTATCTCTTTTTTTTCTGTTGTTTGGAAAGTGTACAATGAAAACAGAATGCCAGCTGCATCTTTGCTGAAAGAGCAGCCTTAGTTAGCACAGTCGCTTCGGAGCAAACTGGGAAACTGTTGATGCTGCAACCTCTATGACTGTGAGAATATTGCTCTGTGAGTTGTTTTTTATCAGGAACTCATAGCTGTTGGCTGGATGTCTGTGGATTTTTCTGGATTCAAATTTATCCTCACCCCCACCCCCCTTCTCCCCAGTACCAGATTTATCTTTGAAATGTACTCACAGATGGTATAAATCATTTCTAAATGTCCTCAGTACAATGCAGTTTCTTAGGAATTCTTCTTCTCTTGTTTTGCAAATGTTTTTTTTTTTTTCTTTGGCATATTGAAGTGACCTTGGTGTGTCTTACAACACTCAATATCGGGAGGCTTTATAAAACTCATATCTCAGAAGTGTCTGACATTACATTACAAGAGGATCTGTAAACCTCCGTGAGATGACGAATGTCTTTTTTAAACAACAGACCAAGACTTCATTTAAATTAGTAACGTGGAGATTAGAGGAGCTCTCACAGGCTGTGCTGCAGCCATGCCAGGACTCTAGGAATATCAGTCACATGAAAGCTGTTAAGTTTGAGATGGAAATAAATCAAGGAGCCTGTAAAAACTGTCAGCAGGTCAGGGAAGTTTATGAACTCTTGCTGTATCTAATCATAAATCATAAGAATAAGCTAAAACTGAGAAGAAAAATGTCCTCTTTTGTAATCTAATGCTGTCTGTTAAAGCAATAAAACTCAAATGAAATGCATGCATTGCAATTTTTAGTTGATACTTTACATTATTACCAAAGTGCAGGAAGAGTTTCAAAGTTATAAAAGTGAGACAAATGAGAGGTGGGCCTGCGCTGGTTGGCATCTCCAGGCCTGCATCTCCTCTGCCTTCCAGAAGCAAAAAGCACTCACCCAGCAAAAGCACTGAAGTGCATGTGTAGCTGCAGACACTGACACAGGCTTAATCGTGGCAATGGCACTGATTCACAGGCTTGAGGTAACACGGGCAGAAGCTCTTTGCTGGACCCGAGCTCCAAGGCTGAGTGCAGCAATCGGCACGGCCCTGCTGTGCAGGAGGGAAGGATCGGATCCGGGGCGTATGTGTGAGCTCCGCTCTTAGGAGTGAAGCAAAAAGTGGAGATGTGACGGTGTTTGGGCATTGTGGGCAATAACGAAAACAGTTTCTGGAGAACAACCTCTCTATTGTCACTTTTAAAACCTGTATGACAATCTCGCTCGCTTTTAAAGTCCTCTAGCTCTAGAAACCAGAAGCCACTCTCACAGGGCAGAGCTGGCTTTGTCAAGGTTTGGCCCCTTTGTGCCTTAAACCCACAGTCTTTCCATCCGTGTCACTCAGGAAATATTCTGCATCTGTTTAGAGCCCCATTGACTTCGGTGATATTCTGTATAAGGGTGAGGGTTTATCTGTGGGGATTGGATTGCAGGGTGAGGGCCACAGACTGAAAATCTTCCTTGCCTGGCATACTGTTGAAAAGCACTATGGATGTTTCCGACACTATGGATACTGTCATGCTGGGGATCCATCTCACAGTATGGTAAGTGTTCACAGTACTTTGCAATGGTATGCCAGGCAAGAAAGATTTTACAATCCAAGGCCCTGACCTTGCAATCTGATCCCCACCGACAAATTCTTTACCCTCTCTGGAGTAACACTGAAGTCAATAGGACTAGTTGAGGAGTAAAATACTATTCAGGATGAATAAAGGGATTGGGAGGAAAAGCCTGATACTGTACGAACAATGCGTGAAAGAGGGAGAGGAAACATCTCAGCTTGCATTTAGCAGAACACAGAAACTGGGGAGGCTAGCTTTGTTTCCTCTGCTTCTTACCAGGACTGTGTACGCTGGCCTTGGAATCATCTGGACCACATTTGCTGCTGAGAAGTTTGAAAGGATTATGTGTGTGCAATTATAGAATATGTTCATAGTTTTTACACCTGGGTATTCAAACTGAGGGTGACAGAAGTTGGTGTGAAAACATACTGCTGAGGGAAATACATCAGTGATAAGGAAATCTTGCTGAGGTTGTAAAGTAAATACAGACTGAACACTATACGACTGTAAAAATCACACAGTTGCTAGGGTCTGATACAAAGTGAAGTTGTGTCACACTTGTTTAAAGAAGAGCGTTGCATATGTCCCATAGAAACAGAGCAAAAATCTTTTACTGGCTCTGAAAATACTGTGTGTGATTCTTCTGAAGAAAGCAATACCCTCTTGCTGTGGCTTTTATGGGACAGGGAGTGAACCCTGTATTCATAAAGCTGGGGAGCTGCTCCATCTGAGCAAAGCCATAAACAGCAACTGACTACTTATATTGCAAGAACTGGGTGTTTTTAAAGCCAAGTCCTAGCTCTGTGGCTTTTGAAGGTAAGCGCTGGATGAATTCTCCTGACCTCAGACAATAGAGCAGAATCTTTTTGATACTGCCAATATACTGCTTGATAGAGAAAGCTAAAGATGGTGGTGGAGAAATCTCTGCAATCAGGAAATCCTGGAAATGGAGGCTAGAGTTTAAAGACAGTAATAGACATTGTAGGTGATTCCAGCTCAGGAGTATGTTTCTATTAGTCAAGATGCTGAGTTTGAGAGAACGGTGTGTTCTCAACGCCAGAGAAATTTTGGTGTCTTATGGTAGTTAGTGAAATGTAATGAGCCCAGTGGGCTCCTAGTCTGGTTTCTCTAACAACGGCTGAACACAGCGATGAGTGGAAGGAAGGTGGACATGCCCCATGGTGCAGGCATCTGTGCTGTGCCATATGCAGAGCCCTGGAGCAAAGGTTATCACCATGAGAGCCTCTGCCACTCACTGTGAAATCCTTGATTTGGATCAGACATTACGGGAGCTAGCTTGGTTTTGTGTGCGCGTGTTGAAGGGATAAAAGCCTTGCTTCAGAAAGAGAACTCCATATTCAGCCTTCATGTGGTATTAGAGTGAGGAAAATCTCCCACCTTGAGAGGGAACTGTGCCTATTCCAGGTGAAACACCCGTACTTTTGACATTGCTGAAAACAGTAATAACAGTTCCCTGCACGATCCATCCCTGATGGATGGTTACCTGGCGTGCTCCAAGCCAAGCAATCTGACCTGAGGAGAGGCTGAAGTGCCACCTCCCACCCTGGGTGAGAAGAGGGTGGCGGGCTGCCGGGTCTGGGGACGGAGCAAAGTTTGTGGGGTGTCCTGTCTGGGCCCTTGAGGGAGCACCTCTGCAGAGCAGCCAGCTCTTTTGCGCAGCCGTGACACTGGCGGGTTAAACAGGCTCCTCAGCAGTTGTTCAGGGCGTGCAGAGCTGATCAGGCTGGGAAAACGGACAGGAGAAAGGGCCAGTGTAGGCTCCCAAAAAACATTCACCCAGATACTTTCTTTGCTGATGCACACAGGCTCACATTTGCTTCCCCCTATGCTCCTGCTGACCTCCTCATCTCAGCCTGCTGTTTGTCCTCCCTGCCTTAAAGCCAGCGAGGGGCCTGGTTAACCCCGTGTGTGAATTGCCCGGTGAGGACTAATTACTTGTACTTCCTTCTGTAGCACTGAAAAACATGTTTTATACTTGCCCTCCAGACACAGACAGGACATTAGGATTGGGAAAAGGCTATAAACCAGCTCTTCATTAGTTTCTCTTCATTGTTACTGGGACAGGACCTTATGGCTTCACTTCCTCTGAGAGGGGGTTACTGAGGCAGGATAAAATGCAGGTGCCCAGGTGCCCATGACATAGTTTTCCCCTGCAACCAACCTGAATAGCTTTCAAGAGGAGAGATCAGAGACTCCGGCTTTTGTAATGTCAGCATCCTTGTTAAACATTTAGCAATCTGAATTCAGCTACAGTAATGCCTCTAGCTTTTTTTGTTCAATGGACACAAACCCTTTAACAGACTTGTAATGATATTAAAGATGAATGAAGAACATACAATATTTAATTCCTTGTCTGTGATCTTTAGCGCAGAGCAGTTCGATCTGAGTGTTTGCTTACCGTACCAAAAGTGAAGGTTTAGAAAATACGAAGGAAAATTAAATGTGTGGGATTGCGGGGACAGCAGGGATGGGCAGCCTGTGAAGGACGGTCTGGAAGGCTGTGGCTGAAGTATAACTCTTACATCTTAGAATCAGAGGCAATGAGAGGGTAAATTGGCAATGGGGGATTTCCTAATGTTCCCCTGATCAGAAGGATAAGGAAAAAGGTTATTACATAAATCAAAAGCTTTACTAAAAGATCAGTCAAATACGGGCTCAGGGGACTGGCCTTGGTAGCAAACATCTTTACATTGTTAAGTCAACCCGCTGAACTGGGTCAGAAGCGAGAGTTTTATTAACTGAAGGCTGTTGAGAAGCAGGTGTGGAACAGATTAATGGTCTGGAGCTCAGCTGGCTGAGAACGGCCAGACACAGAAAGAGACAAAAATTAACCCCAAACTATTGACCAGGGCCGATGTCAGTGTGCAGTGAGGCTGGGGGAGCCGTCAGGAGTGCCAGGGAGCAGGGGGACGAGGAAGTGTGAGCAGACAGCTTCTGTGGCGAGAGCTAATCTGGGTGTGTGCTGACACTGGTACCGTGCTGGGCAAGGAAAGGGGAATAGAGAGCTGTTTTTCAGTTTGGAAAGTGGGTATCTATTGGGTGTTCTCAGAAAACAGGGCCACAAATCAGCACTGTTTGTTACTTTCAAGAGTTTAAAGGGAAGAACATCTCGTGTTGGTACCGTTTGCTGTGTCTATGGAGCTGCGTGCAGCGGGGTGCTTTGGCTGGGTCAGATGAGAGTGGGCAGCATAGGGGCAGTGAAAAAATGCTGTAAGTAAAGCCAAATAAATGCATGTGCGAAGAAACAGCTCACAGTTAACTGGCCTGGTATCACTTCCCGTGGCTGTGTGGATCCCCTCTTTGCTCACCTGTACGTGGGGCTACCTCCAGGTTGTGGCACAGCACTTCCCACCAGTCAGTAATGGCAATTTGGCCACACGGGATTTCTGAGGTCACGTTCATGAGAAATGCCAAAGATCGCAATCCTTCAGCCACATACTCTCCTCTGTTCCTAAACAGCTTTTTCTTGCCAAGTATGTGCACCCACATGTGTATTTTTTGAGCCAAGAAAGGGAAACACTCTTAAAAACATCTGACATAAGGTCAGAAGGAGCTGCTCCTCAGCACAGGGATGTTCCTCAGGGATGTTTACTCTTCAGATAAGGCAAGAGAGATCATATGAAAGAGTGGAAAGAACTGTTTAATGAGAGTGAATTAAAGGATTCATCTTGTGTTCCTTAGGAAGGAGACCAATAACAGGAAAACATATAGGAGAAAAGCACATAAATTGTGGTGATCATTGCAACAGGATGTTGTTGAGAGCATCAATTCAGTGAGATTAAAGATTAGAATAGGTTCTTATTTGGCTAATGAATTTCCTAAAAATTATATAATAGCTAAAGGCAAAGATTTAAGATGAAATATGCTGTGTCTGACCTGAGATGTGCTGAACGCTGATCCGCTATTAGAGCTACTGAAAGCAGATGAGCTTCAGATCTAATCCGGTGTGGCAGACAGAGTACTTCTCTGCCTCCCCGATTCTGGGTCTGAAACACTGTGATAATTGCTGTGTTCCTGTCTTTGAAATGCTTTCACACATTGACAGTATTACTCATTGACTGGTTGTTCCTTCTTTCCTAATCCAGTTTAGAACTGAAACTGCTCTGCATTTTCCCCTATTTTTTTTTTCTTGTTCCTTGAGCAGCAATGCAGTTCATAGTGAAGTTCTTTTAACAGTGGAAAATGTTTTGTTTTCAGTGTCCAAAAGTGTCTTCTGTTGATTTTGATGACGCTTCAATTCAAGTATGTTAAAACCTCAGAACTTTATACTTAAGAAAGGTCCATTTTGTTAATTGACAAATGTCATCTTTGCAATTTTGAAGAAGTTGGGATTTTTTTTTTTCCCCAGCAGTTCTGCTGAAAAATGTCTCTCATCTTCACAACTTAATTCATTATTCAGTAATTATCACTGCAGAAATATATTCGGAATAGCTATCAGAGTACAATTGGAAAGAAATATTATTTTGCCAGTTGCAGTAGCCTCTCAGAAGAATGTGGTAGTTGCATTGCAGAAAGGCCAGTAATTGGGATGAAAGGGAGAAGTGTTATCAGTCATTATGCTTCAGGGCATAATCTGATCACCAGCTGTAGTCAGAAGAGATCACTGTCTCTAGTACTTAACAGGACTAAATTTGTCACATTTTGATGAGGAGGTGAAGAGGAAGGGTATGTCTTTGGCTGATCAAGTATTGAAAACAACATCACTAGCAAAGTAAATTTTTTGATCTGAACTGAGTGTGTGCATACGTTATACATTAGCTACCTGCCAGCTAACCAATTCCTCAACTTTGTTCAAAATCACAGTGAGAGTGAGTGTGAAAAGACAATGTTTAAAGTGAGCTCAGGCAGTGAGGCAGTCTAAGCATGACAGGAGACCAAGCAGCTTGTCATTGGTGAAACCAGTGGAAAGTCCCTTTTTTTTGTAAGGTTTTGGAAATGTGAGCAACATGGAATTTCTGCTTCCTGGCGTTTACTGAAATGACACTGGTTCAGACAGAAGCTAGCTTTCTTCACAGCACATTTCAGGCTGTTTCCCTCTTCAGTCAGTAGGATAGATTTTTCTGATGGAAAATATCTCCAGGGAAATGTAAGTGGACAAATGGAAGTTTATTATTTAATTTTATGTGTGAATTGTATTAGATTTAGTTGTAATCAATAGAAATAGTATTATCCCACTAATTTCAAAGGATACAATAGGAAAATCTTGACACTATTAATACTGGGATTGAAGTTCTTTGTTCCAGATTTTCTCCGAATCAAATTCAACATTTTTCTTTCATCCACCTCTCCTTGGGAAGGGGGAGAGTAAGGACCAGTTGGAGGTTTTGTTCACTTCTTGAGCTGAGCCTGAACCCCCTTCTGAGTTTCACAGGAGAGTGGATTAACATTTGCGTAACTCACCTCCATGGCAGCATTACAATTTATAGTGGCAAGTGGGAAATACCAGAAGGAAAAATGTTTCTGTGTCAAATCCCAGAAAAGAAGAAGGTTTTGTTTGCAGTGCAGGGCTGGCGGGGGTGGGTTTGAGGACAGGGGTGAATGAGCGGATTAGCACTGACATGGACGCACTCCTGGGTTCCCGGTTTGGTTTCTCGTGCTGGACAGTTGCTTCACATCGCTCCATACCCGCTTCAGGGCCTGAGCAAGGGAGTCTGGTGAGGTAGGGGTTGCTAAAGTTCTGGGGAAGATGAGGATGGTGGTTAAATTTCAGCCATTGAAGCCTGAAATGAAGGGGAAGGGCGTAAGAGAAATGGGTGGGATGAGGGGGTTTGCCTGGGTTGCGTATGCTGTGGGGATCGGAAGCCTATGTGCAATTCAAATGGTCGGTACAGGAGGGCAAGGATGTATAAAGAGCAACCAAGCATAAGGTATAAAACAGCAGGGAAAGAAGAAGACTGGACAGATTACAGAATGAAATTAAGAGTGCAAAAAAGTGATAAGGAAAGCAAAGCCTGAGAATGAAAGGAAGACCGTACAGGAGGTTAAGACAGATAATGAGAAATGTTACCAGAGTGTAAGGGCCATGAGGTCAGTGAAGGAGAGCATAAGGCCTCTAAGACATTACAAAGGTAATTTATTGTCAGAAAACATTTCTAAGTGTAATGTATGCTGTGGCTTGATACTCACAAAAGGAGGACAGGGGACAGATGCCACAGGCGGACATAAATTTCCCCAGAGAGGAAGAAGAAATATGGGGAACAGGGGAAGGTGTCAGGCTGACACAGAACTGCCTTGTGACCTTTGAAGACTGGCAAACAGTGTCAGGATGGGATATTAATTGAGAAAAATAATGTCTTATAATTGTGCCAGCTGAACTGAAGAGAACTGAAAGCAAAACCAGTCTGTCATTTCAGGCCACTACTAACGCATCTGAGTTGCTTCTGTGCAGCATCATGTGGCCTCACTGGGAACCAGTTTGTCTGGAAGCTGAAGTTTATGTTGCCAAATGCAGGTGAAAAGACTGTAAAATGCTTCTGAAATCACAGCTAGCTTTAAGTTAACTAAATTATATGTCTTGTTTTCCTGCAGTCCTGAAATAAGGGAAATACTTAACTGTTGTGGGGAATATGTTTAAGGCAATGATGACTTCCCATGGTACTGATAACCAACAGGGCTTCAAGCCAAGATTTTTTTACTCATTGAGAAATAATTGTGACTACATGAATGTGTATAGGGAACTTTCTCATGATAGAAAAGTAAGAAATAAACCTCTAAGCTTTAGTCAAATTGCCTTTAAAATGCTGCGTTATGCTTTTTACCTTCTACAGATGTTCCTAGGGTTTTACAGAAAAGATGTTTTTTTTTAAAAAGCCTGGGGCTTGATTCTTAGCTGGTACAAGTCAGTATTGCTGCAATGAATGGAAAATGGGAGTTTGATGCAATACTCTGAGTATGTTTATGTGTCATTTTGCTGTTCCTAAGGCCCTTATAAAATCTCCCAATGGTTTCCGGAGATGTTTTATCTGTCTAGACTTATGAGGCCAGATTCTTTTCTCTCCTAAGGCCTTTCTCAGCTATTGCCTGACAATTTCTAGTAAAGAATTTATCTGACAATGGAGAATCTCTAAGGATGAGAGTTACTGGATGTGCCTCCTGCACCAGGTGTTCTCTCCGTTCTCTGCATAAGGCAGAAGACAGGGAGTGTCCTGGGAATAGGATACAGCTGTGCTTTGTTCTGCTCGGTCATCAGCTGGTATGAAGGTACTGGCTTCAGCAGCACAACACAGAATGCAACAGAGTTAAGAGAGCCACAGATGGCTCCTCCTTTTACCTGGGGCAGTTCAGCTGAAAGACAAAGCCAGTCTGGAGTTGACAAGGCAACAGGAATTTTTTTCCACGTTCTTCACTGCAGGTAGATTGAGTGTGTACCACCAGGTCACGTAGCCCTGATTTTGGTGTGTGTTTCTTCCCATGATTATTCCTGTTTACTCCTGTGGGGGTGACATGTGCGAGCTCACTTGTGTGAACAAGGGTGGCGTGCTCCGTCCCCCAAATAGTTGTATGATTAGTCGTTCCTGTAGTGAGGGAAGCTCTAAGGCAATCGCCTCTCAATTTTGCTTACCGCTTATTTATCTGACACAGCTTTTAAATTAGAAGCACATTTTTTGGAGACCTCTATGGGTATAACCAGTCCCAGCATGCTGAGAACACTGACAATCTCCTTTTAAAGCCCTGCTCATTGCTGACTTGGGCAAACAGAGCAACTGGTAGTTTTGCACTGCCTAGTACCAGCATGTGTGGGGCCTAGGTAGATTACAGATAGGCCAGTCTACCTCAAAAAATCAGGTGGAGCCAGGTGGGAGGACCAGGCACTGGAACCTGCTTGTTTGTGTGGTATAATTGTTAGAAAAACCTTTGTCTTTTGCCACCTACCACTATCCAAACAATTCCCTGGCATGGTTGGGGATTAGCACAGCCCAGAGACTCTTCCCAGTAGATGTCTTGGATGCAGCCACCCTGTTTTGGAGACAAGGACAGTTTAATGGCATAGAAGCAACCGGTTTCGTGCCAGTTGGCCTCAGTGCCAGAGAATGGTCAGAGGTACTTTTAATTTACCAGCAGAGACAAAGCTTTATATGTCAGTAAACCACATGGCATACCTTTCAGAGGATGGTACAGAGGACTTGACTTTTATTTCATTCCAGAGTTGCACTAGTGTCACTATCAGCAAATTAATTCCTGGTTTGTTTGCTAGAAAAGAAAGAGAATGTGGCTGTGAAGACAGATTTGCACAGAAACGTCCTACAGGCTAGTAGTCAAAGTGTGAACATCCCCTTGGATGGACCTCCATGAGAAGGGAGAGGTCTGTATCAGCTCTGAGGTGTCTGACTGTTCGCTATGACAAGTCGTATGTCTGGAGATGTCCCATTGCAAAGGAAAAGTTCCGTAGTCTGTCTGCCTGTGCAAACACCAGCATAAGGTGCTATTGAATCTTCCAGCCATTGGAAGGCCTTGAGCCCACTTTTTGGCTATGTGCTGCTTCAGCATTCTGGGACCTCTAATTTTAGCCAAGGCCTATCTCTTTGCTACTCTAACAGGAGCCCTGGAAACCTGAAAAATCCCAACTTGAGCCTTAGGGACGTGAGGCTCCCCAGTGTGGGAGCTGGGGCTGCCAGACGACTGGCAGCACAGCACTCATGGAAATGATGATTGACTTTGAGCTACGGAACTTGAGCTTTCAGGAATCGCTCAGGTTTGAAGTGCTTTAATCGCTCTTAAATAATTTTATTTTTCAAGAACTGAGGAAATTCCTGTGGAGTGGAAGTTCCAATTTTCAAGCGAAGAAGTTACAAACCAAAAGTTGAGCAGTAAAGGAAAGGATAACAACCAAATTATAGCTGTTCCTAGTTGGTGGACTAACCAAGTCACTCAGCAGATGACACTGAAGAAAGAACTAATGAACACTAGACAGTATTTAATAGGAAAAAAACAACTTGTTTGTAACAGTTATGGGTGGGCAGGGGGTGACTTTTAATGCAGCAGAGGAAGCAGACCTAGATGGGCTTCCTGATCCTTGTCTATCTTAAAATTTCCTATGTAATCTCCATAGACATCTCCTTCAGCGCAAATATACTTTGGCCAGTAGCCTTGAGGTTTATTAACACCATGGAAAGTAATTATTTCCTTGTCCACACTCCCCATGGCAGTTATTGTTTAAGTATTTCCCTTATCCTGGATTGCAGGAAAACAATCCATTACATAAATCTACTGACAAATAGTTATGCTGCAGCAGCTCGAGAAGTGCAATCTTCTCTCTGTGCTAATTTCAGTAAAACAGCACGTTTTTGTAAATGAGCTAATCCACAGAAAGTGACAGAATGTTACATTGCAGAGGCCTGGCTGAGCTAATGGTACAAAATGAAAGAATGTTTTCACTGCCTGTCCTCCGAGTTCAGTTGGCATAATAAAATACTGTTTTCCTCAGTAGAATATATGTCCTTCTACTTTGCTTCTCTGTCATAATAAATGGCTGGCCTGGAATTAAATGGGTTGTTCCTGGACACGGAATGTTAGTGATGGAAAAGACCTGTTAGATCACCCAGGCCACCTCTTTGCCAGTACAATGCTCCTTACCTTGCATTTTGTGACGCTTTTTCTAATTTAGTTTTAAAAGCCTCAAGCAGCCAGCTTTCCAGTGCACTTCTTACAGGTCTTTTGCTCAGCTTCAGAATGTGAACTTGCAAGCAAAGACAGTCAGGTTACTGAGGCTTAATGAAGTAGTCGACTGTAATTATGAGGAAAAACACATTAACCTACCTCAATAGCAAAATACAGCATGCAAGCATAAATTACAGCTGATGTAAACAAGAAGAGACCTTCTCAGTACCACATGTTAACATGCTTTGTTCCAGGGCTGGAATAAAAGCTTTTAAATAGTCTGTAATGCTATCTCAGTTGATGACTGAGAACTGGGGTAACTTTGTCACTTCTGCTCATGGTAGTTGGAAAGTTTCCTCTCACTGTTGGTCTTCCTATTTTCCACTTACAACTACCAGCTGTACCCCTGTGTAGCAGAGGTAATCATTTCCATCCCTATGGGGTTAATATGTCTGAAATGTCTGTAGACTGAAAAAATGTCTGAGCCTTTGTTTCCCCTCGTAGAAGGTCCAAGTTCTCTGGTTTGCTGAGTTGTAGCAGCCCAGAAGCTGTTTCCATGTGTCTTCCCTGCCAGTCTATGCCTGGCAGCAGGGCCTTGATTCAGGTCTGAGAAAGGATAATGAATGTCACTACTGGCTTGACGGTGGCTTACAGCCTCTTAAAATGGTATTTAACACAGGTTTTAGTAGTACAACGAATAATAAAGGCAGAAGCTGACTTTCATCTGGGAATGTGCAAGAGTTTTCATCAAACGCCTCGTTGTGCGTCATGAAATCTGCACCCCTGTACCTCAGTGTACACTATTAGACTCTTGGGTCTAGTGGGGGCCGTTGTTATGATCTGGTTAGGATGAAAATTCAAAGGCATTTAATACAGAAACCAAATGGAGGAGATTAAATCTATGTGAAATAGGTGTGATTAAGTACACGTCCAGGTATAACTAAGCTCATGGTAGAAATGGCTCAAACATAACCCAGATAAAATGGAAATCTTTGTCTGTTAGAGCATCTCCAGTTGGTCCAGTTTATGGAAAGCCGCTATTAGGTAGTGCTGGCAAAGAGAACAGCAGTTGATATTTCATGTTCTCCTCCAAATCTGTGCCTGACTGCAGCTGAAGATCTGAGACTGCAGCTCTACCAGAAGGCAGCAAACAGCCTTGCCAATCTGGGCTGTGAGGCTACTGGAAACAGAGCCCTCTCATCAAAACTTGGGTAGAAGTTTCTACCCATCAGTGTTCCTACTGTTGTCCCTTTCCTTTCCTTTCCTTTCCTTTCCTTTCCTTTCCTTTCCTTTCCTTTCCTTTCCTTTCCTTTCCTTTCCTTTCCTTTCCTTTCCTTTCCTTTCCTTTCCTTTCCTTTCCTTCTAATTAGTTTTGTGTAACTTTGGAGTGGCTCCAGATAAGATGATGGAAATGTCTCTAGATAAAACTGCTGTAAATGAGCATGAAACCTGGTCCCTATACGATTTTGAAAGGCTCTTTTTTATTTTTTTCTTTCTGTCATAACTTTATTTGTAAAGCAGCACACTCTGAGCAGGCTTAATGGAACTTGATACTAATTTTTAAAGGTTTAATTATCACTATGTGCATCACAATCTAGCTGTCTCCAGAAGGATGGCTTTGAAAAAGACAACATGTTTAGATGTCTTTTCCATGAGGTGACTGGAGATTTTGTCTCTTGTCGTTCAATATTAAAGTTGCCACAATCTTTCTTGGGCTTCATGTTTTAGTATGGTGGGCCCCTAAAAAGCTCTTCTGCCTTTGAAAAAGGTCCCTTAACTTGATGTGCTAAGCATTTCAATCACAATGGAATTAGTGACTGCTCCTGTCATCTGTAAGGGACTGCACTGTGTCATTAGTTGGACATTTAGTTTTATGTAGACAGGTCAGATAACAAGTATTGCAAAATATTATTTTTTTCTTCTTCTTCACTATTGGTTCTCGGTGTGTTCATTCAAAGCTTCCACAAGCCCAACATGGGACACTTAGAAATATCTGGCTTGATAAACTCTGATTTTAAAACTACAGCAAATTAAGGAAAAAAAACTCAAATGCCCCGTAAACTTTAAAGGGACTTTAGTTGAAGTGATTCAGTATCCATTGGGAAAGTTTCTTTCCTTAAATTAAACCTGGTGTAACTTCAGTTTTCCTGTATTTAGAAGGGCTCCGTGGTAGTGATGAAGTTTGTGAAGCACTTGTGGCAAAGCAGTGATGAGCACATAGGAATATCACCCTCTGCTGGGATTCAAGATCTGGCTTTTCTGGATGAAAACTTAGCTGTTTCCTATAATGAACCTGTTGACCCCGAGTATGCTTTATTACCCATGATATGAGAGGGCTCATGCCTGAATGGGCTCTTTTAAAGATCAGAAATTGTAAACCAAACCTCTTCTTGCTACAGAAAAGAGCTTATTTAACACTAGATTATCAGCAAAATCAAAGGAATCTGCTAAGGTACCGTAAGGGCTTTTAACTCGTGCTGTCTTGTGTACCAGCTTCATCCTAGTCTCACTGGAAACACTACTTTGGTTGGAATGCTGTTGTGGCAGATCTGGTTTTCACTTCTGTGATCCGTGTGTTTTGCCTTGTATCTATCAAATTGTCAAGGCCTGGCCTGGTAGGTCTGTCTGATATAAAGGTGACTTCTCATATATTTAGTGTTGCTTATTAGAAAATCTAAATATTCTTGCCCCCACTTGCAGCCTCACCACTGGAAAAAAAAAAGACAAAACAGTTGCATCATTCATGACTGCAGCAAGTTTGTGAATCCACTGATAATTGTGAAAGGAGTTGCCCCAGGCAACTACTGGTGGAATGACTGACAGCAGTTTGGGGTTTTGGCATTGTGAGAGTTGTTATTGCAGACTCATTTTACGTACATAAAAGGTTTTGGGTACAAAGAAGAATCTTCACACTTATTTTCTTAACCTTTTATTTCCTTAAAAAAATCTGTGTGTCATTCTATTCCTTTTTCTGTTGTTGCTGGGGAAGTGATCAGGGACATCTCAAATGTGCACTTCATTTTGTGCAGTGAGGGTTCTGTCTATCTATTTATCTATCTATCCAATAGCAACAATACTGTTGGAACTAGAGTGCTCTAGCATATTCTCTAGTGTTCACTTACACTCTAGTGTAAGTGAAGGACCCTTAACCCCTCAACTTGTTCGTTTTTGTCTATCAGCTAGTTAATAAATGATATTAGCTCTTCCTACCAACCCTTATTTAACTAGATATTTTTATCAGTAGCACGAGCGTTGTGGTAGCTTGTATGGGAGAAACACATGCAAGCAATAGAACTTTTCTGCCCTAAATACGATGGTGGAAGAGGAAAGAGAGGCATCACAGGTAAAGTACATTCTGCAGGGACACCAGCAGAGCTGAGAGTTAAACTTGTGTCAGCAACCTCAGTCCGTGCGTGCTGAGCCATAGATACATGCTGCTTTCCAGGAACACGTAGAGTTTGACAAGCCCTGTTGTTGAGCAAACAGGAAATTCACTCTGAAATGCAGATTGTGTAAGGGACCAAAAGTATCTATAGGTTATTTGCCTCCTCAGAGTGGTTTTCTGTTTGTTTTTCTGCAAATTTGAAGTGTTTTGCCTCTGTGTATTTCAGCCAGTACAAAGCAAGCGTTCAGTTCAAAGTGATGTTTTCATTTTGAAATCTTGTTTTCAAAAGGAAGAAGCAGCCCCTGAAAGTGAAAGAAATTCTGATTTCAGATTGAGACGAATCAAATGTTTTTAGTCAAGCCCAATACATACTTGTTGTTCTGTTTTAGCAATTGAGACGGGCCTTACAACCTTTTGCTCCTTTGAGTGTCTCTTCCCACCCTCTGCTCCTGTAACATTCTGACCAGTTTATGTCACTCATGTCATTACTTTACACCATTCAGGCGGATACTTGTAGCAGGAATAGGTAGAGAGATGGAAATTCAAGGATGTCATCAGCCTGGATTGAAATGGCTCTCCTTTAGCGGCCTGTGTGAAATGGGTGTGTGGATTCTGTCCAGCTTCTGCTCGTGCCCACGCTACAAACTGGTTGGCTTTCTGTTTCCAAATGGCACAGGCCCGGACCAGCAACGCTCTTCAGCCTCAGAGGTGAGGAGGGGGATGAGGCTTCTCTGTGGCTTCTTTATACCAGGCTCTCAGGTCGTCGTGGCCACGAGCCTGGTGGTTTGGGGAAGTGTTAAACCCTGCTTGATCGGCAGAAGCGATGTTCCACAGCCTTTCTTCCCCTGTTTGTCAAACCAGTGTTAGGGGGCAAACAAAGCTGGGCCTCAATGCTGGACCGCAGGCTGTGCAGATGAGAACTGGGAGGAAGAGGGTTCTAAACTCAGAGACTGTGTGGAAGTCAAGGATCCTCTTGATGTCTTGTCCGCAGCTATTCCTTGTTTCTCCCCATTGCCAGAGATGCTTTCCCACTAAGGAAATGCAAGGGGGCTTTGGTACAGCTTAGCACTTGTCTGTTCATTCCTGCAAACAGAGGTGACAGCAGCAGGAACTGAAACACCGAGGTGCTGTTTGTGTGGGTGCCCATCTTGCAAGAAACTATGGGTTGTCTTGTAGTCGTTGCCAATTAAAAGGATGAGGTATGTCAGCAATTGCTAACCTAAGGGTGTGTAGGCAATATGAATCCTGTCAGCAATTACTAACCTAAGGATATGCAAGCAGTGGACCAGTACCAGGTCAGTCTGCTCCTTAAATAAAGATAAGAGCAACTTGAGGAACTCCTTATCAGGAGCTGCTGTCCTTGCAGTTTGAACATCCTGAAACACGCGTAATTATTTGAGTTTGTTTAACATATATCTTGAGACTGTCAGAGTGTCCTTTGAATGAACTTTGCCCATTATAATGCTAAAAATCACACCCACAGGCATGAAGACCCCTGCCCAAAGTGAATACCCTAACCCATGAGCATGTGTAGTACAAGAAAATGATAGTGCAGCCATGTGTATGTTACCAACCAAAAGGGGGGTGGAAGCCTGGGGAGGTACTAACCAAAATCGGAAGTATAAATTATGTTAAGTACTATGAAGAAGGCATACTAGCTTTGTGGTCTTATCACCTAGCACCTGACATTGTGCAATCTCGTAATAAAATAGTATCTTGACTCAGCTGCTTGCACACTGCACAAAGAACCCTGCTTTTGGGACAACAGTTTGGAACTCCACTGTATGCTGATTTTGACGGATATCAGCACCTGTCAGGAATGATTCCACATAGTGTTAAGTCTCTGAAGCATTTGTAGCAAGAATAAACATGCTCTTGAGACCATAAATCACATCTGCAACTTCGCTGGGTAGCAAGAGAAATCAACCCTTCAGGTGACGCCTGGGTACAATCTTTTGCTAATCTGGTCTGGGTCACATCTGTGAATTCAGACCCCCTCTGCTGCCATGTCATGTGTAAATTCCATTGCAGACACTTGTACCTTGTGAGCTTAGCACCTTTAATTTGGTTGTCAGTACTTTGCATAAGCCTTTTGAGTTTGGTATCTTAATACTATGAACTCAGTAAGCCTAATATTTGTAAGGAGGATGTGAAAGACAAATCAAATGAATTCGAAGTAACAAGAAGTCAAAAACATGCCTTCCCTTATTTTCTTTCCTGTTTGCCTAAGGATTATTTATTGTGTTTGCCTTGATTCCAGCCACTTATTTTTTCCAAACAGATGCAGCTGATTGATTAATGGCATTTCATGTTTAAAGTCAGAAGTGTCAGCAAGACTCTTGCACGCCTGTGTCATTCTCTCCTAGAACAATAGGTTCGCCTGAGAAGCAGGGACTTGTGCCAAGTATTCTTGAGGATAGGAGGTCATGTGCCACTTTTCTGCTAGGAGACAGATATATATAAGGACAAGGGGAGGCAGGAGTTTGGGGGGTTGGAGGGCTAACTCTGTTCTAATAATAGGAGGATCACATGGTTGCTAAGTCACCTACAACAAGGCTTAGTTTGTGGAGGTGAATCAAAGTGCCGGGAATTAAGGACATTTCTTCGACTATCCTATGACATATAAAAATAGGCTAAGGGAAATACATATGTGATGAAGAAAGAATTGACTGCGTAGGCCAAAACTCCTCAGAGGAACAGCGGGACTTCAGTTCTCTCACCTCCTTTTATGATTTCTCTTCTTTTACTTTAATGACCCTGCATGTGAAAATAGCATACAGGTGACCGAGGTTCTCACTTAATACGTAATATTATGTATTTGCTTATAGTAGGCTGTGGGCCAGAGCCTCAGCTGTTGGAAACAGCGACAGCTTGACTGATGCCAGTTACCCCAGTCAGGATCAACCCAATCTGCTCAGCCTGGTGTGAGAACCGGGTAAGGAGTTGCAAATGGGGAATTACGTACCCATGCACCACATTGGAAACCTATTGCGTATTCTAGTGTCAGTAATAGAAAGCATCTACACTTGCGGATCAAAATGAAACTGGCATGGGCTCCCCTTTGACAGCTGTTTCAAATATACAGCTCATCACGTTGTAATTCTTTCCCAGTGTATGCTTAGAAACATGTAAAACACTAACAAGCCCGAGACCTTATTGTTCTCTTCTGCACGTTTTGAGTGTTTTGTGTAAATGTATCTCAGGCCTTGAAGGCCAGATTCCTAGATACTGAAGTCAGAAACCGAGCTTTGCTATTTATTGTCAATGGTATTAATCAACAAGTGGGGAGTCCCTTTTGTTTCCCTGACCTTTTGTATGTTTTCCCAGCTTCACAGACTAGGCTTCAGAGGAAGCTTCCTCTGAAACTATAAGCCACTAGAGGCCTCCTGAATACTTGAATTGATTTTGCTTCTAGGAAGACAGAGCCTCCTAAAAAGTACATCAGGCTTACAGAAGAAAACGATTCCCAGTTTGCCAGGCCAGGCTGACACACAGGCTAGCGAGGCTGAGCGGAAGATAGCACAGCTGAAAGAACACAAACGCACTTGAAATTCAGCTCTTAAAATACAGCCCGTGTAATATTGAGTCACGGTGAATTACTCATTTCTATTTAGCCTTTATCTGTTGCAACCTGATTAGAGAGACAAACTACATTCCTTTATTCAGGCATGAGGCCAATATTCATATTAGTCATTTTTGGCCAAAATAAATTCTACAAACTTTGGTCAAAATGCTTAATCCAATAACGCAAATGTAGGGGCTCTTTAAATAAACCATCCCGCGGCAATCTCTCTGTTTATTTTTCGTTTGCATCCTCGCACCTTCTTTCTCTCTTCCTGTAGTTCTTTTTTCCCATTGCACCAGCCTCACTTGCGTTTACCTCTTTTGCCTAAGCACCCATTGAGAAGCCCCCGTGGATATCAGAGATACTTCGATGACACTGTTGATGTTTTCTCTCTGAGCTATGCCAGGCTTGCCCACTGATCCAGGAGAGTGTTCCCGCTCACTAATGCAAGGTCACTCCTAATTCCCTCCTTGTGCTCTTTACCTCCCAGCCCTCAGGGGGGCAGACACTTGGAGGAGAAACCCGTTTGCTTTCTGTGTCAAGAAGCTGTTTGGTAGCTTGCTGCTAATTACTTTGGCTACAATAATTCTTAACCCGATTACAGTGATACAAATTAAAGCACTCCTGGCGAAGGACAGCTAAATCCACATGTCAGACACCAGAGCCTTGGTTTATTTAGGGACATCACATTTCTTCTGATCTTGTTACCCAGTTTTCCATCTTTGGGTAATCCTGAGTAAATCTTTCTGCAGTGGAAATCAGCGTCGTAGACATAGACCCAGATTATTAGAGAGACCTTTGAATTGTCTCATGAGGTTCCTCCTGCAACCCTTTGGGGCAGTCAGGTCCTCCTGCCCCAAAGGATGAAGAACAGCTAGTGATTTTTAGAGCTCACAATGATGCATCTTGACAGAGCCTGATTTTCAGAGATGTAGCCTGAACCCCATCCTTAAAATCATCGTCTGCAATGTGTTTCAGTGTCGGTCCACCAAAGGAACTTGCTCGCGCTAAAAATAGAGGTCTGTGTACTTGTACAGCCTTTGGACTTTGCTTATGCAAATCAGACAGCTGTCAGGTAACCTTGTCTCCAGTACATCGGATACATTTCTTAGGTGCTTTCCGCATTTCTTAAGAAATGTGTTCCTTTTTATGAAATGTGGGTTGGGGTGCGGAAAGAAGAATTATTTCCTTGGTAAATTGGCACCACCTTCTATAGACAAGCAGCATCTTTCTGCACCTGTTTTCTTTGCCGTGGTGAGGACTTTTTAAATTCAGTTTGTTAATGAGATCGTGCTGGTGGGTAGGAAGCTGGACTTCTATCTCATCAGTCCAGCCAGGCCAGTGAAGCTGAATTTCTCAACTGCTATAGTCCTGTGCTATAAACTATTAAATACTTGTGCTAAAATAACGTTTCCACTATACTGTGAATAACACACTGATCACTGAATTAGTTCCTTAGTGGGAAGGAAAGTAACAAGATTAAAGAGAAACCTGGGAATAGATTTAGTTCTCTTTTACTTCTTTTACTCTGCCATTTATCAAGCTAAACTCCCCGCAAGTCAGAACTGTATGAATATTGAGTAAAGACTGCAGGATTTAACAGTTAGTTCATGTCACATAATTATTAGCCTCTGGCACCCTCTTATTCATTTGTAAAGCCACTAACATGAATGTATTGTACCAGATAACAATATTGCCAGGTATTTTATTTAGCAGGTCTATTCTGTTGCAGCTTTCTTTCAAAAAAACTCAGCTGTACTGTATGCAACAACCAGAATGTACGTTTGCTTTACAATAAGGTACCACAGTACAGTACAGTTGATCTCAGTTTGCTTAGCCGTGATAAAGCCTTCCCTGTTGGAGTTCCACATATCTTCTGTGGAATTGCCCACTGCCATTCACACCAAATTATATAAACATAGGAATATTTTGCAGGGTGGTTTGAAATGGCCAGAGAGTGCAGCACAACTGTGCTCTTAGGATTTTCCAATGAATTTTATATAGTTCTGGACATCTTTCACCAATTCAGGCTGCCCAGGGAGGTTGTGGAGTCTCCTTCACTGGAGACATTCAAACCCACCTGGACACCTTCCTGTGTAACCTCATCTGGGTGTTCCTGCTCTGGCGGGGATTGGACTGGATGATCTGTCGAGGTCCCTTCCAATCCCTAACATTCTGCGATTCTGTGATTCTGTATGCATGTTTAGGTAGAATGGACTGTGTAGTTATAAGGGCATCGTGCATTTTGAGAACCAGGACTTTCAGGTAAAATAAAGTTCCCCCAAACAAGGCTTAACTTGGCATGACAGGAAGGTACCCACTACCTTGCTGAGAGCACGTGCTTACATCTTTCATGTGTTGGGGTTGGCACTCTGTAAATGCCCTGACTTGTTTTCCACAGATTTCTGTTTCCAGACACTAGGAGTGGAACAAAAAAGCTGAGGCCCAAATCTGTAAGCTGTGTTTGAAGAATTAGATCTGTAAGCCCATACCTAGCCGTGTTCAAGGCAAAAAAACCCAAACCCTGTGCAGCTGCCGTGCTCTCTGAAACTTCAGGCACCTCTGGGAGCAGGTGACTCTTGCTTGCATATGTAGACAGGGGCTCTAAGCTTCTAATTTTAGATGTTTGAGATATTTGACTCAGTGCCCCATTTGGTCTGCACCAGAGCTCTCGGGACACATCCTGGTGGGAATCTGGACCCAGCCTTGTTGTGGTCATGTCCACCTTTTCCCTCTGTTGGTTCTGCCTGGCTCCCGGCTCTGCGCTCTCCTGCGATTTGCAAACACCGGCTGTGATGATGCCAGCGATTTCTTGTGACCTTGCAAAAGCCGTCAGGCCCCTGGGCAAACCTGGACCTGTCTCCTGAAGGGAAGCTGTGGGAGGTCAGATATTCCACCGCTGTCTCGCTGAGCTCATCCCTCCAACTTCTTCTTTCCCTTTTTTTTTTCCCCCACTCCTGTCCCTTTTTGTTTGGTTTGACCTTGGTCACTGATGACAAGGCTGCTTTTCCTGCCAAACCAATCAATAAGCTAAACAGAGAGAAGATGAGTATTTAGAATATGGGAAGCCAAACTCAAACACAGATAGGTTATCAGCCTAGCCCAGAGCAGACTTCTAAGCAAATATTTCATTAACAAATTTTTCATGGCAACTTGCATGCAAAAAAAAAAAAAAAAAGGAAAAAAAGAAAAAAGCAACAACAGGAGAGGGAACAGTAAAGGGGATAAAGTGAAAGACTCAGGCTGGAGCCACCAGTCCTAGGCTGTTGCCTTGCTGTCTTTGGTTACCAGCACTTTCCACAACACGCTGCTGCTCCCCAGAGAAGTGGTCGGGGTGAAGGTGAAGCCCTTGCACAAGTGGGGCTTTGAGCTCCTGTCGGTGCCATCGCACCTTGTGCTTCCCCCCGGGCAGGGAAGGGCTTGGGGTGGGTTTGTAACCATACCATGTGTTTGTGGTGGAGACACATTCTGGGCACGGCCTGAAGTTTATAACTGTTTAATCCTTGGACCTCTGGCAAGGGTTGTATACATTTTCTGTTAACAAACAGGAGCCGGAGCCAGTTATATCATTAAGTTCCCGGTTAGCTTAGTGACCTGTAGAAAATACATTTGTATTATTGCAAAACCTTGTGAAAACATATCCAAAGATCTCACTTCAGTGCCTCTCTCACGCCTTCCATGTGAGACCCAGCTTTTTTTTTTTTTTTTAAATGCCTTATTGCCCTCCATTTAAAACAATAAACACAAATTAATGCGTCTTGTGCGGATTGAGAAATTTTACAGCATTCTTAGCATAGATTAACAAACCCTCACTTTCATATGTCATGGGAATGAGAAACGGGAGGCTTAACTACTTTTTGTCTTCACAGCTATCTTGAAAGGTTGACTGAAGGGCAGAGAAGTTGCTAAATAACTTTTCAAATATTGTAGAGGAGAAAAATATAGGTCACTAAGCAATAAACTCTCTACATCCTTCTGGCTAAGGAGGAGACTCTGAATCTCCATCCACCTTTTACTAAAATGAGACCAAAATCCAAATCCAACATAAAGCATTACAGCTTTAAGTACTGAAAATATTTATTATTTTTATACCAGTAATCCAATAGCATAATCTCAAGAACATCAGTGCTCCAGGAATGTCTAGAAACACAATGGATTTGCCTTTATTCCTTTATCCAGATGTTTCTATAAAATACTCTGGATACTAGGAATCTGTAGGGGAATTAAAGATTTATTTTTAATACTTGAAAAACTTGAATTTCTAATAACTATGATCCTTTAAAATGTTTTAACTGCAGATGCAACATGCTTTGACTCTTTGATGAGCTTTCCCTGCTTCTTTTAGGTTGCTTTCCAAATAACACACAACTGTTTCCCACAGGCTGCAAGACGGTCACAGGACACGGGCGCTTTAGTGATAGCTGTAAATGTGAGAATTAAACTGTGTGTTGGCTTCAGTTCAGAAGTTTATCGTTATTCAGCAAAACTGATTAGATTTTGTCCATGCAGTGCTGTGTAGATATACCCGAGCTAGGGAAGGAATAGTCAGCACCCTAACTAACGTGGGGCAATAGCCAGCCCTGCTTGTTGAGGACTAACTTCCACTTAGCTATTGCAGGGTGGAAAGTCTTTGCATATTATGTCACAATCTGTAATACTGTAATTTTTACCTAATTTCTGAAATAAGATTACACCTTTTTTTTTNTTTTTTTTTTTTTTTTTTGACAGATACAACATTATGAAAATAATTTCTGAGCCTTGCTTGCTTATGCTTACTTTATGTTTGCCTGGTGCAATAGTAATTCAGCTTCCTAACACACAATGAACATCAGGACCTTTTTCAGGATCAGGGTAGTAGATGCTGAAGCAATGTAATTTTTGTGGTTTATAAAACACTATGGATTTAATGACTTGTTTAGTAACAAGACAGGTGCAATAATCATGCAGGATTTTAGAGGCAGACATCCCTAAATCTATTGAATTCCAAATAGCAGGTCAGAAACTGATTCTCTGATGAAATCCAATGTAGAAATTTCACTGTGTGTGTCATTTTTCTACTCCTAAAATTCTTTAATAGAAGTGCAGCACTAGCTAGTATTGTATGTAACTGTTCTTAAATACTTCTAGGTTTATAAATCTGACTATAAAATTAAAGACACAACTTTAATGTAAACATTGTAAGTGGGGAAATAAAATCTTGACAGTTTCTCCATCTTACTTTTTGAATTTAACATCAGTTTGGGCCAATCAGGTTCACTGTTTCTTTTTAATAGCCACCTAGATATTTAACAGAAATGGAATAGATATGGAATGCAAATTTTTGATCAAAAGAGACGATCAGAACGCAACCAAAGAAATGGTGGCTGTCATTTTAATTGCTGTGTTCTGGCCAAAGCCATGGACTTGCTGCAGAAACTGCTGACTGAAGTGCGCTGATTTCCTAAAACACAGGTTAGTGGCTCACAGCACTTTCTTCTGGCCTTAAAATCCGTGAATCCACAAGTTAGCCAGGTCTTTTGCAAACAGAGAACAATTTGATGAGGAGTGGGGAGGAAGGGAAAAAAAAAAAGTATAAAGAAAACTGATTGTAAAACCACAGACACTGACAACAGAACATGGGGAATGTGATACTGTTTTCATGATCCAACTCGTGCTACCTCACAGTTTTCCTTGCTGGCTTTGGAAATTCTGTGTCTCTTCGCCTCCTCTGAAAACAGCGATAAAAGACCTACTTTAGAGGAGCAGCATGTGGATAAACCAGACCAGAGCAAGACAAGGATTCCTTCTGCTTGCAGATTCTCCTGAGCAACGTCTGTGACTAGAGTGTGCCACTGGCCTTCTGATCTGAGGGGTTTCTGGTCAAGAGGCTTGCACTGCATTTGTCACATTAAACACCTTTTCATTACAGGAGGGAGATGCCTTACCTTCCTCTGCAACTGCAAGCAAACTGTGCTGCACATCCAAGGTTTGAGACCGTAAGTTGCTCAGCACAGCCCAGCAATTGCTCATCATTTCAGCACGTGGCGGTGTTGCTTTTGTTGACCTTTCAAAGGTGACCTTCCACCACGACACAGTCTTAGGAGCACATCTATAAGGACCGGAGACAGTAATGTCAGTAGGGACATGCCCGTGACTTTACATTGCCATGTCCACTGCCTCTGGGACAGACCAGAAAGAGAAGGGCAGCCAGCGGTAGCAGAAGCTGCTCCCTGCAAGAAGACACCAGGCTTCTCACAGTCTTGCGGGGGGAGGCAGGCCAAGGCAGACAACTAAATCTCCCCTCTTTTCTCCTGGCCTACAAGAAGGCTGCGTGGCAAATGCCCAGCTGACGTGATGAGAGTGCCTCCTGCATTCACTTCGCTGTGCGTCTGTTCAAAAGGCAATAAATAATCAAATGCAAGTCTGCCCGCAGACCGTGCAGTGAATTAGGAATGCTCCTCATGTAGCACTGACTTGATCTCATCTTACATGTACCCCAAAGCAATAGCAAGGGGAAAATGCTGTGAAGCATTTTTTTCCTTTGTTAGTGCCCTTAGGGCTCAATTCGAACTTTGTTGGAGACAAAAAAGGATAGCTAGGAAAAATGGTGAATTTCTGCATGCCATAAGGACTAGAGGAACTTACACTGTCATCTTCTGCTTCTGTTGTGACAAGGTGTGCAGATGTGACAGTGAGCAGGGCTTTTCTAGCCACACTAAAGTCAAACATGACCCATATTGCATCTCTCTCAACAACCACCTTCCGTTTGGCTCTTACCTCAGTCCCAGGAGGCAGCAAGACGCTGTCTCAGCTAAAGATTATTTTTTTAAATACACTTCTTAGGCTGATAATAAGATTCTGCTTTTATGTCAGACTCCTGTTTATGTTATATCTGTTTCATTACTGAATTCTACTCATCACTGAATTGTCTGTCCGCACACCCAGCTGAATCAAGAGTGAGGCTTTTGGGGTAGAGACTATGTTCCTTCTCGCATTTAGGTACAAATGGCCTCAATCTATGGCTGGAGTTCACAGGAAAGGGCTGATATAGACCACATCAATAAAAATAATCTTCGGGAATAGATGCAGCATGATATCTCACGTGGAAACTCTAGGAAAAAAATGGTAGGCAGCTTTCAGAAAATTATTTCTTATGAAAAATCTGTATTACCAGTTAGTACAGTGCACCATGAATCTTAATGAAAGCTTGTGCAAAATGTTATCTTTCTCTATGTATAAGAATGTTTCAAGACTTTAACCACAAGGGGCAGGATTAAGTTTCAGAATCCGAAGTATCAGAATTTGAAGACTGAAAATTTGGTTTCTTGAATTTTCGTATTTTACATAGATTTTTGGGGAGCACAGAAAAAAATAAGGATAGGGAGAAGGAAGGAGATAAACATTATTCTAAAGCTGAAAATTCAGTTGATACTGTAACATCTTCCATAAGAAATAACATAATCTGTGTGTGTGTGGTAAAAAACTTTACTGACCTTGTAGAGATGTATGCATGCGATGAGCTTTATTTGTTCTGAGCCATTTCACTGAGCTCACAGTAAATTAGGAGGTCTGTATTATCTGCACAGGAGGAGGACCTTAGCCACAACACGTGTTTACAAGAGTTAAGATGTTGATACTCCTTGTACTCTATGTGTCCAGCTATAAAACATGTAATATTCTCATAGTAAGTTTATTTTGTGAAGAATTATATGAATGGGTGCTAATAAGAGTGAGACCTTTGTGTTAGTGATGGCTCAGCAAGGCAAACATAGCACAGACTGACTTTCTGTTCTGCCCCCACTTTGGGTAAGAAAGCAAGATCTTTCAACCCTTTCCTCTGGAAAACTTCCTCTGGTGTGCCTCATGGCTATTCTGGTTCTGAATGGTTCATGTGGCAGAAGCTGCGCCCCATTACTCCTGAGCGTTTCCTTGCTGTGCAGTGCAATAGGTGAGCAGCTCACACTCTCCCCTAAGGCTGGAGTTGATGTCCAGGTAAGACCTGGTTGTGGGGAACGGTGGTGAAAGATGTCTTCAGCCTCAGAAGGGTTGTGACAGCCAGGGCTCTGGTTTCTGCATGTGAGCAGTGCTTATCAGAAGAAAATTTGATCTAAAAAGAGAAGTGGTATCTGTCATGCTGGAAAATACTTTATAAAGATGAAATCACTTGCATGATAGCTGGTCCATCTATCACACGTGAAGGAGCTGCAGGCACTGGGTGCTGCTTGTTCATTCCAGGCCCTTGTAGGGAGCCTGTGAGTGTTCATGGCACCTCTGAGTGCTGAATTTTGTGCATGGAAGCTGGGCAGGTGAGAGGAGCATGACCAACAGAGACACCATGGGTGAACTGCTGTGTGTGAAAGTCCATGTCTGCTGCCTTGTTCAGCAGTTCCAGCTCACGTAGCCAAAACATCTGCTTTCAGTGGGGGTCAGTGGAGGTAGAAGAGTAGATTCATAATCACAGGCTTTTAAAAATTTTCTGTCCTGGATGTCTGGACATCACTGCTGAAAGTGATGCAGACCCAAGGACATTTCAAAATGTTGTTTAAATGACTCCCCATTTCAGCTCTGAGACTAGGTGATCCAGTACTTCAGAACAGGCAGCAGGACGCAGCCTTGGCCCGGAAAACTTGCATTTGCTCCCCTTTGGTGGTGCACACGGGGGACCAAGCTGTTTATCTCCTTGGTAGACTACTACCTTGATGCAGTTAGTTGTGTATCACCCGCTTGCCCGTGTCCTCACCCATGCTGGGAGTACAGTGGTGTCAGAAAGGGTAATGGAGAGAAACACTCCGGTCTGGTGATCCTCCTCTGGTAGAAGAGGCCCTCAGCCCACAAGATGCTTCCAGTTTGACCTATGGTGATCCTAAGCTTGAGAAAGGCATGGAACTGTCTGAGAGCTTGGAACATGCAGAATAACTTGGTCACAATGGTGTTGATGACCATAACTTCCTTTTGGGCTTGCAGCCAGCTCTACAAAATTTCAGCATGAGTTTAAGAAGTCTGTAGGAGGAGCTGACTGAAAAGCAGTGGAGGGGACAAGAACATTGATGAGAAACTGAAAATGTGCAGAACTGAAATTAATGTATGCCCAAGGGCCACCCAGTATGCAGGCTTGAAAGAAATACATTCACACTATGATGAACAAACCCACTCCCAAAAAGTAATCAAGGGTAAAAATGAGCCATATGCGAGGTATTAAACATCAAGTACAGGGGAAGACCAAAAAGGTTAAAAAGTGAAGTTCAGAAAGGATTAAAACTGATAAGAAAAGCAAAGGTAGAGAATGAAAAAAAAGATTGTACAGGAGGTTGTGGAAAATAATGACTTTTTTCAAGTATACAAGGAAAAAGAGATCTGTGAAAGAGACAGAAGGGCGTTTAAGACATGGCAGAGAAAAAATATTGAAAGGAAAGATAGGTATTGCTTAAAATATTCAATGCATTTCTTGCTCTCATGCTCTGAAAAGAAGGTAGTGGTGGCAGACACAGGTGTCAGAAACAAGCATAAATTTCCCGAGGGAGGAGAAAGAAACACTGAAGGAAATCAGGATCATGCAAGAACAGATTATTAAGAAATTAGAATATCTGAAGACTTGTAAAATAACTTGTTCAGATGTGACACAGCCTGTTTTCAGCAGAAAACATCAAGAAAGGTAGGATAACCCCAAGCAGGCACATTTCAGACCCTAGTTATAGAGCGCATGGCTAAGGAGATGGCTGATAGGCTACACATATCTAGCTGCTGTGAATCAGGAGGACTCTGTGGACCTCGTGGGAAGGTTCTGGTGGTGTAAAGTTTGTCAGCTCACTGTGGACTGAGTGAAAAGTGTTCATGTAAAAAGAAAGTGAAGCGGCACATGATGCTGGAATTTAACTTCTTAAAGCAATATTTCTGTACTAGGGATTATGGACTCTGTAACAAACTGGACTTCAGTTGTTTGGCAGGGTCCTTAGTCCTGCAGATTCTGGTAACGCAATTGGCAGTTCAATAGCAGATTTTTTAGAATTAAATTTATATAAAAGTTTACTCAATTAAGGACATAAATGAATAGAACAATTGGTATTATTTATTTCGATACTGAAATCGATTTAATTGATGCTATTTCCCTGACGTTCACTCCCTACGTGGTTCAATGTTGTAACGAAAATGCAGACCTCCACTGTAAGAGTTGCCATGGGGAAGCTGAAGTCTTTGGCAGTTGAGTAGGGGACAGTTGGAGCTTTTGGCACCTGGAAAGGTATGGGAGGCAGTTTGGGATTGTGGAGTAAATGCATTGGCTGGATGCTTCTGCTGAAATGATCATCAGTGGAATCATTAATAATGCCGGAATTTAAATTGTCAATTTTTGTTTCGGCACTGTTGAGGAGAATAGGGCTGTCCATACCCCTCAAAGCTATAGTTTCAAGCTATCTGCAATCTCAGATAAATATTAGTTTATGGTCCATTAATGTGTTCAAGGTTATCTCCACAAGCATAGCAGTCAGCAAGATAACATGTAAGTTTTGCTTCAGAAACACAGTTGTGCAATAAGGGAAAGATGCTTTTGTGTATTCCACAGTACTAGTTTCACAGGCTACAGGAAATTCAGCTAGTGTTTCAAAAATATATTTAGGGAAGATGCAGAAAATTGTATGTCTGTGCACTTGATTGATTTTAGTAGTTGGAAGAGCATAAAATCATAAATCAGAGTCTGAAGGAAGGAAAAAGTCTAAGAGACTTGTGTATTACTGCAGATGCTGTCCATAAGTGCAGGAAAGAGACCATCTACTGGAATTTTTAAAGACAATCAAGGCCTGTCTATAACTGATCTGATCCTCAAGAAACCTTTTTGATCTAGTATCACACAAAAGATTGCTTCTTAGGTCAGTAAGCAGGTTTGGAAATGAGGCACCTAAATGGATGAAGAACCAGTGTGGATATCAAAAGCATTTGCAAATGGACAGGATTCAGGTCAGAGCGGGTAGGATAAAGGGTGAAATGAAACAGGAATCCGTGCTAGGTTTGATTTTCTTCACTTTATTTGTAAAAAAGTTTTGATGAAGAAATGTGCAAGTGTGGTCTAATTTCAAAGCTAAGTGGGGATAGTAGGAAAGAGGGGTTAGGTAGCATAAGAAAGAGAGAATGGTGGGGGGGAGAGAGGAAACGATCAACATCGAGGTGCTAATCAGTAAGGAAGAAAGAACCAGGATGTTACAGGGATTGTTCACAAAACTTTGAAAACGTTGCATGAAGGAATTCCTTGGGAAATTCAAATGCCATGATAGCCTCTTCTTCCTCCAGAGCATTTCCCTTCTCTGGTGTTATCAAGAATGGTCTGAGAAACATTGCTGCTGGAAGGAGCAGAGTTGGAGACGACTCAAAACAGGCAGGAAGTGATAAGACCTCGTTCTCCACACTGGAGAAAACCATCAGCTGGGCCACTGGCAAATGCAGGATGGGGGTTTGAATGGTCATGGTAAAGGTATTGACTCAGAGATATGCAAAAGTTCACCTGTGTTAGTGTGTCTAAATAAACCCTCACTATAAAAATTTCATCTTTAATTTCCTTGGGTTTCCTCACTTTTTAAATTGGTTTATTATGTGCTTCAGTCCAGTCTTTAGAGAATACAGTAGTAGTTATATGACAGAAAGCATTCAGTATTTCAATATTTATCCATACTACAATATGGATTGTAATATTACAATATTGTAACAATTGTAATGTTACAATAATTACAACAATTGTAATATTACAGTATGGATTGTAATATTACAATATTACAATAATGCTACAGATGGAATACATTTTTTTTCAGGATTACTGGCCAGAAATAAAAATCAAGTTATTTGAACTAATATGAAAATAAATAAACTGAAGCCTCTGGTTTTGCTAGCAATTGCAAGCAATGTGTATCTACGTTGTCCCTATCTCTGGGTCTCAGGAATTCTTCCTCAGGGAGTGCCATCCCCTTAGCAAAACATCATCTGTCACCTCTGCATGCTGACAGCCTTGGCTATGGTCTTCAAGATGGGCATGTAAGAATGGTAAGATAATGTCCCCATGTATTCAGAAGTAGGACAGCGCAGTAATCTGATCCGTGACAGATTCAGTGTCAAATGTTCTGAGACTGGACAAGTTCATTATGGGTTATGGAGCTTGTTGGAGCCCTGTGCATGTCAGAGGAGTCACTCACTTCAGTTAAGATTATACACACAGTGTTTGGAACTTTGAGCCTAAAAAAAGGTCTATGTTCCTTCATGGTGCCCGTTCCCTCGGTTGCTGAGTTGGTTTCTCAGCTTGTGCGAGTTGGTGGGACCTTGCTGAGGTCAGTAAAACTACGCTCCTTCACAGCAGCCAGAGACTCAGCATGTATTCTTCCTGTTCCCTGTAAAAAGATGTTTTGGTTTAAGATATACCAAAGCAGACACGTAAAAACACTGCCTTTGTGCTCACCATAGCTGAAAGCAGACTGTGTGCCAAATTGTAGGATGGCTGCTTAGGTCTTGTGTGGCTGAATCCCTGTTGGTGTTTCAATGTTGGGCCTGCAAGTCAGCGCAGGCCCTGGGAAGGCCTGAGCAGCGGAAACTACCACTGATGAGGCTCTTGGTAGCAGGGAGATCACAGCTAGATTTTTTCAAGTCTTAGGATGAAAGGACAGAGTTGGCAATCAGGAAAATCATCTTTGGGTCTGCAGACAGAACAAAAGCTCATATGGGAGGCTCGCGCTGAGAAAAAAATTATATAGAATCCCTCATTATTTACATTACCGCTTTTCAGATGCACTTTATTAAGCAAAAGATAATGAATCTATTTTAGTGTCCTAATATTGTTCAGACACTGGTTGCTTATTCCTAACATTGCTGAGCAATATTTTGACTTCTCTCCAGGGCTAACAAATAGTGGCTTCACAACTCTGATATGCCGTATCTTGAAATCTGTTATGGCTGTTGTTGCTGGCTGGGCTGGGAAGAAAGACAATGTACGTTCATTAACTCATGTGCTGACGGTTGTTGTATCTCATACACTCCAGAGGCTGCTGCGAGCAGGTGGGGGAAGGAAGGAACTGGCACACATCTGTCCCATTTTTGCTGGGGTGGAGCACCCCGAGATCACCGTAAGGAAGTTACAGTCCTGCCCAAAACAGCTCAAAGGCTTGACTGGCTCAGAGCAGCAGGAAAACCTGTTGTGGTTTTTTGTTTGTTTGTTTTCAGTTATTAGCCCAAGCGCCCCCAAAAGATAGAAAGTATTATTTTAGGTCAGCCAATATGAGAGATGTTCTTCCTAAAAATTAAGTTAAACTTGTTTTGAGTTTCAAAATCAGACATTAAGAAAAAAAATCCCCTTTTAAAGGCAAAAGAGCATTTCTCTTTGGTTCAAAAATATTGCATCATAAAGAAAAGGGGGAAAAAAAAAGACTTTTCTGAAATGTTCCTTTGGTTTTCTTTTCCATTTGAGGCTCTTTATATTAATGAATACTTTTGGCTGACTCAAAACTGCATTTCTCAGTGAACAAATTAATTAACGGAAAAATTCTGTCCACTACAAAATGACCTGAAAATGATGTAAAATATTATTAGCAGCATAAATAATTTTGTGCTTCTTGACCTGTAAAGGCTTTCAGGATACTACCAATAAAGTCCTAAGTATTCCCTTATCATTATAAAGGCTAAGAGAATGTATTTTGGTACTGGGGATAAGTATTAGAGGGATGCTGGGAAGCTGTTAGTCTGTTTAACATCTGTCTTACAAATAAGCTTCATATGCTCTCTTTCTAAATTCTTCTCATTTAATTTGCAAAAATAATCAAGAAGGAACATTTGCTGTCTTTGGACCAAATCTTGAGGCCTTATTCAGGCAAATGCCGACTGAATAATTAGTGATCTTTCCAGCAGAAGGAATATCTGACTGACTGCAGAGTATCCAGAACAGCTTGACATGGTTTAGGCTGCAGTTTCGTCACCCATTGCTCTGTACGCAAGGGGACCCGGCCGGGTGGAAAACCACTCAAAATTAACTTACATTTTGGTTTATTGCCTTTTAATAGGATTCTTGCAAAGTAGTAATTGAAGAAGCACAGGTTTTTTTGTTTTGTTGTGTTTTGGTTTTGTTGTTTTGGTATTGTTTTTGTTTGTTTGTTTTTCCCAGGGATGATTATGCAATGCCATAATATAATACGCTTTTTTCATTGAAAAGTATTCTAAGTGCAAACATGAACACTGCGTCTTCCCCGCAGCATTATGCAGGTCCCAAACACTTGTTGCCGGTGGGGCAAAGGCTTATGTCCTCCTTCCCTGCTGCATGAGGAGAAGTGCTGAACTGTGAACCTTCCATCAGGGTCTGCTTGGCCCAGGTGTCTGGATCTGCCAGGCGGTGAATTCCAAGGGAGCAGGACCCCAGTTAGTGCAGGTGTTTGTAGTTCTTCTTCAGCCCTGTAACCCCTCCCTCATTCCCAGTTCCCCTCAGAGGTTTTGCTCTTCTACTTTTTCTGGTTGCTCCATGACCTGAACAACCCCACGCTGCTGTGGGCAGCCCCATAGATAACAAGCGAGATGAAATTCCTGTTACTTCTGAGGTATCTGTGAGTCTATGGCTTTCTTGTCTCTTGTATTTGGTTTGTACTCTGGACTGGGTTTGGAGGATATGCCTGTCCCTGGCTGTAGCAGACAGGCTGATTCAGGAAACTTTGACACAAAAGGATGCCAATGCTGTAAAGCCATTAGATAAATAAGACAAAAAGGCTAAGCAAGGAAAACGCATTAGGAAGCAGAGAAGAACTGACACTGCTTGCACATTTTGCCTGCTAACTTGAAACAACATGAAGAAATAAACTATGAAAATAAATTAATCTCTCTTTTCCCTGCTTGTGATCTTCTAATTATCCTGCCTCTTGTGTAGCTATTGTCCTCACAAATGCTCTTGCTGATGTTTGAGAAATGTCCCTGAGTTCTTTTAGCTTTTATAATTTCACCTTGGCTCTTATTTGTGTCTTTGCACTCTCTCCCTTTGTTTTTCCTCTCCAGCTCTTCCACCTACCTTTTATTGTCTCCCTCCCACTCTTTTACTAAGCTTCAAGCAATACCAGGAAACAAAACTTTTTTTCTAAGAATCAGAGCACACTCTGATCACTGCCACATATGTACATCTTCCTTTCAGGAGGCTTGCTTGGCCAGGTGAACATCTGTTCTTTAGTGGTCTTACGAATAAACAGCAATAATTCTAACAGAGTGAGCTTAAGATGACAGCTTAACTACTTTCAGGCAGGAACTTAATCGTTCTTTCTTATCTGACTCCCCCTCCTGGATTTGCACACACGCACACACACACACACTCTTATCTTAGCTATTAGACCTAGTTTCGCTTTGGAATATAAATCTGCCTCTATTCTGATTCAAATGAAACTTCTGTTAAACCGTACCGCTTTTTTTGTTGCTTGTTTATTTATTTGGCAAAAATGTTTGATGTGAAAGAGACTTGGAATGACCCGTATCTCGTCTCTCAGGTGCACTCCTTGGCTGCGTGGTACCCCTCCAGCCCTGCCAACACGCTCTCCATACTGAGACACCTCCTCGGTGGTGTTTGAGGGACCTCCCACCCTGTGCCCCTCTGCCCGCTGCCTGCAGGTTTCCCACGGCAGCCCCTGCTGCTGTTTGTTGCCTTTGCTGGGCAAAGTCATTCAGACTGTGATTCCGAACAAGCCGTGGAGGGAGCTGACAAAGGGCACTCGGGAGGACGTGCCTGGGTCTTACCTGTGCACGTCCTTCTAGGCAGATCAGAGCCTTGCTTCCCTCACTGCAATCTGAGAAGCCCATCCAGCTGAAATAACATAAATTTTATTTGCTGTTTCATTTGTCACTTCTGTTTGCTGCTGAGATAAGGCACTGGATTTGCGACTGGCTGTGGCCAGAGAGAGGGGAGCCAGGTGTGTAACAATAATAGAACTATAGAATGGTTGGGGTTTGAAGGGACGTTCAAAGCTCATCTAGTCCCACCCCCCTGCAATGAGCAGGGACATCTTCAAACAGATCAGGTTGCTCAGAGCCCCGTCCAGCCTGGCCTTGAAAGTCTCCAGGGATGGGGCATCCACCACCTCTCTGGGCAACCTGGGCCAGTGTTTCACCACCTTCAGTGTAAAAACTTTCTAGCCTGAATCTCTCCTCCCTTAGTTTAAAACCATTACCCCTTGTCCTATCGCAACAGGCCCTGCTAAGGAGTCTGTCCCCACCTTTCTTATAGGCCCCTTGTAAGTACTGAAAGGTGGCAATAAGGTCTCCCTGGAGCCTTCTCCAGGCCAAACAACCCCAACTCTTTCAGCCTGTCCTCATAGGAGAGGTGTTCCAGCCTGTTAATCATTTTGAATAAGAGGTGGCTATGTGGAAAGTGAAGTGCACTTCTGGTATTACGTCTGGTGCTGCCCAAGGCTACCTACGTAGTGTAAACCTGAGCAGACAGCATACCACTGACCTTTAGCAAGACCAGGGTTGTGCATGAAGCAAGGCCCTGGCCCTTGCCTGGGGGGACCTTCCACAGCTTTCCTTGCTTTCCAAATAAATGGCACAGGCTCATTCTGCTGCTGGGAAAGGGGACGAGGCGGGGGAACCTCCTGCTTCACGGCAGGCCTGTTGCCTGTTTCCAGCTTGGCCTGTGCAGAGAGGATGAGGTGCTATGGTTCCTACTCTGCCCCTCCCTACTCGCAAAAATACTTCCCCTCCCTGAGTAAACCAAAGTCATGCCTGTGCCTTGCTTCAATTAAGCTACAAGTCCTGTGGATACGTGAAAACTAGTAGGGGAAACGAGTTATTTTTAATTCAGGAAAAGAGCGCGCACAAATAAAATGCAGTTAAAAGCTGCCGACATGGGAGCACCCTTTTCTTTTGAAGACCAGGAGTGGAAAGAGGGGGAGAGCAGACAGGGAAAGGCAAGAGAGCACAAGAAATGGAGCAGGATGCAAAGACGAGACGAGAGAGTTGACAAGTTGTCACTTTCACTTGTGTCGGCCGAGGAGGAAGTGCACGGCCACCCCCCTGCGCGGCACACTTGATGTATCTCAAGGCATGACAATATGGCTCTGTTTGTTCTGGTCTGGGGGAGGGGGACAGTTTGTTTTCTTAAGACTATTAAGTCCTTCTAAGTACCACTATCGGCATCCTATGATTGGAAGTGACAAACAGAAGCAACCCTATTTAAAAACTGCCACTTTGAATTAGTGGAAGGATCAGCTTAAGTTTTACAATATTTTACTGCTCCATTTTTGCACTCTTTTTACATAAGGACGGCCAAATAAATGTCCCGGTGACTTGTCTTTGCCAGAATTCCTCCCCATGCTCCCGCCCCATTAGCTGCTGCCTTATGAACGCCGCGCTAAACAGAAAGTGACAGCAGCTGACAGCGCAGCCAGGGCCAAATTATCAAACGTCAGAAGTTGCGCTGGTGTAGCCATGCACAGGCTCACTCTCTAACATGCAAAGCAGATAACCGCATACAAACAGGTGCTCACGCGTGTGAAGACGTTCTTGCAGGACCCCCCTTCCCAGCCATGAACTGTTGGAGGCTGTACCTTATAGAGTTTGGTACCTGCAGGTCCCTGGTGTTAGAAACACAGACTTCTGATGTGGTAAGTCATTTTTCATAAAGAAGAAAAGCATTTTTGCACAGTTTAGCTTTATATTGTGAATTCAGTGCTGAAATTATGAGCCTAGACTGCCCAAACAGTCAACAGGGATAAAAAGAAGTCTCCAAGCAGTGCTGTAAGTCTGTGAGTACTGATGCCAGCCCCACTGAGGCACCCTGAGCTGCTTCTGAGAGGATCTAGTCTGCAGGTACCCAAGCTGGCTGCTTAAGTTTGGGCTGTCCAAGCCCCTGAAAGCTTCTTCCCCACACCTATCCCAGCACTGGCATAGTTGCAGCTCCAGTTCACATATGCCCTGGTGGTTCTCCTGCCTGCGAGACATCAGCCTCCAGTGAATGAGTTGCGAGCTACGTTGTCCTGTGCAAGTGCTCTGTGACAAGCTCGAGTTGCCACCTCAGACATCATCTTGGCTTCAGTCATGTCTGGGAGCCGCATTACGAACTCCTACCTTATCCTGTTTAACAGGAAATATCCACTTCTCATAATTCGTACGCTCCCCTTCCCCTGGGAACCGCTGCTATTTCTGTTGTGCAGAAGGCTTCCCAGGTGGGCTGGCAGGGTAACCTCGGGCAGGAGGAGGGCTGGACCTCAAGCTTTGCTGAGCTCCACGTCTGTGGGGAAGGAGACGATGTGGGGAGGCACGGGGAGCTGGAATACTTATTGGGGAGCCTTCATCTGCTGCAGCTGGCCAAGGTGCGGTGTGAGCCTGAGCCCGTACATGGAAGCCTTCCCTGCTGTTTGAAGGGAGTAAGGCATTTTGGCTTTCAAAACAAAGCTGTATTTGCAATCTTTGATCTTTCTTTTCAATTCTTTGTTTTTCCTAAGGAAAGGCACAGATAAAATAATGCAGACAAAGCAGGTTATTTGTAAGCCAGCTTGAGTACCCATTAAATCTTAAAGGCTGTATTATTCCGACTTTCAATACCAATGCACAAATAGCTTTGCTTTTTTTTTTTTCCTTTTTTTTTTTTCCCATGAATCTTCCATATGGCCAGATGAACAGGCTGGCTGCATGGTGAGCAGCAAAAAGAACAGCTGACATATAGTTTGCAACCACATTGCAACATCTGGGCAGAGTTTGGTCAACTGCATGCCTGATAATAGTTTTTACATTCAGGCAGAGAGATTCCTTTTTATGGGATCATGTAAAGTAGCAGAGAAAATCTTAATGTCAGCTTTGAAGTGTACAATGAGCGGTGTGTTGGAGCAGCAAAGCAGCCAACCCTGTGTGCTGCAATACACAAAGCATTGAATTGGGAGGTAAGAAATGAGTCTTATCTCTGGCTCCTTCAGCACCTTTCTGTGGGATTTTAAACAAATTATTTTCTCCTGCTTTTTAGCCTCTTTTTCCCCTCCTCCTCTCTCCATTCATTCCACTGAGTTTTTCTGTTGTTCGTTTGGTTTTGTTTGTTTAGTTTAGGTTTTCTTGCCTTGCTAGTTAGTCTGTAAACTCCTCCATGAGCAGTTGATTGTCATCACACACATGCTCATAATTATGGCCCAAAAAGGCATTTACACCTCACTGGTGAAAGCATATAGTTTTCTCTTCACCCTCCACCACTGCAGATGGAATAAAAAAGACACCTCGGGTTGTTAGATGTGGAGCTCGAGAAAAGCGATTGCTAAAGGTTCAGTAGCGTCGCACTTCTGGTGGCCCTGCTGCAAGAACATGGGACCACAAAGAAAGGAAAAGAAATACACGGATGAAACATAGGTGGAGTTGTGTTCACGTATACGTGTGCTAATACAGAGAAAAGACAGTCCACTGAGCAACTTCTCCTCTTCCATCCAGATGAAGAAAAACACTGTGGCAAATGTTACAGAAAGTGCTCACTCTCTGTCCAGATGCTGTCGGTTCAACAGCAGCAATCGAGGTTTCCAGCGTATTCCATGCGTAACCTGGGAATGTGAACTTGCTATTTCCCCTCGCTTTTGTTAAACATGAGGAGGGTGGCTGATGCATGGAGCTACTTCTGAGGTTCTCTTCCAAGCCTTGCTCACCCCCGGTGAGATGAAGCAACGCCCCAAAGCACGGCAGATCCCTTCTGAGGTGCAGTTTCGCAGCCCCAGCTGAATCAGCCTTCGTCTCTGTTGTTCTGGACGTGGGGGAAGGCTCCATGTGGTGTGTGAACAGCATCCCAAGCGCATCCCCTCCTACCCAGGTGTGGAGCCCAAAGCCCTGGAGGGGCCTTGTTTTGGCAGAGGAGGGGAACATGCCAGGGAGACAGCACTCCCCCGTCTGTGCTCCCTGGGCCAGGATCCACACATCCTGGCTCTCCCTGCCTCTTCTAGCATTTGGCCCAATGTTTTGTCCTCATTTTGCTTGTTCTGTAGCAACAGTTTCTTAGCAAACACCATTCTCGGAGTGGTGCTGATATTAATTGATGAGGCTGGTGCTCAGAGTTGTCTTGGCATGGGAAGGCACATCTAAGTAGAAAAATAAACAGCCATGTTCACTCCAGTTCCTTTCAGAAAATGGAAAAATAAATCGATGCCTCCCAGATGGGCATGAACAAAATCATCAGCAGAAAAATACCTTAAAGCTCCTAAGAAAGCTCTGAGAAGGGAGGATGAACAGCCCTAGTTTGCTGGGGGGGGTTGTTTCCATTAAACAAAGAACTCATGCTTCTCTGATGACGTGCTATGAACAGAAGAGTTTGGGGCTTTAGACGAGGTATAACATTTTAGGAGTTTAATATCCTTTCAGAAAGAAAACCCTTATCTGCTGTGGAAAAATGGTCATTTGTCTTGCAAATGATTGGTTTTCCTTTGAAAACGCAATGATGGGAGATTTTGTCTCAAATTTAAATGTCCTTTTAACAGACCTGACATAAAACATTTTGTTTTAACAAGTTGGTGGCCACTGGCTCAGGCTCCCTGACAGACACTGTTCTTACTGTAATGGACGAGACAATTATATGGGATTCAGCATTAACAACAATAAAAATAACATTTGGACCAGAAGTGTCTTGAGAAGATACCTACTAGATAGCATTAATTCTAATATTGAGCAATGCGTTTTAGACGCTTACTTTTTTTTTTTTTAAACTGTAGGACCTCTCCAAAATCCATGATATGAGTTCAAAAAATATACGTTATTGCCTTAAATGCAACCTAGATGAACTGCTTTTCCTGTATATGACATTAAACATGTGCAATACATTTTAGAATTAGTACATAAATGATCAGTAAAAAAGAGCAAACCAAAACCATAACCTGAAATGCAAAGATTTAAGCTTTCTTTCAGACTTCTTGTGTTCATTTTTCCCTTTCATATCTGAAGTGAAAATGAATTGTTTCAAAAGACCTTGAGGACCTGATACAGTAAGCTTTGAAATAATGTACTGCATATTCATTTTAAAGAAACTCAGTAGCACTTTTATAGGGGTCTTCAAAGCAGAGTTTATAAATATTTCATGCTTTGGTTTTCTATTGCATTTCACTAAATAATAATGCAGAAGACCCCTTACTCTTCCTTTTTGTCTCAAGGATATAATTTCTCTAGTTTCAAATGTTGTCCCTTAAAAACGATGCCACTAATGTTTTCACTAAGCATTCCCTGTTAAGGTAAAGTTCTCTGTCGGCTGGAATATGGCTCTGTCTGTGAAACATGACCCATCATTTGTTCAGACTCAGAAGGAGAACCTGATTAAAGTCTTGGGAGAAGTAAGGACACAACTCAGGGCTGGCGTAAGTGATTGGTCTTCATCATTTCTCATGAGAGTCTCCTATTGAAGAAAACTAGTGTGGTTCTCAGGAGCAGCTGTCTGCTCACTATGAATAATCCAGAGTGAACAGTGCGCATCCAGCTGAAGAAGTGCCAGGCTGAGAAGTGGAAATTGAGACAATAGAGCCAACGCATTCTCAGAAATCAAGTGATTTCAGCCTAGATTGTGAGATGGCTTATCAGCAAAGTTGTATGCAACTCTATTTAACAGCATGGTGTCCATGAATTACGATGTCTTTCTGAACAGCCCTCTGAAGGCAAGATACTGGGCAACTAACAGGTATCTCTCTTTCGTTACTCTTTTGGAGGAATCACCACCAAGGAAAAGTGCAAGGTGGTAGACATTGTACATGCCCTGATAAAAGTTCAGAATAATTTTGTGATGTAAAATGTAAAAAATGGTTAGAATAAATGTTATGGAAATTTCCCTTTGTTACATTATTCAACTAGAGAAGCCAAGTGCTGACAGCTTAGCAGAGAAAATATTTTCATACTTATCTAATCTGTGGTTTTAAGTAGGGACAGACAAACTGATTTTACCTAGTTTCAAACCCACTTGAACACTATTCAGCAGAGCACTTATGGTCATATTTTCAAAGCTTGAGATCTTTTCTTTCCCCCACAATGGTATCACTACTGATATTCCTTCAGTGAGAAAGCTCACATGGTTTTACAAATGAATTCAGGACCATCTGAGTCTAAAAGCTCTGTGAAAGTCTGAATTATAACTCTCTGGTTGTCTCTTTTCATCCTTGAGCCCTTTCTTTCCTCTCCTCCAAGCGACTGTCATACGGGTCGTTGGTGAGTTGTCTATCCGGCACAGAAAGCGCAGGGAGTAAGGAGAATACACATTGCTCCTGGATGCCCTGTCGGGTCCACCTCTAGCCAGATTTTTTTGGACAAAACTATGTGTTCAGTTCAGGTTTCTTGCTACCCTTTTTTTGGAGTCAAGATGAAGTTAAGACTGGTTGGAAGTCTGAGAAGATGCAGGATTTAGGAGATACGGAGTGGGAAACACGGAACGTGGAAGGCTTTCCCTGTCAGGCTTCAGCATGCTAACCTGCTTTGTTTTAACTGACTTTAACAGACCAACTGCAGCAGCCAGTAAAAAAAGCCCAAAAGCTGTGGAAGCACTAATTAGTTCTAACATCTGGTAAGAACGACCCCAAGCGTATGGATGTTCATTATTTGTGTGCAGGATCAGGCCTACTATTTGTACCAGCTCCTTTGTATGCATGAACTGGGGGCCAGAGTGGGTTTTAGCTGTAAAACAAAGACAAGAGGTTTGACGAGAGACATTATGTACTTATTATTTTAGGGTGGAAGATGGACAGGATTAATAGAGTCAAAATATGGATTGCTTCATATCACTTTGCAGCTTTGAAGAGTTTACATACACCGTGGTTTCATTACCATTTTTTACTCCTCTTTAAGCACATATGCCAAGATAAAGTGCAGGTGAAAAGGGAGGAAAAGCAAAAACAACTCTCCAGCCCTTTTGGAGATGCTCTAAGACTGTCCAGTGCCATTTCATACTTGCAAATTGATCTATAGCTGATACTGATATGAATACACCCCTGTGATACTGTGGGCTGGCAGAAAAAAGTGAGCATTGCTTCCCAGTCATTCGTCCTTAGTTCGAACAAGATAGAAAATTAGAATGAAAGAAGGCCAGGTGGAAGACAAAGATCTGAAAAACTGTTGCATGACTGCACAGTGAGACCAGATGGCTGTATGAACCATCTCTCCTTACACATGAGCACATGGATGATGAAATGAGATTCACACTCATCATCTCTCTGTAACATCCACCATGTCACGTGGAGCCTCTGACCAAGTATTAAAGATCGAATAGATGCTTTTTGTCAGAATGATGATTAACACACAAGCCTGGCTCAGTCCTGTTCCTCCTACACATAGCATGGGAAATCTATCATGATTTGTCCAAAACTGAATTGTCTGCTGATGACCCATGTTAGCTGTAAGTTGGGAGTGCTAAAGAGATCAGCACATAGAGTTTTCTGTGGGAAGAGCTGTGCAACCTCTGTCACCCCAACCAACACTGCAGATTTTTTGGCTGTTTTCTTGTACCTTCTGTTACAGCTTTATTTCTGTTTGTAGTGCAGGATTTTCCCTGGAGCCCAATGCAGTTGTAGTTACTTCTACCACACTTCCATTTCATCCTCTATTGACATCCTTTCACTCCCATAAAAGCAACCACTTCAGATCTGATCCAAAGTAAAACAGAAATCAGCTACTAGAACTGAAAAGGATTTTGCTGTTCTTTGTTCTAGGAATTGTAGCTGCTTGTTCTTGACTGAAACAGGACTGACACAAGAAATGGGAAACTGATAGGACTGTGAAGGATTTGATGAACTGTGTAGCCAATACCCAATTCTCACAAACATTTCCTCATCAAAGGGATCTGACAGTATTTTTCTGCCCTATTACTGGAGCTTGAATTACTACCATGTATGATCCCCTGGAGTAACATGGTACCCTCAAGCCTGGTTTTACATTATTAACCAGAGTCTTTCCATCCCTGTAGCGGATACCTTGGAAGTACAATGAGCAACGCTGGCTGAAAAAGCAGATGACCAATTACTGAAGTTGCAAGGTATTTTCTTGATCCACAAACTTCAGACTGCCATGTTTAGAAGTCATATTTTAACATCTCGATTCCTCAAAAGTCTTTTAAACAAAGTGTTGTGCTGTACAAGTGAAGTATCAGTTACTGACTTCATTTCCTTTGCTCAAGTACTCATACAATTCTGACTGGACACCTCAGCTCCTATCCGTATGTATTTTGTTGAATTTAAATATGAGAAGATGTTCTCTGAGTCCCATCTCTGCTTTATCTATTCCAAAATGCTGGCTAGGAGTCTGATGTGACCAGGGAATTTCAGAGTCATGCTCCTTTCTTCCTCTGACCAAGTGAATACTAAGCCTTCCACAGGTAGTGAAACAGTTTTAAGAGAGTATTCCCAGTGTCCTAGGCTGCTTTATGGGCCACTGGTTAGCACTAATTTCTGGAAACTAGAATAGATAGGTTCAAATCACTGCAAACAGATGGAGGACATGAGTTCCCAACTTTCATACACCAAACTGACTCCTCTATTTAGATGTTTACCTCACCTCACGACTCTAGATGTTGGAGTGGAATAAATCCTTGAGCCACTACAATCTTCAATACTGAAGTGATTTTCACCCCTTTTTTTTTTTTCCTTTCATTATCTGCTCTGTATCCTCCCAGACTCTCTTTCTGGATAGCTTGTAAAGTCAGGACAGGAATCTCATCACAGACTTTCTCCTTCCTGAGAAAGTATTGCCTGGAGCAAAACCAAAAACCTCTGATTGAGGGAAAAACAGGTTAACAAGGAAAGTGGACGCATAATGCTGCAATGGAAGTTTTCAGCTCAATTTAGCATTCCCTCCAGGGTTTAGAGAGACTAGTCATTTGAGATCTCTGGCTCCCACATGAGTTATATGGTTTATTCTTTATGTGTGGAAATGAAGTATGACACGATATTCTACAAGAGTGTTTAAATAATACAGAGCTACTACCTATGTTTAATTATATATATCATCACACAGAAAAAAAAGTCATAGCTGAGCTAAGGATTCTACACTGCGTATTCCACCACAGCAAAACACAAAAAGCAATTAAATTTTTCAGCGGCCTATTCCGCCTGTCAGCTTTTCCCAGCTCTGGCTGCCTCCCTTCTACCACTCATAGCCCACATATTTCTATCTTTTCCCTGAGCAGTCAGTTCTAGCAGTGTTCACCAGTTATAGGCACACTATAGGGTGATTGTCACTGCAATGAGGTTATCTCTGTGAATTACATGAAGCTCAGTTTTGTCTCCGCCTTTGAAAGGAAAGTGAGGTAGAGCAGCAACTCAGAATGGCAAAATTCAAGCTTCTCTGTAACATGCAGGGAAGTGTAAGTGTATGGGGAGAGGAAGAAATGAAGAACTATACTATTGCTATTAATTCTTTGTAAAGTGCATAGCATTTCAGTCTCCATACATGTGTGAGCTGAGAAACTGGATTTCTGGGAGCCATAAGACTGCACACTGTTTCGTAAGGGTGAAAACAGTAGACTGGCAGACCAAGGCATTTTGCAGTGTCCTTAAGACATCAGTGCCATGCTCAAAGACATTGAGATCCTTGCTCTAATGTGACAGAAAATGAGGACAATCCCAAGGAGGATGCACTCAGAAATGAGGTTGTTCTCTGCTGATGCTAGGGCAGGACAGAGCTGGGCTAGTCCCCGGTTAGCAGAAGGCTCTGCATTACTCTGTGCTGGCTGGGCCTGAGCCAAACAAATATTCAGGGTGCTAGAGCTGGCCCAATTTCTGGCGTGTTCAGCCTTTGAGGAAGTGAGTGAATTGCAGCTATAGAAAAGAATCAGTTCTCGAATCTCTTGTTGTTCGTTTTTGCTTGGCTGCTGAGTTGTGAAACAAGCCTTGGCACAACTTGTTACAGCACATCTCCCTGTGGTTTTGCTTGTGTGTCCATTGCTGTAGAATATATCCAAGCCTGGAGACAAGGGTGAAAGTCTTTCCTCTCCTACAGCTGCATTGTGCTTCAACAGGCATTCAAACACGGGCGAGAAATTAATTTGCTTAAGCCCAGCCTTGTTCTGCCATTTGAGACACCCATATTTATCTGAGATATTTCCTTGGGGTCAACTGGCGTGATAATGGACCTATTAGAGACCCACACCCTCTGGAGCAGCAGTGGCCACCAGGTGGAATATCTTACAGCATCTCCTATGGCATGAGCTGCCTACATTAGTTTAATGGTTGAGCACCTGATGCGATGCTCATCCCAGCAGAAAATCTGGTCTAGGCCTAAGAAGAGCTGAGGAAAGTTTCCTCCAGCTTGCCATAACTGTTTTGGGACTCATGTTTGTTTTGACTGAAGAAGTTCAATGCATCCAAGCTGCAAATATTAGGTATCGCCATGGGTGATGTTTCTGTGAGTGATACACATGGTCACTGGGTGTTATTTTTCGTATAATGTCTCTAATAATCTTGGCCATGACTGATGTTTTGTTCTTATCTGGGTTTTTTTGGTTGTTTTTTTTTTTCTGGTTGTCCAAACATCTATTTTGTTGCAAGAATTTCCTTACCTCTTGAATATCACTATCTGCAGGCATGGAGCAATCTTCATCAGCCAAATTGTATGACTACTCAGGAACTGACTCCTTAGACTTCCTGAAGGAGCTGAAATTAAATGAGACTTTTCTCAGGTAGAAAATTTGTAGATGTAAAAGAAGACAGAAGCTGATGGCCTTCAGTGTGAGAACGGAAATTTGGAAAAAATACTTTTATTATTAGAAATCGGTGAGAGGAAATTGTCACTTGTTTTAATTCAGTCTAAACCAAAGCCAACTGTCAGACTGCTCTGAGAAATAAGTGGAAAATGTCAGGTTCTTACTGGACATGTTTCAATGTCTTCAGTGGCATCCACCACCTGCAGGCCCACGTGGGAAGAAGGGGCAACAGCTGGGGTGGGATGAGGCAGGATTTGACTTTAGCTGGTTAAAACTTCCATAGGGCCTCATACAAGAGCGTGGTCTTACAGCAGCGCGAAGTTCCCAGCCTTAGCCCACTGTTCTTATAGGGCCTGGCGAACTAGTTCAGAAAAAATATTTTTCTGAAAACAATCTTTTATATTTCCTGTTACTTTTCACCCAGATCAGTTCCCTGGCCCAGTTCAACACGTAATTGTGTGCCCCCCAGCAGAGAGAGTTGTACAGATGCAAAGACAGGCGGGGGAAGTCGAGATGCCTTAAATTGGAAACCATGGAAGCTGCCAAATGCACGAGTAGGTGGCAAGAGCGAAATGCACAAAATGCATGTGTAGGAGCAACTTTGTAGGTCAAAAGAGAACCTCACTTTACAGAAATGTTAATCCAGCACCTTTTACTGAAACACTCACTTAAAATATGTGTTTGTCACGCTGGAATGTGCTAATGGCTGCAATCAAGTTGTCTTTCATCTGTAGGCAGTTGCTGACCTCATTAAAGCAAATGGTCTTGCTAGCCACATATCACTGGTGTTGCATAGAAGAAAAGGTTTCCTTATGAAGAAAGGTGGATGAAGGCAATGAAAGACTTCGCCTACAGTATTAGGGTTCAGGGGAAGCCAATCAACTTGAATCCATGTGGGCCAAAGAATATTCTCATCACAAATGTAAGGACATGGGTGCTAAGCAGATAGTGGGAGTGCAGTGGGAGGTAGAGAAGTAGGGTGAGACGACCCTGCGAGGAAGTCAAGAAAGAGAAGGACCTTTGGCCAAAGCCCTTGCTGAGAGGCAGGCTTGAATTCTTGAATGGGAAAGTTGATTTTTCTCACAACTTATTTCAGAGAAACAAGTGTTTCTGTGTACACTTTGTAAATAAGATGGATTATGTCAAAGAAACATCTTCCTTGTGTGCTCAGTTTTTTCTCCCTATTTCTGTAGGTGAATTGGCAAAGTCACAGGTGCTGGTTCAGGCCAAAGTTCAAGAGGAAGTAGGATGAGGCATAGATGTGCAAAACAAGGGCCCTGGGTATTACAATATGCCACCTTTTTTGGTTTTTTTGCATTACACAACTGCGAAGTCCTCTTATCATAATGATGGAATTTGAGAAAGATTAGCTGATCATATGGTTTAATCAATTTTGGCATTTTGAATTAAAAAAAAAAAATCAGACAAGATATCCAAGGTTTAAAAAACAATCAGCGGCTGCTCATGTGCAGTAAATATCTAGTACCAAAATGTCACAGGGATTTTTCACAGAGGGATATAATGTTCATATGCAGCAGGCAGGCTGACACAGAAGAACTTTGCAATGATTACAAACAGGCCCATGAGGTTTGATGTGAGCTGCATTGCCTCTGTAGGTTTTATTAATCTGATGTCATCAGTTGCTGTAGGGAAAACACTAGACTCTGCAGTGTGACTTAGTGACAGGTGAAGGAAAATGGATCACATTTTCATAGATTTTTGTTTTAAAAACATAAATGCCTTTGTACTGTCCAGGAACAGAAGTCACTCTCATCCTGGTGCCTGATTTCAGCAGAGCTGGCCCCATAAAGCGGCATACTTTATCACACCCTTTAAGAGAAATAGATCCAAGAAACCAGAACGCCTGTAGCAACTTCCAGCCAGCCTGATTTCCCCGTTGAGCAGTGTGGGGTTGAGTTAGTGGAACAAGGACAGTTTGGATCCAAGCAATAGCTATTAGGAGAGCTCCAAACCAAAAAAAAAACCCAACCCTGTAAACCAGAAAACAGTAGTAGCTCCTCCTGGCTTTAATTACATTCCAGGAGGAACGAACTCACAGCGACTGGATATTAGTATTGTTATTTCTGTTGTTTCTTGCACCGATGTGGCTACTAGCACCAGCCACGAGGCAGGTCCTGCTCTGCAGGCTCTATACAAACACAGGACAAGGGTAAGAAAATGGACTGCAGGTGGAGGAGGAAAAAGACCTGGGGAAGGTGTCAAAAGGGAACGGATCTGTGTCGGTCAGAGGGGGAAAGGAGAGTGAGCAGCTCTGTTTTCGTACCCCACCCTGTGCAGCACTGTGTGCTAGAAGGGAAAAGGGGCTCTGTAATTCATGGTAGCACCTTCTCTAGGAGCTGTAGCGCCCAGCTCTGCGCCACTCCTCGTAAATGCAACTCCTCAATAACCAGGGATGTTTCACAGTATTTTGAGGTTCTTGTTTCTTCGTTATTTCAATAAATAATGTGCAATTTGTCTGTAAATGGATTGCAATCATCCTTTCACTTGCCCCAGCTCCAGAAACCAAAAGCTAAAACGGTCTTTTTTTTTTTTTTTTTTCCCCAGCTGATGTTTGCTTTGAGCATGGGGACTGACAAAGACAGAACAATACTCTGTGTGTGTGTGCACACACGTGTGCGTCTGTGCACTGCCAGTTAGCTGTGCCACTAAGAAACCGGAAAGTGGAATTAGACAGGTTGATGTGCTGGGGAAGATCAATGAATATGAGAGGTTCACTGATGACAGATGGCTGGTTTCATACTCCGAAGGAGTGACAGAGGAGGAGGAGAACCAGCTGTGAGCGAGTTGCAGGATGAGTGCATTGGAAGCACAGCCTTGTGCAGGAGAAGCAGCCCCGTTCCAGCAGAAGCAGGAGGATGTAAAGGGCAGTGGCTGGGTAAAGGAAAAGGGGTAGTAAAGGAGGGAAGAAGTGCAATAACGAGAGCGGGCTTGTGCCAGTGCTCAGTACGTTTCCCAGAGTTTTAACGATTCGGAAGACAGAATTTCACAAAACGATGAAATGAGCGTGGGGAAATCGGCAGCAAAATTAGATCAGAGAAGTATTGATGGCAGAGTTGATGTTGCAGATAGTCGCTGCTGTTTGAAACACCAAATCCTCGCACAAACGCACACAAGTCAAATGCTTCCAGGAGAAGGGGCAGGGGACTTTTAGTCTGTGGGCTATGGCAGATGAAATAGCTCTAAAAGAATCTAGCGTAATGGATGGCAATTTTTATAAATGATGTAGAAGGAGGGCATGCAGGTATTGTAAAAAGAAAGACTTACACCCCTCAGCTAGCCAGTGGAAGAAGAAAGCAGCATAATGGTGTTTTCTAGTATGTAACTGGTTCATTTTACAACTGAGAAATTAACAGATCAAGGTGGGGGAGGAGGGGAAGATGTGAGAGGTTCAGGGAATTATAAACAACAAAATGGAGAAAGCAAAATGGCAAAGGAGAGATGGCCTGTGTTATTCCCAGCCCTATGGGAGCAAACAGATTGTCCACTAATAAGGAAATGATCTAGCCATTTTTTTAGATTAGTGGTGTGGGAGATGAAGAATTTAAAGGAGGGAATGCATGGATCTCTCAGTAATGTATCCACTGGTTGTCATTGCAGGAGATAATGAGAATGTAAAGCAAAGGTAGGAGGAGAAAATATCTTCTATACAAATGCTGTGAGCATATTAATAAGGTCACCAATTGCAACCATGCATTTCCAAAGCTAAGCGTGATATTCCTGGAATGTGTGAGCTAGAGGGGACTGCAAACAGAGTAGGGAGATGGAAAGTCATTAAAGGGGACAGGCTGTGTTCTTCAGTCACATCAGCGACTACATATCCATGTCCAGAGAAAGAAACACTGCAAATGTTTTGCCTGTCGGAGCAGAGGCTGCTTGGGCAGAAGCTGAGGAAGGACAATTAATGCAGTCATGTTATTCCTAGATGTTGCTACAGACACCCAGGGTAGGCAAAGAAAGTAGGTTGGGAAATGTTTTGACAGATAAGAGAAGTCTGTAAAACAGCTAGAACATTGATCATGAGGGATTTTAGTTACTCAGCTATCGATTCAGACAGCCACAATGCAGAAGTGAAACGAAGGAATGGGTTTCCAGAGGTAATGCAAGATTGCCATCTCACACAGCTAGCTGAACAGCCAAGCTTGCGCAGTCTGCGGCCATCCAGGTCCTAATTCTAGGAAACGTGCCAAATCTGATGAATTAAGCTGAAGTTGTGGAGTAGTTAAGGATCCAGTGACACCATCTATCATTAGAAAGAAAATGCTCAAGAGGAGGCAACGCAAACGCTCCTGACACAAGAAGAAAGGAGTTGAGCAAACGAAAGTTGTTCTGATGGAATTTGACTGGAATATTGCAACATCATGGAAATATGATGGGGATATTTCTTGAAAGAAGCCATAAAGAGAGAAGAGAAGGGAATGGGCCAGTAATTGAAATTCATCCTAGTTCAGCCTAGAGAGGGAATACAGCGGCAGAGGCTAATAGCTGCAATGATCCTTGGCTAATGGAGAGTTCAATGGGGGTCATGAACACCTGCATATTTTAGAGAAGCCCTGACACTGCCCTAAATTACGTGGCTGTCTCTGGCTGTCCCTGGCAGCTATAATAATACCTTTACACCTTGTCCCTCTCAGGTATATCAATTGATGCTCCAGAGCTTCTAAAGCATGGACTTCTATTTCTTCTATGCCTTCTATGGCATGAGTAATCTGAAGAAATAAGTGTCTCCGTGGCAAAACTAAAAACACAGAAGAAAACTAATTATTGTCCCAAAAGGCAGGAATGAAAGAGGATTTAACTGGGCTAAGAAATAATAGCCTTAAGAAAGAGGTGAATTGTTCCTTCTCTCATCATTAGCGGTAGATGAGTAAAAAATGCCTTACTTGACGATAAGTGATGAAAACCACTAAATCTCACAGGTGATATGACAAGCTCCTAGCATGGAAAATATTAAACATTTGTCAGTTAAAGGAAATTATTTGGCAGTAACTGGTTGTTCCCAACACAGACTAGTCTGTGAGGGGAGTGTGGAAATTAGTATATATAACCACAACATGAAAAATTCAGCGGTAACTATAACATGAGCATATGACCTGGTTGGACTTTCTAGAGATGAGCTGACAGGTATGAGGTATATCACTGACCTCAGATAAGAACAAGAAAAGCAAGCAGGACAGCAGATCAGGACATGGCATTGCCCATAAAATCCTTATTGTGGAAGTGACCTGCATGCAGCAGAGAAGGGCAGATGATGTTGGAGGACTACAGCGACAAGGACCTGGAAAAGGCAGACATTGGTCCAGGCAGGTGACCGTATCTGTAGGTGGTGGAACAAGCTTATCTACCTTTCCTCCTCACACTGTTTCGTTTTGTAGAGCTGGCTGAGCGGTCAGTGAGGTTCTTCTTCCTCAGCTGCAGGGTGTGCAAGGTAGACCTCTCCATCTGATACCTTCTGGCTCCACTTATGGTGGTGGAGAGGAAGTGTCATACTTAAGCTTAAATAATGTGTGCTAAAAATTCTTGCCTCTCTCCAGCAGCCACGAGGCAGTACAGATGATAAGTGCGGATGTAGAAGCCTGTTTTGAAGACATCTGTAAGTTTACACTCAGCCTGCAACATCAAGGCAACTGTTTAGGTTATAGGATGCCAAGTCCCTGATTATATTAGGCAAGGCAGGGACTCAGACTGGTGTCTCCGACCTCCTTCATTACTGCCATATCCACCGGGCTGATGGCTGTCTGGGACAGGGCTGTTCCCTGGCACTCTATTTCACTACCTGTCAATGTTGATGTGTTGATGAAAGCCTTTGCTTCAACTAGATCACTCACTTGAATGGCTCCTGGTGAATTCTAGTAAGAAACCATTTGCTTGCAAATTTGTCCCATTTTGTTGCTCTTTGATTAATACGGAGTTCTAGCAAAAGAGTATCCTAAGACATACGTATATGTGAACATACAATATAAAATTATCCATTGCTTTCTGATTAAGTATTGCCGAGAGTGTGCAGTAGTTCTTGAATATGTATCAGCCACTGATGGTGTATCTTGGTCTATACAGAGAAAAACCTACTTACATTAGTGGTTCCTAGTGCAGATGTACTTGAAACCAAGTCAAAGGCTATTTCCCGAATTCTCAAGAAATACCAGAAAAAGAGAATTAGAAAATACACTACGTGGAGTTTATTCCCGTGTAAGCAGTGTTAGCTTGAGCAGCTGCCCTTTTCTGTGGGTACTGGAAGACACATCAGCGTATAATGCTGTCAGAGGAGTTATATTTAGGATACTCCCTCACGCTTTAGAATACACGTTTAGTTCTCATTAGCCTTCAGCAGCATGGGTGGTTACAAAGAGTAGCATCTGCAAATTTGGCATGAATGCTGTGAAAATAGCCTTTCTTCTGATATATTAGACACTCTAGTTCAAGTACACCAACAGAATCCTACATCTGAATATCAGGAAGTAGCTCAACCAATGCGTTTCTGTATATGTCTGTCTCTACATGTTTGCCAAGTTCTACCTGCTCTTCCCACTCATAAGACCACATGGGGAGGTAGAGAAGGAACAGCAATGAGGAGACAGAAGGCAGAAACCATAGAGTTCATTTTATTAGTTAGACCTAGAAAATTGTCCCAAGGCAACACCCACAGAATATAGGAGCCTGGCTGTCAGTTTTCAGTATGGAAACACATATTTGTGCATCTTCATTCTTTACTTTGATTTCTTTTGTTCCTGGCAAACTAATTTTCTGTTGGTTGAGGACCATAAGCCCATGACCATCTTGAGTTCAGCTGAAAATTATATTTCGCTATTAACATTGATAGAGTATTTTAGAAGGAAGCAATGATGTAGAGATCTGTGATCTAGCTCCAAAATGGAAACAAGTGAAGAAGATAATTTTTTTTCTCCAAGACCAATGATTAATGAACAAATATATAACAAATATGTGAGAAGTGCTGCATATGAGATATTAAAAAGAGGTTCTTAGTGTGACTGCAAAATGAGACAGTAAAACAATGACAAGGCAAGAACAGGTAAAAAATGCAATGAGATTGCAGAGGAGGTTAACATAAATAATAAGAAAGTAATCAAGTATGTAAGGAACAGGGGGTCGGTGAAGGAGATGTGGTGAACATGATTTATTGACAGCATAAGTAGACATAGGCAGAAATATTAAGGGATTCACTGCCTCAATGTGCTCGCATATGAGGATAGGGAATAGATACAGAGACAGAAAATAATTTCCTGGGATTGTAACGCAGGGGAAAGGAGGAAGAAAAAGAAATAGTAAGGAAAATGGGAAAGCTCCCACCAGCTTGCCCCATGTTAGAACACATTTTTCAAAAAGTATCTGATTTATAATTAGGTATGAAGCAAGACATGTCTTTTCTGTCAAGGTAAGTAATGCAGATTTTGCAAGTTACTACACAAGCTGTTTTGGTGGAAGTGAGAAATGGGAAATGTGGTCTAATAGGGATGAAGTGGTGATAGAGAGGAAATTTTAGATTTTTAGACTGAACTAAATGAGTGTGAGCTTAAGAGTTGTACACAACCCCAGCAATAAACTCATCAGGAAGCGAAAGTGAAACAAAAAGATAAAAGAAGAAAGCTTCTGTGGACCAACAGAATCAGGTAGAGAGTAAAGGCCTCTGGTAGACCAGGGTGCATGGAGAGATCAGAGCGTCTGTGTCAGCTACAGAAGCTGTGGTTCGTTTTTGTTCGGTTTGACACTCTGTAGTACTCTGCAACTGCCCTACAAGCATGGACTGATCTTCCCAGCATGGAGCAGCCAACAGGACCAGGAGATCGTTCACCCTGTCCTGCCTCCTGGAGCCTCCACCTTGGCTCTTACCACTCCACAGTGGGGAAACACTACAGGAGAACACCAGAGAGAGGCCTGTGTGTGGCACAGAAGCAGGACATGCTGCCGTCCTCCCGCCTGCCTGGGGGAGATGTTCCACCTGGGCATGAAGAGATAATGGAGGCAACAAGTATTGGATATAATGGTGGTCTCCTCGCGGAATAAAAGCTATTACCCACTAATTACTTGGATCAGGGTGTTGGCTTTTCCAGTGGAGAAGCCAGTGCCAGCTCTCCCCAAGCACATGTTCTTCTGAGGAGGGCAAAGGGAGTCTTGAGGAAACAGGTTCAGACCACAACAAATGAGAGGCAAGAAAAAGTGCTTCAAAGCAAGAAAAGGTCATGGTGCTTTCACCCTCTACTTCAGCAAGGGTCACATCAAAATGACAATCTTATTTACGAGGATGAAGCTTTGGCTTTTTTGCTAAATCTGTTCTCTTCATCATTGTCTTTTTCCACCTGTTCACACATAAGTTGTTTCCAGACTGACTTGCTGACTGTTTCCTGGGGGCAAAGGCTCTCTTCTTTGTCACTTAGCGCTACGGTGTCACATGAGCCCTGGTCCATAAACTTCTAGATGCCACAATAACCTAAGTATTAATCACAAAAGAAGCAGCTAAGCCTGCTCTTCTGCCCGTGATCCACACAACTGCAGTATAGGCAGAAGGCTTCAGAAATATAGTCTGTACCAGACAGGACGTGTGTCATGCTGGTGGGGTGAGAAATGTGAGCGTGTGGGGCCAGACGTGGCTGCTGATGGTGGAGAAGGTGACAGAGCACGTCAGGAGACAGCACTTGACTGGCCTTGCAGGCACCGATCCAGCGTGTGTTTGCTGAAAGATTTGGGGCAAGAGGCATTTTAAGACGTAATCTGAAGTCCAAGGGTTCTTCTTATGCAAACCCTCAGCAGCTGGCAGCGCGGAGGAAATGACTAACGTTGTGTTTGTCGTTTCCCGTGCGGCACTTGTGTGCACGGAGCCTGCGGGAGGGGGAGAGGCGGACTTTCTCAAACTGTGTCTGCAAACAGACCCTGCTGATTGCTTTCCTTTCGCTGCTAGCGGCTTGGAGAGAAACAAACAAACAAACAAACAAACAAACAAACCCAAACAACAGGGTTTGTCCCAGTCAGCTTCACTTCATGTGGGGTGAAAGATGCTTTTCCCCTGGGGAAATTGTCCAGGCAGTGACTGGAGGGAGGAATGCAGTGTAGGATGGGTGATGACTAACGCTCCGGCTGCTCACCAGCTTTCCTGATGGGTTAATAAAGAGGTACAAACTCCTTTGGGTTGGGAGCCGTGCCTCACCTGCTGTGGTCACCCCAGCCACACATGGGGAATCACACCTTATACAATCCGAGAGTCCTGAAATGACGCCGGGGCAAAACTCCCCTCACTTAACTTCCAGTCCCTCTACAGGGCTGGAGTAGCCATGCTCACCATTTTACCTCTCAGGTGTCTGTGTAGGAGGTACCACCACTAATCCTACAAGGAGGAGACAAAGAAGTGAGGGGGGTGGAGGAAGACTCCTCTCTTGTTTCCTGGGCAGCAGCACTGTCCTCGGGACAGGGGCAACATCCAGGTGCAGAGTGACAGAGACGTTTGTGGTGAAAGCACGGCATGACCAAAATGGTAAGACGATAGCTGAGCCGATGATGTGCAACTGGGGCTGGGAAGAGGGTAAGTGGGAGCTGGAACAAGAGTTTGGCAGAGACACACAGGGACTTACCTTTGATTTCCGAGGGCCTGAGGCAGCATTCAAAGGACAAGTTGTAATTGCACGTTTCTAAAGAGAGCAGAAGGGGATACTGCGAGGCTGCCTGAGAACTGTACCAAATGAATTGATAAGAAGAAATGAACGTTGCACACTCGAACGAAAACCAAACCAAAACCCCACACCACCAAAACACCAACATTATGCCATTCAAGGAACAATGAAACAAAAAGGAAAGGGAAATTCTAATACATACATCAGGGTCCCTACAGCAACGTATCAGGTTTACTAAGTCAGTCCTTGCCTCAAGTGGGTGTCCACTCAAGCGGAGTCCATACAAACAGAGAGAGAAGCTGGAATGCACTCAGAGAAGCTAAGGTCAGATGTTTCTGTTTATGGGAATATTTTCTCCTCAACATTTGGGGCATTTGAGGAAGTTGTTTGCTGTCATTGGTGCTGCAAATCTGACAGAAGTTCAAAAATCGGAAGCTGACCGTTGTCACAGAGGCCACCTGGTCTTGAATGAGGCCACTTTTCTGAATGAGACACCAAGACAAAACTAAAGAAACTTTTGGGTTGTTTATGCTGTTGTTGTTTCCTCTTCTGTTGTTGCTGTACAGTTATTTTCAAATGAATTCCGAAGGGCTTTTTTTGTTTGTTTTTAACTCTGAACACTTTCGGGATTATTTTGTTCAGAAAAGCCATAAACCCCATTAATTGAGCTGTTCTGTAAAACCTTTAGTTCAAAGAGCTTCCAGGAAAATAAAAGGATATCCAAGTAATTTAAGAATAGGCCAAAGAAGAGTGCTATCCTACCTGCTTTCAGAGAGGGCATGGAAGGAAAATGTATTTAGCAAGAACTGGTGGATTATTAAGTGGTTTTATCTCCATTTGACATCTCTCTGTAAATAAGTCAAGGTTTGTTGCAACCTTGTGCAAGTGCTGGCAAAATTTAAAGCCTTAAACAGTGAATTGCTTTGAAGAAAGCTTATCTTCCTAATGGAAGCAAATTGTGCCCATTATTTATATATGTGATAAAGTTTTATTAAAACATAGGGGTGGTGGTTTTATTTTCCCTCCGTAAATAGGTTGACTGTTTAACATCAAACTTAAACCTTGGATATGGCATACTGGTAGAATATGAACCATTCACTGTAATAAAAACAAATAAACTCATCCTCTAAGTACCACCAGCAACGTTTTAAAACATAGGTGGGAGCTCAAAATTATCCATTAAAGAAAGTAGTGCAGCACCAGGAGGGTATTAACTTGGAGGAATGCCTATGGAAGTCAACAGGACGATCTTAGTTGTCCTAAATTGTTGGATTATGTCATTGAGGGTCAGATGTATCTGATAAATGTATCACTGCTCTGGAATGAAGAAGAATGTCATCACAGAGAAATAAATGTTGCATAGGCTTCTTACTACCACCGTAAGATTTCACGGGTTTTGATATGTAGGATAGCAAAAGGGAAAATAAATAATTTTACTTCCATTCAATTATTTAAGCTCTTTAACAGTTTTTCTTAATTTGATGATTTTTTTTTTTTTTTTTTTAATTCTGCATTTCTCAGTCAGGAAGTGTTAGTCTTGATAATTAGAGCTTTCAGTTGCAGATCTGGTTTCCATTTTTGACTGTCACAGAAATGTGCAGATTTATGGTGTTAGGAATCCCAGTGCTTGAAGTGAGCAGAAGTAGCCCTCCATATATATTTTTTTTTTCCTTTTGAAAGAAAATAGGAACAACACAAGTGGATCAGATGGATAATTAGGTTGGATAAGTGAAACAGCTTTTATAAAGAGATATATATACATAGATGTATATCTATCTCAAGTTTTAAGTTATTCAGGGTTGACATCAATGCTTCAGTTTAAGATCTGTGCTTGCTGGTTTAGGCTAGCTATTGAGGTGCAGAGGACCTGTATGAAAGTAAATACATCTGAGCTCACTTTTAGTAATACTTGAGCACGAAAGTAGCTTTCTCCTAGGATTTGAAATGGGGAATAAGTTTCAAAGCCTTTAATGGTAGAAGGAGAGCCGCTGGATTATCTGGTGTGATTCCTAGTGCATCCCTACGTTGCACCCCTAGCTTGTGCTTTGGGAAGGACTAAGGGAGCTAAAGCACGCCTTGTAGAGCCTCTCTTTCCAACACGAGGGTATCACTCTCTGACAACCCTGCTTCAATGCTTTTAGCATGCACAGTGCATCTTGCCAAGCCATTCCAGCGGCTGGGCACAGGCTCCAGGCTCTCCTCTGCAGGACGGGACCTCCCAGGACAGTACCCTAAAATCTGTGCTGGCAGCCTCACATGGGAGGTTTCCAAATGCTGTCTCCCACTCCCAGCACCTCCCCACACTCCTCAGCTCTGAGGCAGAAGGCCTGGGGAACCAGGAGGCTCAGGGTGCATGGTTGGGACCCCCAGCATGGCTGGTGGGGGTGGGCAGCCCTTCCGATTTCCTTTTTGGCTGTCAGTGTCCCAGGGAGCACATTGCATTTGGAAACACAAGATGTCAGTTGTCCAGAACTACATTTGATTAGCATTAAATTTTGTTTAAAAAATATATATGTATTCAAACTTAAAATGAGAAAAGGAGTTGATGCAGCCCAAGAAAATCTCATGGACAAGTATCCCTACCTCCCACCCACAATATTGTAACCCAGCAGCTTTGAAGTGCCACATTCCTGGAATAGGCCAGGTTCATCTCCAGTCTGACATGTAGGTTAAGGTACCTTAGCCTTTGGCCTATTGTCCAATTCTAGAAAAGATGGCTGGAGATGAGGCATCTTTTGTGTTGTACAGTGACGTCTTTGCCATGCAGAGACCCACACATACAAAAGTGTTTTGGTACTTACACTACCCCTGGGCTGGAGGATCTGAGTACCTTATAACCTTGCTATAGAATCACAGAATCACAGACTGGTTGGGGTTGGAAGGGACCTCTGGAGATCATCTCGTCCAACGCACCTGTCAAAGCAGGTTCACCCAGAGCAGATTGCATGGGAATGCATCCAGGTGGGTCTTGAATGTCTCCAGAGAAGGAGACTCCACAACCTCTCTGGGCAGCCTGTTCAGTGCTCTGGCACCTTCAAAGTAGAGAAGTTTCTCAATATATTCAAATGTAACCCCCTGTGCTTCAGTCTGTGCCCATTGCCCCTCCCCCTATCGTTGGGCACCACTGAAAGGAGTCTGGTCCCATCCTCTTGACACCCACCATTGAGATATTCGTAAGCATTGATGAGATCCCCTCTCAGCCTTCTCTTCCCTAGGCTGAACAGACCCAGCTCTCTCAGTTTTTCCTCATAAGAAGGAATATTTGCTTCCTTGATGCCCAACACACCTGCAAAGCAAGAAAGTCCCAATTGTATTCTCTTACTGGGTGGAGAATGAAGGCAGGGAGAGAATGGGGGACAGACATTTCGAGTGCGTAGCTCAAAAACTTCTCTGAAGTGATGTTAAACACTTAAATACATGTGGGAGGCTGGCAGGCAGTGGCTGGGCCCCTGGCCATGAAGAAGAGTAGAGCAGGGGGCTGTAACCCATCTCTGAAATTGTGTAACCCCAGGCATGGGTTTATTTTGTCTTCCTTTTAACTTTGCTTACAAACTGATACAGCAATAAAGAGAGAATATAGTTATTAAATGCAACACGAAGTAACAAACAAAAGCACGTCTCTTGGAATGTAGAAAAATAAGTTTGGTCAGAAGCACTTTGTTGACCTTGCTGAAATAACTCCTTCCCTGACCTAGATACAGCATGTGTAATCCATTTTGTAATGTCACTACAATGCTCATCAAGATTTCTACCTTGATATGACATCTGTAGATCAGGCATTCATTGTTCTGATCAGCAGCATTCTCGTGGCTGTGTTGCTACCTGGGCAGCTGCTGACACCAAAGAGACTTTGGCTGTATAAGATCATTGGAAATTTGCAGCAGCGGAGCATTTAGGATTTGCAGACAAAACCATTAAAGTATGGGCAGGATAGTTTTCTTTCCCTCTAAATATGAAGGAAGAGGACACAGGGATGACACTTTATTTAATTTGGATTAAAAGAATGCTGTGAGGTTTCATTTTTTTGGAAAGGTGAGTTTTGATGTTACCTTAAGCTGGCAAAAAAAAAAAAATGAAAGTTCTGGTTGAAACTGTTTCCTCTGGAGTTTATTTCTAAAATCAAAACGCCTCTCTGATTTGAAGTTCTGAAACCCACTGCTGTGAATAAAAATGTGCAGCCATTTCATTTATTCATTTTGGAAGAATGAAAGAGGCAATGAGTAAAACTGCAGTGGGGTGAGGAAAACCTGCTGATCGGAATGAAGGTTACTTATATTACAATAAACATGTGTTGGTCTTGGCTAATATTGGTTTTAGTCACAGTCTCATTTGAACTCAAAGTGCCTTTTGCTTTGGCTGCTCAAAGGACACAATTGTCATCAAGGAAGTAAAATCTCTTCTGTTCCCCCAGCTGGAAGAAAAGAGATTGGAGGTGGCAGTGGAAGGGACAGGGCACAAGAAAGAAAAGGAAAGGAAGGCAAACGCTTCCACACAACTTCTTACAATGGCTCCAGCATGCCCTTCCATTGGCAGGAATCCTTTTGATCAAATCCTTGCCCTGGGCTGAAAGCGTTTTAATGAGCATACAGACACTGCCTTTTTTTTTCTAGGTCTATTTTGTGTTCTTAAGGAAAGATAAGTAAAGCATGCACTTAAATGATCGTGTCTGTGCTCCTTAAATGTGCTCTAGAGGAAACGCATTGCGCTTGAATGTGGAGGCTGAGCAGTGCCAGCCTGAAGGACAGAAGGAAAATAGCAGAGGAGGAAATTTCAAGCCAACTTGTTTCCTTTAACATTTTGTTTGCTTTGGGAGGAGGAATATACAACCTGCAGAGAGGTGGGGATTTGGAGTCTGGGAGGTGTTTTGTGGACACTCATGTCTTACTAAATTTCCCCAGCCCTAGTTTCTTCAAGATGCCCATCAAGGCTTCTGTGTTTCACCCAGATCCTTCTGCCTGTGTCCTGGGGGGACGCGTGATGCCCTGCCGGGCGGCAGCACCCAGCCTCTGATAGCGGATACCCCGCACAGGTCCTCATGGGAGTTTGCTCCTCAGACTTGGTCCTAGACTTACACTGTTAATTCCCCTGTTGGGAAGGACGTGCGCGATTCGATCTGCAGTGGTGATCTGCTGGTCCCCGCGCTCCACACCGCGCTGGGGGCAGGTATGGGATCACATGGAGGGCCTGAGGACCTCCTTCTGTCAGCAGTCTGAATGTAGAGGGTTTGTGGGGCTGAGGAAAGCCTGACTCACCTTGGATGGTTCTTCCCATGAGCCCTAGAACACATTAATCATTTAAAAAGAAAATAAAAAGAAAAGCTTGACGAAAAGCAAGTGCAATTTAGTTTGACACATCTCATTGTTCTGAGGCCTTTGTGGGAAAACGCAAACTTTGTCAGGATGTCACAAGGTACTAATAGTTACTGAAAATCAATAGAGGGACCTGCCCGCCTTGGAAAAAACACTTATCACTAACTTTCACTTTACCTGTTAGTGTTGAAAGATGTGGAGGCAGGAGGACAGAAGCCAAGACCTGTGTGCAGAAGAAGCAGAGCCTTCCCCAAACTGGGGTGGTAAGAGTTGAAAGAAAGTTTTGCCTTGACAGCAGCTGCCAAAATCAAAACCTTTTTCAAGTTTTTTTTTTGATGTGAATCGCAGGAGGTGTGACTACTGGAATTTGCATCCAAACAGGAACCCTGCAGATTTCTTCAAATCCTGGTGAAAAAGGCATGACATTTATGATTTGCGACTGTTATTCCACGTGTGTGAATTGCCAAAACAAAGCTTTCAAAAAAGCAAATTTATTTGTGACTGATGCTGTTTGTAAACAAGAAAGTGCCAACATTGAAGCGCCGTCTGGTTTAGCTCAGGGTACCAACTGCTGCCCAGGTAGAACTGCTGCCTGGAGCTGGTTGTTCCAGTGGTATTAACAATTCTCTTTCAAGAAGGGGAGCGTTATTACTGCGTGGATTTGGCTTGGCTAACACGTCCGTGTGAAGTACCTGTACACTTTTAGGGTAAACAATAGAAATTTATCTCATAGGAAATCATTTAGATGAATCCATAGTTTATTCAGTTAGATGTTTTGCCTCCAACAATGGTACTAAGCGGCCCTCGGAAAAAGGTAAACCACCAAATATGGATACCAAGGAAAAATTGCCTAATTTTTAATATTTAGATATGTGTATAGCTGTCTGTAACTGCTCACGGTAATTCAACTCATGTCATTATTACTCCTATTACTGCCTTTTTAGTCAATAACATCCTCCAACAGTGGCTGTTCCATAAGTTAAATGTGATACGTAAAACATTTGCACATCCAGTTTTAATTTTACTGCATTCATTTGTTTAGGAGTCTCAAATCTATCCCATGCAGATTATCCATCAATCCACTCACTTCTGCTCATATTCATGTGAACTAACCTGTAGTACAGAAGGAAGAAAGCCTGTGCATCAAATCACTTTTGTTTCCGTTCTTGGTAATGATTTTTTCTGCTGCTTTTTTTCCAGTGAGGTAACAAGTTCTGTGACGCTACTAAGAGGATGCCTTTTTTTCTTTTCTTTAATGGTATAATACTTTTAGTGTCATTCACTTTCATTTAGCATACCTTTACAATTCAAAAAATGTTCAACCTGACAAGATTTAATTTTAAAATATTCATCAGTTTAAAGATTTGTTAATTGTTACAATAGTTCTACCCTTCTAAATTTGGAGTGGTTTTCTTTATCTAAATAATAATACTAACAACTGATGTGTTCTACACACACACACACACATATATATTTTTAGACAGATATATCAATATTAATGTATATCTACCTATGTATATGTGTATATACACACACACATCTGAACTGGTTCTGCTTATTTCAGTCAGCTTTTCATGCTTCCTGACTAAAAGCTGTACTGGCACAGGGCAATTTAGAAAACAATTAATTCATTAACTAATCTCAAGGATACCTGAACAAAATACCAAAACCAACAGCAAAAAAAACTTTGGGGTCTTCGTCTGTTAGAATGAACATGTAGAGAATTCAGATGGTATGCAAGTAACTCAGAAAATGGTTATGTGGAAAATTGTCCATGCATTTTATTACTTGTTCACAAAAAATCTCAGTGCACAACTTAGCTAAATTACCGGCAAAGTTAAATTAGGCGTGCACACTTAGAATTAAAAACACCCCTTCTGCCTGCCGCACAGAGGCTGCTAGTTCATAGGGAACAAGAACACAGAAATACCTGCTCTGCAGTGTGGCAGAAGATGGTCTGCCTGGGTATCCACAAAACAAATTATTAGTAGAAAAACTGGACTTAGACAAGGGCATTTAAAAATTACAACAGGATGCCTTTCTGCTATGGTATTTTTATACGAATCACACCAAGGCACCAATTCTCTTGTCAGAATAATGCAGTAGCCACTACTGATAATGGTGTAGTGTCCCATTTTTAAGTTGCAGTGTTTTGGAAACGTGTCCTACAACTGAATATTTGGAATATTTCAGTATTAAAAGTAGTGGCCCATGTGATTTTTTTTTTTTTTTTTTAACTTCCTGGTGTTTGCTGTTCTCTTAGTACTTTATATATACACATAAATCAGTCTCTTTTCTTTAATGTAGAAATTATCAAAATTGTGCATTTGCCAGCTTAATTGAACTAGTTGGGTTGCTGGGGTACATCCTTAGCCCGAATTAGGCTTGGTTGTTCATGGTGCGTATAGAGGGAAACCTCTGTGCCTTCAAAAGGCGAAAGGTCCAGAACACCAGGGGTTTGGATGCTGCAGAGAGTGTAGGACCAGGCTTGTGCTACAGCACTGAGCATGCTTCTCGGAAGAGATTTGTGACACTCCTGGGAAGTGACTGCCACTATTTGTGACATTGAGGTGGGGGCGTATGACGGCTTTATCCAAGACAGGGCTATGTGGCAAGCGTTCATGGGTATTTATACGCTCTCATGTCAATAAACGATACTTAAAGTGCCCAGCGGCAAGGAGTAGGGAAAAATGGGTTCGTATTCCTCTGTTTTTGAGCAGCTCACTGCCAGCCAGGCTTGCAGAGGTATTTGGGTACCGGAAGATGCAGTCAGTGTCCTGTGGAGCTTTGAGACCTTTTTGCAACAATAATGACTTATAGTCATAACAGAGGCTACCAGAAGCTAAGCAAGGATTTTAAAAGATCTCATAAAGGAGCTCTCTGAACCATTAATGATGATTTTGAACAAATCTTGGTGCCCCGGGGAGGTTCCAGAAGGCTAGAAGAAAGCTTATTTAGAGCCAACATTTAAAAAGGTTAAACGGGATGACTTGAGTAATTATAGGCCTGTCAATCTGACATTGATCCTAGGCAAAATACTGGAACAGCTGATATGAGACTTGATTAATAAGGAATTAAAGGAAGGTAATATAATTAATGCCTTTCAACATGGGTTTATGGAAAATAGATCTTGTCAAACTGTCTTGATATCATTTTTATGAGATTACAAGCTTGGTTGAGAAAAGTAATAGCACTGATGTAATGTACTTAGATTTCTGCAAGGCGTTTGACTTGGTACCACCTGACATTTTGATTAAGAAAGGAGAATGCTACAAAATCTTTGCAGCAAAAATCAAATGGATTTCAAATAGCTAACTGGTACATCTCAATATATAATTGAGGAAAATTCATTGAGCAGGTGTGCCTCCACTGGAGTCCTGCAGAGAATGGTTCTGGATCCAAAGCTGTTTAACATTTCTAACCCTGTCCTGAAGGGAGGGGAAAAAAAGAAAAGCGGTCACTATAGATCTGTAGATTACGCTTAGGGACCACATGAACAGTAACAGAGTAGATAATTAATAAAGTTAATATGTTGCTGATGAAGAAACAAACTAGATGTTTTAGTCAAACTCTGGTGTTTTCTGTCTGGAAACAGCAAAAGTCTGGTTTACAGGACCATTCCTGTAGTATGTGTGACTTTTAAAAAGACTTTAAACCCATTACAGGTGCATAATCAGCAAAACAGAGCTTCCAATGCAGCGTGGTGCGTAACAAGGGTGGTCACTGAATGTGCAGTGGTGGTTGTCAGGTCTGAGCAAGGTGGGTTTAAATTACTACTAATATTGGCATCAATACCACCCCTTTGGGAGTACGGGGTCCCGTTCTAAATCCCAGGTCAAGAGGGATGTTGATAAGCTGAGCACTGGGAGAAGACACCCAAGAACATGCAAGGAACTGGAAGATGTGATTTATCACGGGTAATTTGTCATGAAGACCCTGATGAATTCAATGCTTCCTCCAGAAAACAGAGGACTAACGAAGCGATCTAATCGCAGTCCAAGATTATGTGGTTTGTTTCGCCCAGTTTTTCCCATCTAAAAGACAGGTCTTGGCTCATTGCTTTGTCAGTCAATGCAGAAGCCAGATATCTCCAGTGAGCATCTAATCCTGTACAGAGATAGCTGCAATGAATTTCCTTCTGGTAGGGTCTGTTTCAGTTGCTTACAGAAGGATCCCCAAACACCGGTTGAGACAAGATGCTTCGTTTTTGCGTGGTTAAAGTTAAATGAGATAATCCCACGCTAATTGCCTCCATGGGGAATGTAATTTTTAAAATGAAGGCTCTTCAGTCTGTTAAATAACAGGCTCTGAAGGTTGGAAGTTTTATAGGGGCAAATTCAGATTAAAAATCAGGTGCACATTTTTCTCAGGGAGCGCAATTAACCTTTGGAGCAAATTACCAAGGGTTGTGGCACTTTCTACACCAGTGGAAATTTTAAAATCAAGATAGAATGCTTTTCTAAAAGATCTGCTCTACTTAAAATGGACTGATTTGGGGAAGTTAAGTGGCTGGTGTTGTAAAAGAGGTCAGAGAAGATCATTTCTTCTGTCCTTTCTGGACTAACACTGCGTATCTCTACTTCTTGAGATGCTAGAGCACCTTTAATTTTTTTTTTCCTTAAATCTTTCACTATTCCTAAATTTCCCTCCCATTAACCATAATTAGAATTCCCTGCCTTGCAGGACAAATACATTAAGGACTTTGAGGTATGTAAATATTCAGGAAATGAAGGCCATGTAAAAATCTAGGGTATGCTGAAGAAACATAGGTGATCACGGTAGATAGGGCTGGAGTAACGTTCACTGCCCAAGTGCTAATTGTGTGTTTGTCTTGTTGGAGGTGGGTGCTGACTGGTTACCCAATCTATTGCCAGCTTCCATGTAATTAGGGCACAAGTGTCTTGAAAAAGACACCCAGCGTTTTCAAAAATATTCCATAAAATGTCCCACGTTTTCCTTTGTGCAGCGGGTGCTGGAGTGAGGCCAGATCCACCCCGCTCTTGGCCTCCACACCCTGGTGGTTGATGGTTCAGGCTAGCAAGGTCACACTGCTGATGTGGGGTTAAGTGAACAGGAAAGCCATTAAAATTTATGTGATTTTGGCAATGTGTTGTATTTTCCCTGTCTCAATTCTATGACTGTCTGGATTTAAAAAAAAAAAAAAAAAAGGGCAAGAAGAGAAACGGGGAAGTATTAGAGTTGTTCAGAGAAAGAGTTTTCTTCAGTCCGGCTTTGACTTGATCATCTAGATTAAAGTCTAAATCCCTATCACCAAAGGATGATCTAATGATGGAGACAGCACACTTCAGAAACATTCAAAGAGAGAGTTTTAACAATGTCTAGACCTGGACACAAAGTTTCCATTTACATTGTTTTGGGTGGCCAATTGGGATTTATGCTTCATGAAAATTATCTACAATGGAATTTTTCAGGTGTTCTCTTCTCGTATGCACAGACACACAAGTGAAACGTTTTTAGTTTTAAACTGAAAATTATCAGTAGCATATATTTTATAAGCCACTGTGTTGGCTGGTAGAAATTGTTAATTCAGATACCTTAATTTCTTATTATTTTGTGAGGGCCAGGTTTCTGCCTGTCTTTCCCAAGATGCACTGTAAGCTGAGATCGGGACAGCCTCTCTATACAATATAAATATAATACACTATTACAAATAATGGTTGTTCCACAGTTTCCCTGTGGGACCAGAGAATCAGGGAACCAAAGGGCTAGCAGAACGTCAGACTAGGAAAGACATGAGCTACAAGCCCATGAAGCAGCGTGACATTTTAAAATCAAAACTCATAGCCTTTGGATGAACATTTGGAACATTTTTAAAACTATTAATACTGAGGGGAAATTCTGAGGAGTATCCTGGGGAACAACAAGGACATTCAGGCACATAAGTAAGAAAGAGCACTTGAAAAATAAGCAGGCAAGATGAACTGAGAGCAAACTGAACAAATTGGGTATCACATTGGGTGATTCCTAAAGGAAGTGATTTGAGAGACTAAACCAATTTTAGCTAGTGTGTGCCTCAAATCCATGGGTCCTCAGTGACTCCCCTTTGATGTGAGGACGGGATTTTGCTGCTAACACCCCTCAATGAATTTCTGAGTTGTGTTTAGGATCATGGATCAGGTATTTCAGTATTCACAGGATTGCTAACAGATTCCCATCCCCACCACAGGAACCTGTGGGCCACACAACCATCAGCGTGAAGGTCCTGACACTCAGGTCTAAGCAGAAACCAACACAAATCTGACTGAGCTGGTGCGCCTTACCACTCAGCAGAGCAGGGATCCTGGTGCTGGGGTAGGTGGCCCAACACCTTGCACCTCCCTTTCTCACATGCTTTGGTAATGCCTTTAAGAAACTCTGACAAAGTGTTGAGAAGAAGGGGAGAGCATGGTGGTCCTTGGGCTTTATGGTCAAATCTTCTCCAGCTGCCTTTGAGAACGACATCCTTAGGCTGCGTGCTGGGCTCTGCTTTTCTTTACATGTGAGCTGAAGACACTTAGACCCTTGGCTGAAAAATGCTGGATACTGAGGTGGGGAAGAAATTTACAGTCAACCCAGAGAGACGTACCAGTGTGGCTGGACATCTTCCGAAAACAAGATCAACCCTACTTCACCAGGGAGGGTTCTCCATCTGAACTGCAAGGAAGTTACACCTCTGTGAATGTAATTTATCCTGCCCGTACTAGAGGCTTGTGCCCCGACACTGAGCAAGTAGTCGGTCAAATGTTACCTGGTAAATTCAAAACAAACCCAACCCAACAGTCATAGCCAGGTCTTGCTTCCAAACTTTTGCTTTCCATGATGATTTTCTGCCCGAACACATATAAAAGGAAGCGAATGGGAATTCAAATTCTGTGACAACTCATTATAGTTTTTTCTGCTTCAGTAACCTTATTGATTACAGAAAAGACTGATTGAACGTATGCTTCATATTTTTTTCCCAAACATTTTCAATAAATCCCTTTTATGTGCTATGAAAAACAAATACATAAGTAAAGTGTGTCTTCCTGACAGCTGGCTGCAGAGTAAACTTAGAGCACCTGCTTTTTTCTCTTTTGTTCATTTTTTACTGCTAAATGAATAACACTTAACACTAAATAAAGAAGGAGGGTGACCATGGCTACTGAAAAAGATTCGAAGGCAATCTGTGTGTTGCTTGTGAAGAACTGATTGCAAACATGTAGTGTGCGGCAGATAACAATATTCCTGCACAATAATCTAGCAGTAATTCACATTGTGGTTTAAGTGACAGATTCTCTTGAAAGCCACGGAACAATCTAAGGCAACTCTATTCTGTCAGGTGCCACACATTTCTTTGGCAAATTTAACTGATAGCGTGTTTAAAGGTGCTGGTAAGACAGGCAGCATCCTTGAAAGGTGGCAGAAGGGGACACAAGCAACTTTACCTTATTTTGGCTGTATCTGTAGAAGGGTTTAGAAAAAAACAAAACAAAACAAAACAAAAAACCCGAAAAAACCAAACAGGCTTCTTGAGGTCTTGATTATTTTGTTTGTAAATAACCATCTGCTTCTTTCTGATCAAGAGCCAGCATAGTAAGGTATGACCCCAGGGAAAGCTGTGATTGATACTTCGCCACCTCTGTTCGCAGGGGTGCCGCACAAAAGGCTGCGTTAGGCTCACCAGTGGCCCATGATGAAAAAGAATACGCTTTCTTTAAAAATGTAAATGATCTGATGTTATAAAGGGATGCAGGTGGCATAGGGGAAAAGCCCAGCCATCAAACGCCTCGTTTCTGTCATACCTACCTACCCTCCCCTCTCCTGCTCGTCCGCGGGTCCAGCTGCGGATCTGGGCTGCGGGGAGGGCCGGGCGAGCACCACACCGTCCTGCCCATGGCTCCGGCCGCCCGGAGTCGTGTCTTTGTCACCCGCTCGCCGCTGCCTCACTGTGACCTTGGGCAAGTCCCCTGAGCTCCTCGTGCGTCAGTTTATCTACTGGCGAACCAGATATAATACCTTTACTGAGGATTACGGCAATTAAGTGCTGATTGTAAAGCACGCCGAGTTCCTCCCTGCTACAGAAATGAATATTCTGGCTGTGCGTTTGCCGTGCTGACGGATCGCAGCGCACCGGTGAGAGCAGCTACTGAGTTCCCGTCCTGTCTTCCTCGTTTCCAAGGACTTTAGGGACCTGCCCTGGAAAGCAGGAGTGCTTAAGAGATCAAGAGCTTTTTTTACAGAACAAAATGGTTTCGGCTGCTGTTGTTCCATCACTCGTGGCAGTCCCTGTGAATGCCGTGTTTAGAAAAAAAAATTAAAAATCAGCTGCTGAGAAGTGTGTCTGACCATTCAACACTCAAAAAATCAGCTGCTGAGAATCGTTTCTGGTTATTCAGTGTTCGCATCCTTCTCTTCAACCCAGTACTCGCACTGGTAAAGCACTAGTTGTTACCAGGCAGAAACTAGTGGTGAAACCGTTCAATTAATTTAAGAAAAAAGGTGTTGTGTGGGGGTAAAATGGGTTATAAAATCTTCTGGTGTCCGGTGGATTTTTTCACTTAGGTATTTCAGCCTAATGTGCTTTTAGTGGAAAGGTTCCAAAACGTACAACCAGGAAAAAAA